>QRFJ01000110.1:1470103-1602603 GCA_006176705.1 Cocos nucifera | reverse complement strand
ATCAGGAGACGTGTACTTTTAGATAATTTATATACACGTAGTTTGCTTTTTATGATCACCACCATAGAAATGATCAAACTATCAGCAAAGATTATTTATCTAAAATAATCATCTAATGAACACATGCCAATTGGCGTTTTAATTACTTATTTTTCATTTAACGGTCTAAATCATCCCATGCTAAATTGACTATGATAATTATATTTGATTGAAGTAAAATTTTGCTAGTGTGCTACAAATATCACAGAGATCATCATTATAAATTTTTGAACTGATCGATGATTTCTATCTATTAGATCATCATATGGTCATTCATGACCGTCGAAATTAAATTTTATCGATCTGCATAGCTAGAGCTACCTGATCGAGGTGATATTTTGTGACGGTGCTTGCATAATAAATACTTAAATAATGAACAGTGAAGATGAACTTTAAAATTCAAAATCATGTAATATTTAAAAAAAATAGAAATTTTAATTTTAAAAGAATATCAATTCTTTAAAAATTAGAAAAAATATTAATTTGTTTACAGGCTAGCTAATAATGGACACGCTCGCACCCCTCAACCCCATCGCATTGGCCATGCACGACGTATTATGGAGATGTTACATTAACACTTCGATTATAAATAATAGTAGAAGAAGCCACGATTGTTAGGTGGAGAATAAAGGACCAAAGAAAATAAATATTAAGAGGATGATAGGAGAATAAGAAAGAGGGGCTGATTGATCAAGGAAAAATCCACTCTAATACCATGATAAATTTGTATGGAAAAAGAGATTTGAATTGCTTGTCATGTTCATAGAACTAGTGTGCTTTATATACAAGTTAGGCCTCTTGACTTTAGGGATCAAATATGGTAGAATATAATAATGAAATCTCATGATTATGAGAAAGATACTAGGGATCTGATATAGTATAATATAATAGCAAAATCTCAGAAAGATACTAAGGATCAAATATAGTATAATATAATAGTAAAATCCTAGGATTTGATATATATACTAAATATAAATATGACAACCAGATCTCATGATCGTTGGAAGTTGGTATGAGATGATATACCAAGATTCGACATGCAATATATAGTAGCTATAATATTCAAGATTCTATAATGGGTTGATATGCAAAGATTTTATATGCAATATATAGCGATGATATTCAAAATTCTATAAAAGGCGGCATTCTAACAACTTTAATAACTTTAAGCTAATCTATTTTCTAAGACTCAATCCTTAATTTATGCTAACAAATTGTTGGCAATAATGCCCACCATGTCTTGGCCCACCACCACCACCGCCACCTATCCCACCTAAACTCAAAAATTGTTGGCAAGAAAGACTGAACCAACTATTGTGGGTTGGCAAATCATACTTTCAGATCATTGAAAAACATAAATTCCATGCATGCTATCGGCAATGATGGTGATGGAGGAATGGAAGGCCCGCAAGAAGGCTCTGGTGATTTGGAGGATGGAGGAGTAGTAGGTGATGGGTCGTCGAAGGAGGGTCATAGGGTAAGGTTTAGCTATGTTCTTTCTTTTCCCTTTTTCTTGTGTGTGCACGCACGAGGGAGGGAGAGAGGGGAGCAGATGACATGATGTAGCGGAGGGGGTTTGTTAAGCTTTACCATCACCATCGTTATTTGATCCTAACTCCATCTGGTGGCAAAGCCTTCAAAATCCCACTGCTCTCCAACTCATCATTTTATTGGATGCTTGTGGTTGCATGGAGGTCGACGATAGCCTCTGGTGGGTGGTTGTAGAGAGAGTGCATAAAAAGTTTAGTTGCAATTAAAAGAGAGGATAAAATAGAGTATTAGATATTATGAGATGGAGGCTGAGATGATCATGTCAGAGATCAATGGAGATGCGGCTCACATGGGCTGTTGGTCAATGATCATGTGCATTTTTGGTAAGATGATAGAAATTAAGGATAAAGTCTATTCTTGGTCATCCTGCAATATAGCATTACTCTCAAATTCTTGTCCTTGACAACAAATCAGATTCATCAAACAAGAAATAGCAATTATTACCATGAGAGAAATAATTTAGAAATAAGAGATTTGTAGAGACTTGAGGATAATGAAGAACATTGGACAAGTGAAATTTAGTTTTATGACTAGTGATGGAAGATAGAGAAATCTTGTCCATTGCCAACTTGAACATTGTTAGAACCACCAATTTTGATGAGATAGATAACTTGTTGAGAATGGTGGTGATATGGTGAGTAACATCGGTGTCTAAATACCATGAATGATTATTAGCGAGTAAGAGGGCAGTAGCCATAGCTGCAAGTTTCTTTGGAGGATGGTGACTTTGATATACATAGTTCATGCAATAATAGCAATTGGTGATATAATATGTCTAACCTTATTATATATTTGATAGATTGGATGACTATGAAGAGCAACTATGAGAGGAAAAAAAATGAAAAGACTCATTAACTAGGAGAGGGGTAGATGCCATCACTTGAAGGATGATTGGGATGTTGGCCAT
Source organism: Cocos nucifera (assembly GCA_006176705.1). Lineage (NCBI taxonomy): Eukaryota > Viridiplantae > Streptophyta > Magnoliopsida > Arecales > Arecaceae > Cocos > Cocos nucifera. Next base: position 1,600,106 of record QRFJ01000110.1, on the reverse strand, counting down.
TGTTATGATGCCAATTTTTTCTAGAATATTTCAATAGATTTTGAGGCAATAAATACATTAGTAGATTTCCTAGTGGCCTCTTATGCAAGACTGATTTTCTCATAGTTTAATAAAGTATTGAGTTCTTCAAGAGGAAGAGGACATGTGCAAGCATGAACCCGGATTGAAGAAAAGAATGAGTGATAAGATGGAGGAAGTCCTCCAGGATGTAGATAAGCAAATCATCATCACTTACTCATGATTTACATGCAGCTAGCTTATTGGTAAGAACTTTGAATTACTGGAGATAATCTTGTATGGACAATGATTTCTTTTTAATATGATGAAGCTGCTATTAAATAGTTATGATATGAGAAGGAGCAAGAGAGGTGAAGTGATGTGATAGAGGCTTGCTTAGCTGATGTGACTCAACTATATAAGAAAAGACTAATTTTGATAGTGTAGCATTGATGAAAGAAAGAAGATCTAATCATGTTCAAACTTTGAAGCAAAAGTTGGATGCATTGGCGAAAGATGGTGAAACCAAGTTGTTAATGAAGGACATAAGTTTATTTCTCATTGGTTCAAAGAAATATTTTTAGATGAGATAGTTGCCACCATCAAGTTTGATTGCGATTAGATTTGAGACATTGGAGATGATAAGAGATGTAGCAGGAGAGGATTCAAGTGCGGATGAAGATGTGATGTTGTTGACATTCTTAGGATGAGAATCTCGAGTATGAGAAGAATGGCTGGGTTTGCACAAGGAAGACAACAATACCAAGTTGGGCTTTGATACAATGATGAAAGAGACACATTGTAATGGCTAGAGTTCCACTTGATTCGTAAGGATTTTTTTGAGTATATATTGAATATATATATCACGTACAATAGTGATTATGGGAGGAAAATTAGGAGAAAATAACAGCAACAATTGAATTGAATTTAAATTTGAATAGAAAGAAAGTAAAAGAAAAATAAGTAGATGATTATCATAATAATTTGAGTTCAAAAATTAAATTAGAATTGAGAGAATTTAAGGCATATCATTAGACCAGTGATCTCGGCTACTATACTTTCATCGGCCATCAGGATGGTAAGATTCATATGAAAGGTATTGTCGAATGATCCTTGCATTCATAAGCTTGTTGGAATTTTTTTCCATCTGAAGGATTTTTTGAAGAACTCCATCAACTTAGGCAACTACATCAAAAAAATTTTTTTCTACATCATAAGCGATGTAGCTCTACGTATACCATTTCATATAAAAATTAAAATAAAAAAATTTATTTTTGATATCATCATTTAAGAGACAACCATCATAGATGCTACCTATGAAGCTACGCGTGATGTAAATAATATTTTTTCTACGTCAAGGAGCAGTCGTGGAGCCACCATAAGTCAACAATATGGATCCGGCACTCCAATGGCATTTCATGTCATGCATTGGGTGAGGATTTGAGCCTACCATACTTGGACTAATGGGACAGGTCTTGGAAGCTGTGGCGGCTCGTTCTCCCTGTGCATCGAGTTAGTCAACATGTACGATGACACGATGAAACAGTGGTGGTGACGATAGGGTTGGGCTGACAGGTCAATGGAAAACAAGATAAAGGTGGTGGGTGGGGGGGGGGGGGGGGGGGGAGGGGTGGGGGGTCAAGTGCAAGAAAAAAGTCAAATTATAAGGGATGTTTGGCGGATGCAAGGGTGAGGCCCCATGTAGTGTCTCCGGCCCTAGCAACAACGATAGAGGGTGAGTGTGTGGGACGTGGTATCATCCTATGGGCATGAGCACATGCCACATTTTGATATCTTCTAATGATGGATAAGAATAAAAACTTTGTAGTTTTACGAATTGAAGAAACTTGATTCGTAACTTAGGTGTATTGAAGTTGCAAATGAGATGTCCCACATTGAGATTGCTTTTTTTTTCTTGTTCAAAAAAAAAATAGTTGATACATGCAAGAGGTGCATCGGTGAATTTAAAGGATATGAATGATGAGCCATATAAAACATTATCCTTAATTTTTTCTAAGAATATGGTGGATCATGTTTATGGGCATGAGTTATATTCCTTGCATGGTAGCATTGTTAGTTAGCATGAATATGCTTCTAGAGATTATGGGGGCATCTTTTATGAAAGAACTATTAACCTTCCTTTGTTCGAATTCTTCTTTTGATTATCCACTACATAGATCTCAAAATGAACCAAACTCTATCACTTATTTTCTTGCGTAGATCTCAAAATAATCAATGGATACTACTACAAAAAAGATCATAGCCCAAAAAATTACTGTCATAGGCTATAGTAACGATTTTCTAACTCCTGCCACTGCGGCCGTTGTCGTAGCTCTATGGCAGCGGTTGTTACAGCGGTTATTTAAACCGCTGTCATAGATGGCCTATTACAGCAGTTTATAAACTGCTGCAATATATCGATCTATAGCAGTGGTTACTTAACCGCTGCCATAGGTCTAATACAGCGGTTGGCACCGTTAGCACCACGGACCTATGACAGCGGTTGGTGCAGATATGACAGCGGTTATAAAATCGCTGCCGTAGATTTTTTTATAATTAAAAAAATTAAAATTTTTATTTTTTTATATATTTTACCTGATAAATATAGGTATATAACACAAAAAATATAATAAACATAAAATTATTCTAAAATGCTAAAATTTTATTACCAAATAAAATTTATTATAATATTTTTTTTAAAAAATAAAATACATCAAAAGTCTCCTAAATCTACATCACCAGAGCTGGAGCTGGAGCTGGTGCTGGAGTCGGAGCCGAAGCCAGAGCTGGAGCCAAAGTCAGAGCTGGAGCTGGAGCTGAAATGCGGATCAACATATCCTCAAAGCTCGTGACTCCAAAACACGTGCTTAGGTGGACGTAGTATACTCCGACTTCTCCTTGGATGCTGAACTGTGCGTAACCCACCAAGAGACAAGGATGAAAGCTAGATGGCATTTCGGTGTCATCGTGACCTACAATGTTAATGAATATTAATCAATATAATATGTTAAACAATAATATTAGTATAGCATCAATAAATATTCTCTAACATTTATATTAGATAGGGATTCTCTTAATGACTGGCATGGCACGGCTTATCGACATGACACGGTCTACTGACATGGTATATGTTGATGCAGAAATTCGTCGTCACCGGAGTCCGCCGGAGTTGACGCCGATGAGGTCGCCTACGGAGACCTGCAAAACAAAGTCTGGCTCAGAGCCGGTGGGGGTGGCTCCGGCAAGACCCTCCGATGCTCAAGTCAGTTTCCGTCAATAGGAATGGAATGCTCGGTAGAGTATAGAAGAAGAGAAAAGGGTTTTCAGAACCTGGCGTAAAGATATCCGGAGGGTCCTTTTTATAGAAAGAGCTTGGTGTAACCGTCCTGATCAATGTCGGTTGTTATTGTCGATCGTTATTGCTGATAAATGCCGATCGTTATTGCTGATAAATGCCGATCGTTATTGCTGATAAATGTCGATCGTTATTGTTGTGTAACCGTTGCGAGATTGCCTGCAGGAATCCATCATAAGGAGTTCGGCCATTGAGAAGCTTGTCCATTGAAGAAGTCTATAGGGAGTCCGGCTTTCGTAGAAACTCAGCCCGAGAGGAGGTTTTGGGGAAGTTCGGCTCCCGCAAGGGTCTGGCTGAAGCCCAGTCGCTGGGAGTCCGAAGGAGTTCGGCCCGGAGCCTGAGCGCTGGGGAGTTCGGCCGCTGGACAAGAGTTCGGGAAGCTCGGCCGCTAAGAGGGTTGAAACAAGCTCGGCCGCCGGGGTCTCGGCCGAAGCCCGGCCGCTCGGAGTCTAAAGGGGCTCGGATAATAAGTAGTTCGGCCGCTTGAGGAGTTCGACCGCTAGGGGCCTGAAGGATCTCGGCCGGCTGAGAGAATGGTCGCTTGAGGAGTTCGGCCGCTAAGAGTCTGAAGCTCGGCCACTTGATAGTTCGGTTGGTTGAAAGACTTCGGCTGAGGCTCAGCCGTTGAGAAGCTCGGCCGGTGTAGTAGTTCAGCTAGGACGCGTTCGCTGAAGTTCTTCCGCATTGACCACATCAGACTGGGATCGAACTTGACTTTGGCAGGAGCGGAATTTATCCCCAACACTAGCCCCCCACTCCCGAGTTCGAAATTCGAAGGAAGGGAGTGCAGATAAGGCGACTGCCAAAGTTTTTCTTTCGGACTTCGTATCGGTCCATGTCGAAGTTCGGGGGAGATTTCATTTCTGGCTAAAGTTGATGCTGAAGTTGAGGCTCTCTAGCTGAGGTTGATTCGGTTAAAAATCCTATCTCTCGCCGAGGTCGAAGTCGGCGCTCTTCAGCCGAGGTCAGCCTAGTCGCTCGGGGGGACCTTATTTGGCCGAAGTTGATAAGATTGCTCGGAGGATATCTCATCTTCTTTGGCTGAGGTTGATGTAAGTGCTCGCGTTAGGATGAGGTCTTCCTCTTGCTCCTAACGGGCCATGGAGGCACATGCGGACCGTTGTCCGAGCCTCTCCCCTCATCTCATCTAAGGTGAACGAGGCCTTCGACTTTGCTCGCATTAGGATGAGGTCTTCCTCCTATTCCTAACGGGCTGTGGGGGCACATTCGGACCGTCGTCCGAGCTTCTCCCCCATCTCGTCTAAGGTGAATGAGGCCTTCGACTTTGCTCGCGTTAGGACGAGGTCTTCCTCCTGTTCCTAACGGGCTGTGGGGGCACATGCGGACCGTCGTCCGAGCTTCTCCCCCCATCTCGTCTAAGGTGAACGAGGCCTTCGACTTTGCTCGCGTTAGGATGAGGTCTTCCTCCTGTTCTAACGGGCTGTGGGGGCACATGCGGACCGTCGTCCGAGCTTCTCCCCTATCTCATCTAAGGTGAATGAGGTCTTTGACTTTGCTCGCGTTAGGACGAGGTCTTCCTCCTGTTCCTAACGGGCTGTGGGGGCACATGCGGACTGTCATCCGAGCTTCTCCCCCCATCTCGTCTAAGGTGAACGAGGCCTTCGACTTTGCTCGCGTTAGGACGAGGTCTTCCTCCTGTTCCTAACGGACTGTGGGGGCACATGTGGACCGTCGTTCGAGCTTCTTCCCCCATCTCGTCTAAGGGTGAACGAGATCTTCGACTTTGCTCGCGTTAGGATGAGGTCTTCCTTCGGTTCCTAACGGACTGTTTTTACTCATTTTTCTCTTGCCATCCCACGATTCTTATGCCAAAAACTAAAAATGCAGAACAAAGAAATTCATTGATGATACATCCTCAGATTTTCTGAGTTCCATGGCCGAGGAAGTATTATCCCTCCGAGTTCCTTCAAGCGGTAGGTTTCGGATCGGATAACTTCCGTTACCTTGTACGGACCTTCCTAATTTGGAGCGAGCTTTTCTTGACTCTGAGGCTGAGTGACAGCGGCTCGTCGGAGCACTAAGTCCCCTACTTTGAACGTCTTACTTTTAACCCTGAAGTTGTAGTACCGAGCCACCTTCTGTTTATAGGCTGACATCCGGATGCGAGCTTCCTCCCTCTTTTCTTCCAAAAGGTCGAGGTTGACTCTGAGGTCTTGGGGGTTGTGCTGTTCATTGAAGCCCACAACTCGTGCGAAAGGGAGCTTAAGTTCAATCGGGATGACTGCCTCAGTACCGAAGGCCAAAGCGAATGGTGTTTCTCCAGTTGGCACCCTCTGAGTAGTTCGGTATGCCCAGAGGACATGGTAGAGTTCGTCTACCCAGGCCCCTTTTGCCTTATCTAGCCTCGTTTTGATTCCCTGTAGCAAGGTTCGGTTAGTTATCTCAGCTTCCCCATTGGTCTGCGGATGAGCCACAGAAGTGAAGCGCTGGAAGATGTTTAATCCTTCACAGAACTCGGCGAACCTAGCCCCGGCGAACTGTCGCCCATTGTCGATTATAAGGGTTCGGGGCAGGCCGAACCGATAAACTAGTGACTTCCAAACAAAGTCCCGAACCTTGGCCTCGGTAATTTTTGCGAGTAGTTCAGCTTCGACCCACTTGGTAAAGTAGTCAATCGTGACCAAAAGGAACTTCCGTTGTCCCGACGCTGTCGGAAAGGGGCCGAGTATGTCCATTCCCCATTGCGCAAACGGCCAGGGTGAATTAAGCGGAGTAAGTTCGGATGCCGGCCGTCTCTGCACACTAGCATTTTTCTGGCAGCGGTCGCACATCTTTACGTATTCCACAGAATCGCGAAATAAGGTCGGCCAATAATACCCTTGCCGAAGTAGCTTTAGCAACAAAGACCTTGCTCCTAAATGGCTTCCGCAAAGTCCTTCGTGCACATCCCATAGTGCAATATTAGCTTCTGAAGGTCGAAGGCATCTCAACAATGGAAGGGAGTTCGACCTTTTGTACAACTGGCCTTCGTATAAGACGTAACGGAAGGCCTGATTTTTGAGTTTTTGAGCTTCTTTTCGATCATGAGGAAGAACCCCCTCTTTAAGGTAGGTGACCAGTGGGTCAATCCAGCTAGGCTCAAATTCCTTCTGTAGGATATCCTGAGATTCTTCTATGGTCGGGTACTTCAGAGTTTCTTGAAATACTTCTTTGGGTAGTTCGGCTGGAGCCGAAGTGGCCAGTTTGGAGAGAAAATTGGCTCTCGCATTTTCTATCCTTGGGATATATTGAATGACGAAACTGCCGAAGGCCGGGGTTAAACTCTTCACTTTCCCGAGGTATCTCGCCATGCTCTCTTCTCTTGCTTCAAAGTTGCCGCCAACTTGACCGACCACTAGTCGAGAATCACTGTAAACTCGAAGCCGATCTACTTTTAGCTCCTTCGCTATTCTTAATCCCGCAATCAGTGCTTCGTATTCGGCTTCGTTGTTGGTAGCGGAAAACTCGAAGCGCAGCGCGAACTCGGCGACAACTCCCTCGGGGCTGACCAGGACTAGCCCCGCACCAGCTCCAATGGAGTTGGAAGAACTATCCACGTGTAGAATCCAGAAGCCTTCAGAGAGGTCGGCCCTTTCCTTGGGGAAGTTCGGCTGTGATGGTTCGACTTCATCAAGGCTCGATCTCGCCTTTGTGTTTGTCTTGCTTGATTCAAGTTCGACTTCATTCGGAATGGTGCATTCTAATACAAAATCCGCCAGTATCTGGGCTTTGATTGATGGCCTGGGCTGATAATTGATGTCGAACTCCGTGAGCTCCATTGCCCATTTTGCGATTCTTTCGGAAGCGTCTGCTCGGTGGAGAATTACTTTTATTGGTTGGTCCGTGAGGACCGTTATGGTGTGCTCCTGAAAGTAAGGTCGGAGCCTCCTGGTGGCAATTACGAGATAGTAAGATAATTTTTCTATCCGGGAGTATCTGGTCTCCACGTCCCTTAGGACTCGGCTCATGTAATAGATCGGGCGTTGTGTTTTTGCTTCTTACCTAACGAGAACCGCCAGGGCCACCGAGGAGACAGCTAGATACAAGAACAATTCTTTCCCAGGTTCAGGTTTTGCCAGCAGCGGGGGCGTGCCAAGGTAATTTTTGAGTTTCTCAAATGCTTGTTGACACTCTGCCGTCCAGCTGAAGTCCTTTGGTCGTCTGAGAACCTCGAAGAAGGGCAAGCAACGTTCAGCCGACCTTGAGACGAAGCGATTTAGGGATGCCACCCTTTCGGCCAAGCGCTGAACTTCTTTAATCATCTTTGGAGTGGTCATTTCTCGAATAGCTCGGATTTTTAGGGGGTTTGCCTCGATTCCACGTCTCGACACCATGAACCCAAGAAATTTTCCAGAAGTTATGCCAAAGGCGCATTTGGTAGGGTTCAGTTCTCATTTATGCTTCCTCAATACATTGAAGGTCTCTTCAAGGTCGGCCAGATGGTTAGCTGAAGCTCGGCTTTTGACGAGCATATCATCAACGTACACCTCCATGTTGCGGCCGATCTGCTCCTTGAAAATTTTGTTGACCAAACGCTGGTATGTTGCTCCCGCATTCTTGAGTCCAAAAGGCATGACCTTATAGCAATAAAGACCTCGGCTAGTGATGAAGGCTGTTTTTTTCGTCTTCAGGTGCCATACGTATCTGGTTATAACCAAAAAGGCATCCATAAAGCTGAGGAAACTCATGACCCGAGGTTGCATCTACGAACTGATCGATCCTAGGGCAAGGGGTAACTATCCTTTGGACAAGCTTTGTTTAGCTTTTGAAGTCGACGCACATCCTCCACTTGTTGTTTATTTTCTTGACAAGAACCACGTTCGAAACCCAAGTCGGATAATGAACTTCCCGGATTAGTCCGGCTTTAAGGAGTTTATCTACTTCTTCAGCGATCGCTTTCTGCCTCTCCGGGGCATGTTGGCGTAGTTTTTTCTTACCGATCGGTGTTTCGAGTCAACGGCCAGCCGATGTTCCATGACCCGGCTCGATTCCGGCATATCCGCTGGGGTCCAAGCGAAGACGTCTGCATTCCTTCTGAGAAAGCGACGAGCTGCTCCGAACCTCGGTCGCCAGGTTGGAGCCGATCTGCACCACATGGTCCGATCTTCCATCATTTAATGATACAGATATGAGGTCCTCTGCAGGCTCAGCTCGTTCTTCAGTGAGGTCGTCACGGACGTCCAGTCCGTCAACCAGATAGGGGTCGGGCTGTTCTCCCTTATACAAGGCGATCGAGTAACAATTCTTCGCTAGGGCCTGGTCTCCTCTGACTTCTCCAACCCCATAGTTCGTAGGGAACTTCATCTTTAAGTAATAAGTCGATACAACCGCCCGAAGGGCATTTAAACCAGATCGACCGAGGATAGCATTATAGGCGGACGGTGTCTTTACGACTAGGAAGTCGACCTGAGCTTTGGCCTGCTTTGGGTACTTCCCTGCTGTTACGGTCAAAGTTATGATACCTTCGACTGGTACGGTGTTGCCAGCAAATCCAACTAGCGGAGAATTCATCGAGCTCAATCGATCATCAGGTAGGGATATTTTCGAGAAGGCACCGTAGAACACATCAGTTGAGCTTCCATTATCTACGAGGACTGCGGCGTACATACGTAGTCAGCAATATTCAATGAAACTTACAACCGCGTCATTATGGCGAAAATTGGATTCCATGGCCATCCTCCTCGTGAAGACTATAGGCTCCGAAATCTTCCATTTCTTCATCGATCCTTCAAGCCTGTGGTTTTCTTTTGCTGAGATCCCCCTAAGATAGTGTTGATGACGCCAACGGGTGGCCGGTCTTCTTGTTGGTTTTCTCGCTTGGCTTAGCATTCTCGGCCGATCTTCCACTCCTCGGCGCCTTCGAAGAAACCGCTTATAGTCTGCCTCGCCTGACGAGCTCTTCGATCTCGTCTTGGAGTTGAATGCACTCCTCCGTGTCATGACCGTAATCGCGATGGTAGAGGCAGAACATGTTGGGATTACGCTTGTAAGGTGTGAGAACGCATTCTCTCTGGTCTTGGAAGCCATTCCCGGATTCCATCAGAACTTTGAGTCTATTGGGTTTAGGTGGGTCTAGTTGTGAAATCGTCGTAGACGGGAAGAACTTCGGCGCTCGAGGAGAACTTCGACATTGAGGAGAACTTCGGCGCTGAGGAGAACTTCGGCGCATCCTTCCATCAGAGCTTCCCCGTCTTTCGAGCTTAGAGGGAATCCGAACTTGCTCGCGACCAGGGGAGTCCTGGAGCGTGGCCGAGCTTTAATTCGCTTTCTTTCTTCGAGGGTCTATCCAGCCTGCGATCAACCGTTTACCATCGATTTCACATCCTTAGCTTTCCGAAGACCTCCTCTGCCCGGGCATAACTTTCGACCCGAGCCAACATATCGGCAAAGTCTCTGGGATAACTTTTTTTCCAGGGAGAACAATAGGTCATTTTTTCTGAAGGCCGCTCTTGAGCGGCGGCATGTGCGACCGATTGATCCAGGTCTCAGACTTCTAACGCAGCGTATTAAACGCGAAAATGAAAGCCCGGATGGATTCCCCTTCTCTCTGCCTGATGGCCATTAGGGAGTCCGAGCTTCGACGTGGACGCCGACTACTGACGAAGTGGGCCACGAATTATTGACTCATTTGGTCGAATGATAGGATGGTACTCGGCTTGAGTGCCGAATACCAATTTTTGATGGCTCCTTTAAGAGTAGAGGGAAAAGCCCGGCACAGGATGGCGTCTGACGCGCCATGAAGCAACATCGTCATCCGGAAGGCTTCCAGATGGTCGACCGGGTCAGTAGTCCCATCATAGCTCTCAAACTATGGGAGTTTGAAGTTCGGTGGGACTGGTTCTTGCATAATTTTCTGTGAGAATGGAGGGTCGGTTCGGATCTCATTACCATATGAGGGAGGAGCGTGGCGGAGCTCTTCGATCCGATGACTCATTTCCAAGAGCCTTCTATCCAGGAGATCTTCATGGTCTCTCATTTCTAAAGTCTTCTTGTTGATCGGATGAAAAGCTTCTCCCTGGGATGAGTTGCGGTCCGAACAAGGGCTCTCCTTCCGTTGCTTTCCTTTTTCGGGAATTGGAGGTCGGGTAACCCATGTTGATTGCCTCTGGACTGGACAACGCGGCTTCGGAGGATCCGGGACCGATCAGACTGGTACGGTGGCTTGCTGGTGCATGGCTTGCACCGCTTGAACGGCCTCAGTGAGGCCACAAACTTGCTGGATGAGCAGGTTGAACTGTTCAGCATCTACCGTGGCCTGGATTATCGGGACTGGAGCGGTAGCGGACGAACCCGGACGGGATCGGGCCGCGGAGGCCGCCGATCGCCGGGCTGCAGAATGAGCCTGAGTCACTGGGGCTGAAACTGTAGCGGATGGACTCGAATGAGATTGGGCCGCGGAGGCCGTCGATCTCCGAGTGGAGGCTCTCCTGGGGGGCATCTTTTCTCTTTGGAAGGAGATTTGAATTGAAAAGAAGAAAGGTCTCTCGAGCACTCCTTTAAGAACAAAGGAACACCGACTTCCTTTAAGAAGGGAATCTTCGTCGGTAGGTACCCTTCCTCTAGCGCCAATCTGTTGACGCAGAAATTCATCGTCGCCGGAGTCCGTCGGAGTTGACGCCGATGAGGTCGCCTACGGGGACCTGCAAAACAAAGTCTGGCTCAGAGCCGGTGGGGGTGGCTCCGGCAAGACCCTCCGATGCTCAAGTCAGTTCCCGTCAACAGGAATGGAATGCTCGGTAGAGTATAGAAGAAGAGAAAAGGGTTTTCAGAACCTAGCATAAAGGTATCTGGAGGGTCCTTTTTATAGAGGGAGCTTGGTGTAACCATCCTGATCAATGCCGGTTGTTATTGTCGATCGTTATTGCTGATAAATGCCGATCGTTATTGCTGATAAATGTCGATCGTTATTGTTGATAAATGCCGATCGTTATTGCTGATAAATGCCGATCGTTATTGTTGTGTAACCGTAGCGAGATTGCCTGCATGAATCCATCATAAAGAGTTCGGCCATTGAGAAGCTCGTCCATTGAAAAAGTCTATAGGGAGTCCGGCTTTCGTAGAAACTCGGCCCGAGAGGAGGTTTTGGGAAAGTTCGGCTCCCACAAGGGTCTGGCTGAAGCCCGTTCGCTGGGAGTCCGAAGGAGTTCGGCCTGGAGCCTGAGCGCTGGGGAGTTCGACCGCTGGACAGGAGTTCGAGGAGCTCGGCCGCTAAGAGGGTTGAAACAAGCTCGACCGCCGGGGTCTCGGTCGAAGCCCGACCGCTCGAAGTCCAAAGGGGCTCGGGCAATAAGTAGTTCGGCCGCTTGAGGAGTTCGGCCGCTAGGGGCCTGAAGGATCTCGGCCGGCTGAGAGAATGGTCGCTTGAGGAGTTCGACCGCTAAGAGTCTGAAGCTCGGCCGCTTGATAGTTCGGTTGGTTGAAAGACTTCGGCTGAGGCTCAGCCGCTGAGAAGCTCGGCCGGATGTAGTAGTTCAGCTAGGACGCGTCCACTGAAGTTCTTCCGCATTGACCACATCAGGCTGGGACCGAACTTGACTTTGGCAGGAGCGGAATTTATGCCCAACACTATACATTTTTTTTAAGCTTCCAAAGGTCAGAAGAAAGAGAGCTCTTTGACCAAAATAAGAAAGAAATAAAAAAAAATTCAAATAAAAATTAATAATTAGACTCTTATAATTTATATCAGAATATTGAAGTCATCGTCTAATGGCATCTACAATATGGACATCACTATCGCTTCTGACAAATATGTTTGGGATCTTGACAGTACCAGGTAAGTTTTGTCCTAAAGAAGTGTTGGAGATAAATCCCGCTCCCACCGAAGTCTAGCTCGACGCTCGACCTAATGCAATCTATAGCTGTGGAAGAGCTTCGACGGACGAGTCTTAGCCGAACTTCTACAGTCGACCGAACTACTTAGCGTCCGAGCTCCTTGGACTCCAAGCAGCCAGGCTTTAATGGAATCCCCTAGCACCTGAACTCCTCAGCGGTCGTCTCTCGATTGAATTTCCCAAGCGGCTGTCTCTTCAGCCGATCGAGCTCCTTCGAACTTCTCTACAGCCAAACTCCCCTCGAGACTTTCCTTCAGCCGGACTCTCCTACAAGTCCGAGCTCCTCTAGATGAATTATCACCATCAGTCTGCAACAGACGATGAGATCGGATGATATGACCACCACTACTGACAACACCACTCTCTCCGTAACCAGCCCCATGCGGCCCACGACCTGTCAGTATGGCTGTTACCATCCATCTGATGGCACCTTCCTCTCCGTACCGAACTTAATACGGCCCATGACTCGTCAGTATGGCTGTCACCATCACCTAAGCTCCGCCTATAAAGGATCCTCCAGATACGCTAACTCTAATCTCTCTGATCTCTAAGCTCTCCTCTTCTTCTCTAAGCTCCGAAACTCATTCCCGAGCACTCCATTCCTATTGGCCAGAGCTGACTTGATCGTCGGAGGGTCCTACCGGAGCCACCCCCCATCGGCTCCGGATGGGACTTTGTTTTGCAGGTCTCCGACGGCGACCTCCTCGGCCTCGACTCCAGCGACCTCCGACGATGATCAGCTTATGCACCAACAGATTGGCGCTAGAAGGAGGGCCTGAACCTTCGAGGTTTTCTTATTCTTAAAGGAGTGCTCGGCGACTCTTCTCTTCCCTCTCCGGAGATCTCTCTTTTCTCTTTCGAAGAGAAAATGCCTTCAGGAGAGCTTCGACTCGGCGATCGGCATCCTACGCATCAGGTACATCTACTTCCGTTGCAGCCCTGGCAGCCCAGGCTCCATCCGAAGCCATCGCAGATGTAGAGCAGTTCAACCTGCTAGTTGGGTTCGCGGCCCCGCCGAGATGATGCAGACCATGCCACAATCTCTGGCGAAGACTTTGTCAGCGAACCCGCCATGAGGATGCGAGAAACTGGCCTTGAGGAAGAGCATTTGGGCATACCGATCGCCCTTAGGAAGGAGAAACGGAGAGCAGAAGATCTTCCATAGAAGGTTTCACTAGGAGGTCAGAATGAAGTTCGGTGCAAGTGAGGCCGAACTCCGCCTCGAAGCTCGTCAGCAAAATGAAGTTCGGTGTAAGTGAGGCCGAACTTCACCTCGAAGCTCGTCAAGCGGAATGAAGTTCGGCGCAAGTGAGGCCGAACTTCCGCTCGAGTACGCCACCAAGGAAGCCCCCTACAAAGATTTCATACAAGGTGAGACGAAGTTCGGCCGAGCTCACAACCGCCCCAGGGCAAGCGAGGACTCCCTCTCGAGTATGACTCCAAGGAAGCTCCGACGAAGTGGCACCACAGATTTTTGAATGAAATGAAGTTCGGCCGTGCTCACAGATCCCCTCCGAAAATAGGTGGGCCCGAACTCCTCGAACTCGCCACCGAGGAAGCCCCAATAGAGGGGCATGAAGAAGCCCTCCTTCCGAAAGGTTCCACGGTTGCGCCCCTCTCAACGCTCCTCGAACTCAAATTCTGACCAGCTGCCAAGATCGGAAGGACCACGGCCTCCCCAAGCGTGTGCGATCGAAGCGAGTAATGTCCCTACCATCGCCATTGAGGAATACATTAAACTCCAAGATGAGATTGAAGAGCTCATCAAAAAGGAGCGGCTGGGTAAATTTCTCCGGCACCAGCCTGAAGCAGGAAAAGATTGGCCAAGGGCGATGCCATTGCCAGAGATCGTAAGGAGGTTGGCCACCTTACGGCGTCATCCATATTGCCCCTGGGAGGAGCTTGGTGCATCAGCGATTCGTCATCTCCCAGTAATAAGAGCTTGCATCAAATTGAGAAGGCCAGTATGAGGAGGTCATCCACCCCGGGAGGAACAATACTACCACGACCTTGAAAGGGGATGCGCTGCTAGTAACTTCCTTTCAATAAAATTTTTTTCTTTCGATAATATTATTTTTGGATGCAAAAACTATGCGATGACAGAAAAGAAGCAGTCAATAATTGCCACGTTAGGAACAGGAGGAGAATCTCATCCTAACGCGAGCAACAACCTCGGCTAGAGATAAGATCTCTCCCGAGCGAAGGCCTCGTTCACAAAGGACGAGATGGGGGGAGAGACCCTGACAGCGGCCCTTATGTGCCCCCACAATCCGTTAGAAATAGGAGGAGAACCTCATCCTAACATGAGCATCAATCTCGACTAGAGATAAGATCTCTTTCGAGCGACCGAGTCAACCTCGGCTAGAGATAAGATCTCTCCCGAGCGACCGTTGACAGCCTCGGCTAGAGATAAGATCTCTCCCGGGCGATCATGAACAACCTCGATTAGGAACAGGAGGAGAACCTCGTCCTAACGCGAGCATCAACCTCGGACTAGAGATAAGATCTCTCCCGAGCGACCGAGTCAACCTCGGACTAGAGATAAGATCTCTCCCGAGCGACCGTGGGCCCATTAGGAATAGGAGGAGAACCTCATCCTAACGCGAGCATCAATCTCGACTAGAGATAAGATATCTCCCGAGCGACCGTGGACAACCTCGGTTAGGAACAGGAGGAGAACCTCGTCCTAACGCGAGCATCAACCTCGGCTAGAGATAAGATCTCTTCCGAGCGATCGTTGACAATCTCGGCTAGAGATAAGATCTCTCCCGAGCGACCGTGAACAACCTCGGTTGGAAACTGGAGGGGGACCTCGTGCTAACGGGGGTAGGTCAGAAGCCTTAGAAGCTCGACCGTAGGAGATAAGATCTCCTCCGAGCGCGCACTTTGACCTCGGCTGCAGGAGATAAGATCTCCCCCGAGGAAAGCTCGACCGTAGGAGATAAGATCTCTTCCTAGCGTGCACTTCGACCTCGACCGTAGGAGATAAGATCTCCCTCGAGGAAAGCTCGGTCGCAGGAGATAAGATCTCCCTCGAGCGCGCACTTCGACCTTGGCTGCAGGAGATAAGATCTCCCCCGAGGAAAGCTCGGCCGTAGGAGATAAGATCTCCCCCGAGCGCGCACTTCGACCTCGGCTGCAGGAGATAAGATCTCCCCGAGGAAAGCTTGGCTGCAGGAGATAAGATCTCCTTCGAGCGCGCACTTCGACCTTGACCGTAGGAAATAAGATCTCCCCGAGGAAAGCTCGGCTGTAGGAGATAAGATCTCTTCGAGCCCCCCCGAGGGAAAGCTCGGCCGTAAGAGATAAGATCTCCTCCGAGCGTGCACTTCGACCTCGACTGCAGAAGATAAGATCTCCCCCAAGAAAAGCTCGACCGTAGGAGATAAGATCTCCCCCGAGCGCGCACTTCGACCTCGATCGCAGGAGATAAGATCTTCCCTAAGGAAAGCTCGACCACAGGAGATAAGATCTCCCCGAGCGCGCACTTCGACCTCGGCTGTAGGAGATAAGATCTCTCTCGAGGAAAGCTTGGCCGCAGGAGATAAGATCTCTCCCGAGCGCGTATTTCGACCTCGGCCGCAGGAGATAAGATCTTTTCCAAGGAAAGCTCGGCTGTAGAGATAAGATCTTCCCCGAGCGCGCACTTTGACCTCGATCACAGGAGATAAGATCTCCTCTGAGGAAAGCTCGATCGTAGGAGATAAGATCTTCCCCGAGCGGCACTTCGACCTCGGCCGTAGGAGATAAGATCTTCCCCGAGGAAAGCTCGACCGTAGAAGATAAGATCTCTCCCGAGCGCGCACTTCGACCTCGACCGCAGGAGATAAGATCTTCCTTGAGGAAAGCTCGACTGCAGGAGATAAGATCTCCTCCGAGCGCGCACTTCGACCTCGACCGTAGAAGATAAAATCTCTCCCATGAAAAGCTCAACCGTAGGAGATAAGATCTCCCTGAGCATGCACTTCGATCTCGACCCGTAGGAGATAAGATCTCCTCCGAGGAAAGCTCGGCTGCAGGAGATAAGATCTTCCCCGAGCGCGCACTTCGACCTCGGCCGTAGGAGATAAGATCTCCCCGAGGACAAGCTTGGCTGGCAGGTGATAAGATCTCCCCCGAATGCGCACTTCGACCTTGGCTGCAGGAGATAAGATCTCCCTCGAGGAAAGCTCGACTACAGGAGATAAGATCTCCCCTGAGGAAAGCTCGGCCATAGAAGATAAGATCTCCTCCGAGGCAACCTCGGTTAGAGATAAGATCTCTCCCGAGTGACCATGGATAATCTCAGCCATAGATAAGATCTCCTCGAGGAAAGCTTGACCGCAGGAGATGAGATCTCCCCTGGGTGCCCGATATAACCTCGACTAGGAAAAGCAACCGTGTCAACCTAGGCTGGAGAGCTTCAACTTCGACCTCGGCTAGAGAAAGCAATCGTGTCAACCTCGGCTGGAGAGCTTCAACTACCACCTCGGTCAGAGATAAGATCGGAGACAGCCTCGCCCTGAGATCAAATCTCTCCCAAGCGTCCGCATCGACCTTAGCTATAGGAGACAATATCGCCTCTGAGGAGCGCAACCTCCGGCTTCGATCACAGCGGACGAAGCCCCCCTCAACTTTGGCTGGAGATGGGATCTTCCCCGGGCTTCAACTTCGATATCAACTTCAGCTGGAGGCGAGATCCCCCCCGAGCTTTGACCTAGACCAGCACAGAGCTAAGAGGAAGACTTCGACAGTTGCCTTTTCTGCACTCCCTTCCTTCGATTTTCGAACTCGAGAGTGGGGGGGGCTAGTGTTGGGGATAAATTCTGCTTCCGTCGAAGTCTAGCTCGACGCTCGGCCTAATGCAACCTATAGCCGTGGAAGAGCTTCGACGGACGGATCTTAGCCGAACTCCTACAGTCGGCCGAACTACTTAGCGGCCGAGCTCCTTGGACTCCAAGCAGTCGGACTTTAACGAAATTCCCTAGTGCCTGAACTCCTTAGCGGTCGTCTCTCGGCCGAACTCCCCAAGCGACCGTCTCTTCAACCGACCGAGCTCCTCCAAACTTCTCTACAGTCGAACTTCCCCCGAGCCTTCCCTTCAGTCGGACTCTCCTACAAGTCCGAGCTCCTCTAGATGAATTATTGCCATCAGTCTACAACAGGCGACGAGACCAGACGATATGACCACCACTACTGACGACACCACTCTCTCCGTAATCAGCCCCATGCGGCCCACGACCTATCAGTATGGCTGTCACCATCCGCCTGATGGCACCTTCCTCTCCATACCGAACTTCATGCAGCCCACGACTCGTCAGTATGGCTGTCACCATCAACTAAGCTCCGCCTATAAAGGACCCTCCAGATATGTTAACTCTAATCTCTCTGATCTCTAAGCTCTCCTCTTCTTCTCTAAGCTCTGGAACTCATTTTTGAGCACTCCATTCCTATTGGCCAGAGCTGACTTGATCATCGGAGGGTCCTGCTGGAGCCACCCCCCACCGACTTCGGATGGGACTTTATTTTGCAGATCCTCCGACGGCGACCTCCTCGATCTCAACTCCATCGACCTCCGACGATGACCAGTTTTTACACCAACAAGGAGCACTTTGCATGCATGGTCCAACATCATCATCAATTTTGGTATCATCAAAAATATGCCTAGGCACCATCCTCACAACAACACTCCATTGAGGCTTCAAGAAATCACTAACGTAGAAGACTTGACTAGTTTGGGAGGCAAGTATATATGGTTCTTTAGTACGGAGATGGCGTTGCATGTTAACAACAATAAAATCACACTCATCAATTTTCATCCCAGACTGTGATAAGGTATCAAACCAATCATACTTCATCAACGCGATCCTTCCTTTAGAATAATAGTCCAAGATGACTATCTTCTCCACCATGCCATAATAGTTTAAATCTTCTGTATGAGGCTGTGAATCCCTCGAGCTAGCATAACATCCAGTGGTGGCACTTAACATGACGCTACTATTTTGTGTTGCCATATTTACAGACCTGCTATGAATATTAAATCTATAGCCATTAATGACAGCTATTTATACTCACGCCCGGTATGATTAGGGCCTATTGAAAGAGCATGCACTTCAGAGCTCACATCATTGAGCGGCAATCTCCACACCTAATTAAAGAGATAACACCTAATTAGTAAATATATTCCAATAAGTTATACCAGACAAGAATATATAATCGCTTACATGATCTTTGAATCATTCAGAAAATTCATTGCTATGCATTTTCTCTTTCTTCCGCATACTTAGAGCGCCATATTTTACTCTTATGATCTTCTTGTGTTTGCTGCATGCATGAAAAATAAATTAGATATAATTAAATATTTTTTTAATTATTATGAAATAAATAATATTGAGTGACTCATCTTATGTATGGCTCAATGACATCATAGTTGAAGAGCACGTAGCGGTGTGCCTTATCCTTTTCCTCAATGCTCAAATTAGTGAGATGGTATGAAGTAAGAAATCCATCTAGCTGTGGAATGGACTCAAATGCAGACTTAATTGGCTCATACTGATCATCATGATTCCTTATTGATCGATTATGACGTGTCTCGAGCTTATTTAAGTATATGGTACAAAAATTCATATACTCTTGATTCAAATAACCTTATGCTATAGATCCCTATGGGCGATTCATATTTCTTACATAAGATTTTAGAGTTTGAATATTTTTCTTAGTAGGATACATTCATCGGGAGAATACTGGACCTCTAAGTGCAACTTTCTCCGCAAGATGCACGATGAGATGCATCATAACCGTGAAAAATGATGATGAAAATATCTTCTCTAGATCACATAATATAGTCACCGTCTTTGCCTTCATTTTCTTGACGTCTTTCTTAAGCAACATCTTTACATAAATATCTCTATAAAAATTGCAAAGACGAATAATCGTCATTCTAATATTTTTTGGCAATACGCGGTGAATAGCTATTAGGATCAATTTCTGTATCAGTACATGATAATCATGAGTCTTCAATCCCCCAAGTTTGACATCCTTATTATTCACACGCTTTGATATGTTGCTTGAGTATCCATTTGGGACCTTTATGTTCTCCAACACATAAACAAATGTGGACCATTCGAAGGCATTCATAACATAGCATGCATGAGGAAGCCTCCACTGTTCTCTCCCTACTGGCTCTGGATGGAGTGATCTTCTAATATCCTATTCTTTCAACTCAAGTCGAGAATTCAAGTCATCCTTGGTCTTATCCTTGATATTCAAGATTGTTGCCAAAAGGAGCTTGCACATATTCTTTTCAATATGCATTACATCTAAGCAGTGGCGAAATAAGTTTATCTCGCAATATGGCAAGTCAAAGAAGATGCTCTTTTTTCTCCAATTAAAGTGTGTGTTATCTTTCTTTGATCGATGCTTTCTTTTTTTATCATCAATCGGATCACCTTTCTCAAATTTAACCTTGAGACCATTCAACTCTCTAAGTATTTCACTCCTAAACATCCGGTCAGGTGCCTCACATTCTTCAACAGTGCCATCGAAGGAGCGTGCTTTCCTTCTATATGGATGATTTCGATAAAGAAAATATTGATACCCCATATAGCTAAAGCTCCTCCGATGTGTCAACCTTCTAGATCGGATGTTTCTTCCATAGATCGAGCATACTAGCTCACCTTTGGTGCTCCAACCCAACATTAGGGCATAGACCGAAAAGTTATTTATTATCCACAAAAGTGCTGCGCGCATGGAGAATGACTCATTCAGTAAAACATCAAAAGTTGAAACATCTTGAATGCTCCATAACTGTTTCAGCTCGACAATAAGAGGCTGCAAATAAACATCAATATTATTACCAACCTCCATTGATCCAAGGATAAGGACTGTCATAAAAGCAAAGGATTTTTTCATACACATCCACGATGAAAGATTGTAAATATGAATAAATATTGGCCATATATTATGAATAGTATTTATATGCTTGAACAGATTGAAACTATCGCACGATAAGTCCAACCTCACATTACGTATCTCTTGTGCGAAGTCGGGATGTAATTCATTAAATTTCTATCCTACCTCTCCATCGACTGGATGCCTCAATGCATCATCTTTTGCTCGATCCTTTTTATGCCATCTCATGTCCTTCGATGTCTTTGCTAATATAAACAACTTTTATAGTTTCGAAATCAAAGAAAAGTACCACATCAACTTTTGAGGTACATAAGTTGATGTGCCATCTTTATTCTGTTTTCATCTTGATACACTGCATCTCATGCACTCGTTGTGGTTGACATCCCCCTCCCAATAGAGCATGCAATCATTGGGACATGCATGTATCTTGGTATAAGTAAAGTCCAGCTATTCAATAATCTTCGATGGTTCATAATTATTTTTCAGAATTCATGCATCATCTGAAAGAATGTCCTCCAAAAGCTCTAGTATGTAGTTCACTCCATTATTACTGAATTCGTTGGAGCTTTTCGCATGATACAATCAGATTAAGAACTCAAGCTTCGCCATCTTTTCACATCCGAGATACAACAAAATATTAACATCATCCATCAACTTGCAGACCTTCTCTACATCCTCACTGTTTGTCATTTGACCAAGCATAGGATCAGACATGGACGTAGATGCACCGTCATTGTGGCCAACAAATAAAAAAATATCACGAACCATTTGTTCTACTTCTCCTTCAGGTTGATCGCCTCCTTATGGCCTGCCTTCATCTTGTTGGTCCCAATAAATTTTATAACCAATTTTAAAGCCATAAATAGTGAGGTGATCATTGACATCTTGATGAGGTAGCCATGATCCACCCATACACTTTTTACAAGGATATTGGATCGGTCCTTGGTCTTCAAATTTTTCTATAGCATAATCAAGAAATTTTTGAAATCCAGCCTCATATTCTGGTGAGAGCCTACTAAACTTCATCTATCCCTTATCCATTTTAAAAATGATGATACTGTAAGTAAATTATGTGTGGAACTTAGATTAAATATCATTTTCAGATATGCAATAAATGCACCCTATCACCAACTAATAGGTAAAGATAGATCATATTCTATTCAAAAATTGCATTAATTCTATCGGTTCATTACAGTAATCAAATAATATGCAATAAAAATCGAATAAAATTTTGGTAGTATTTTTTCTTAGTTCTCTCATGTAGGGAGAATAAAAGAAAAATATTGTCCAAAATTTTATTCAAAATTTTAAGCATACCGTTTGATTACCATAATTACCTATAGAATTATCTATAATTTTTAAACTATCCATATTGGACAATCAATTGATCATTGTACATAAAATTTTAATCCATATAATTATATATAATTATACAGATACCAGAGATTATGTACACTAATCAATTGATGGATTTATCATTATGCAATACAATAAACAAAAGCAACAAGACATAAACATCCAAAAAATATTATATAATAAATTCTATAATATGAATTACATTCATAAATAATTAAGGATGGGCAATAATTGTAGATCCGATCTCTTGCATGAACCTTGATGTTAATTCAAAAATCTGAAAGAAGAATAAAGTAGATGATGGTGGCACCTTAGGACTTAAAGTTGAAATCTTAGAGAGACATATCAAATTCTATTCGCTCAGAAGTTGAGCCGACTTTGGGCCTGAGACAGCTGGCTCCATGCCTGAGACATTCGGCTCGAGTCCTCCCCCAGCTGGCTCGATCACAGCCCGAGTCGGCTCTACTGCATATCCAAGCCGGCTCGGCTGTGTGCCATCCCTTCGATCATTCCCTCTCTCTCTCTCGATCTCTCTCGCCTGCGATGATGGCAAGGTTGGATCCTCTCCCTCCCAATGATGGCGGCAAGGCCAGATCCCTCTCTTTCTCTCTCAAGTACAGATCTGTTGGATATTCGAATTCAAATTCGGTATCAGTAATTAAAATTGGATCCAGATATGAATATCTAAGTTTCGATCCAAACTCAATCCGCTGATAAATCTAGTTCATAGCCCCGACATGGCACAACCCAAGACTACCACCATGGCATGGTCCAAAAACTACGGTATGCAGATAATTATAATATTTATAATAAATATTTATAATATTTATTATAAATATTTTATAAATTATTATAAATATATATGATTAATAAATAATACAATAAAATTTAAAAAAAATTATACCTATGGGTATAGAGAGTGGGTCACACCGAAAGCTCCGAGGGTTGCCGACGATGACGCTAGAGGAGGATGACAACACTAGAGGTAACCTGCGAAATAAAAGTAAGATAGTGAGATAGAGAAGAGAGAAAAAGAGAAAAGAGAGAGAGAGCAGGGCGGTCGGGATGGGGGGGAGGGGGCACAGTGATGAGAGGCGAAGGAGGCTTCGCACTCGTCGGAGGTCATAATGGTGGTGGGGGTGGGTGGGGGAAGGGGTTGGGGCGATTTGGTCGGGAGGGAGGAGGGAGTATGGGAGGGGTTTGGGGCGGAGGGTCGAGGTAGATGGGGGTTCACTGGAGGGGGGTTCGCTGGGGCCGAGGGAGGATCGGATTGGGGGGGGCCGGGGGGGTTGAGGTTTTGCGGGGGCTGAGCAAGGGTGGAGGGGGGTTCGTCGGAGGAGGATTTTGCAGGAAGCTGAGGGAGGGTCGGATGGGGATTCGTCGAAGGAGGATTTCGCTGGGGGCCGAGAGAGAATTAGATGGAGGGGTCGGATGGGGGTGGCGGGTGGCGGAGAGGGGCGGTCGAGGATGGAGGGACCGGAGAAGGAGGGAGAAGAAGGGGCGATGTCGGTCGAGAGGGGAGGAGGGGCGACGTCGGTCGGGGGTAAGGAGCCTTACCGATGATAAGAGGAGGGGGAGAGAGAGATCAAATGCACACGGGAGGAAAAAAAATTTGGAAGTTTTTAAACTAACCTATGGCAGCGGTTATTGAACCGCTGCCATAAATCTATGGTAGTGGTTATCCAAAATCACTGCCATAGATCTACGGTAGCGGTTCTATAACCGCTATCGTAGATCTATAGCAGTGATTTTTGATAACCGCTGCCATAGATTGAAAATATTTTTTTCTTATTTTTTTTAAATATTATATAATTTTAAAATTTAATGCCCATCTTCATCATTCATTATCTAAATAATTATCATTAGAGTGTCGTCGCAAAAGATTGCCTTGATTCGATGGCCCTAACTTCGTCGATCAGAAAAATTTGATTTCGACGACCACGAACGATGATGCGATGATCTGATAGATGAAGATTTTTGATGGATCTAAAAATCTACAACGATAATTTCGATGATATTTGTAGCGTACTATCAAAGTTTTACTTCAATCGAATATCGTTATCATGGTCAATTTAGTATAGGTTAGTTTCGACCGTTAAATTAGAAACAAGCAATTAAAGGATTAAACAACGTTCGATTATAAGATAATTTTTTAGTCAAATGATCTTTGTTATAATTTTAAATATTTTATATGATGATGATAGTAAAATTTAAATTATTTTTATATAAATTATTCATGTTAAGTAGATATTGTAAAAGCATGAGAATAACAACCAGTGAAGTTTCAGAATGGTTATCAGAAGACGTATAGTTTTAGATTGTTCTTCATCTCATGAGTTAAATTTTATAATCACCATCATAAAAAATAATTAAAGTAGTAGCCAAGATCATCTATAAAAAATTATCTCATAATCGAACATCGTTTGGTCTTTTGATCACTCATTTATCATTTAACGATCGAAACTAATCTATACTAAATTGACCAAGATAACGATATCTAATTAAAGTAAAATTTTGATAGTACGCTACAAACATCACCGAGATCATCATTGCAGATTTTTAAATTCATCGGAGGTCTCCATCTATCAAATCATCGCATCGTTGTTCGTGGTCGTCGAAATCAAATTTTTCTGATCGACGAAGCTAGGACCATCGGATCAAGACGATCTTTTATGACGACATTCTAATGATAATTATTTAAATAATGAATGATGAAGATGAATATTAAATTTTAAAATTATATAATATTTAAAAAATATATATATGGCAGTGGTTACAATTAACCGCTGCCATAAATTAGCTTATAGCAGTGGTTCCTAATAACCGCTGCTATAGGTCTAATTTATGGCAGCGGTTACAATGAACTATTGCTATAGGTCGACCTATAGCAGCAGTTTTTAGAAACCGCTGTTATAGATCCAACTTATGGCAGCGGTTTTCGATAACCGCTGCTATATGTCGGACCTATGGCAGCGGTTACGTAAACCGCTACTATAGGTCCGACCTATGACAATGGTTAATGAAAATCGCTATCGTAGGAGTTATGACAGCGATTTCAAAAACTGTTGCCATAGACCATTTTTGTAATAGTGGGATGATCCAATGGTGGATTCACATCAAAGAAGGTGACTCATCCTTTCTTCTTTGGTACAAAAGATACACCCCCAACCCTTTAGAAGGTTTACAGTATGGGATGTTTTTGGATGGTTGAACAATTATCCTGCAGGATAAATTTTAAATTTAGCAAAAAGCAAGAAAAAACTTGATAATGAAAGAGAAAAATCTACATAAGTTATTTTCTAGCATTAATATTATTTTTAAAATTTTGTTAGTTGTAAATTCTACATCAAAGAAATTTCCTCTCCCCTTGACTCTTTCCCAAAATAAATAATAAGTGGACGAATTAATTATATGGCCAAGTTATTAGTTACAATAGCCTAGGTTTTGAAAATTCAACCATTGGCCAACTTTCACGTGTCACAATAAATCTTGGAAGTTGCGCCAATCCTTTTTTCTTTTTTTTTTTTTGACCTGGCAAAAAAAAATGTTAAAGAGCATATAACAAGAGCCTCAATTGTATTACTTGAAGTATAACGTAAAATTTTGCAAGTTATTGTCTAGCATATACCGGTCTCATGATTGACTCCTATCCCTTGTTGTGGAAACCTTATCCAAACTTTGGTGTGGAGCTCACCCACAAGTTAAGAACTTTCCTACCATCATTACATCAACATTTAGCTCCTTGTATCAAATTATCCCAAGATCTACCGTAATGGTTCGAAAAACAATTATACAGAGAAGAGGCATACAGACTATAAAAAGAGGACGCAAACGCGTCAGCTCTATATATTTATTAGATCAAACCTGTTTAATCTTTGCCTTTGTAGGTAAGAACATGTCATTGAGTTAGTATGATCGCATGAAAAAAGGTCTTATGATTTGAGAGCTATAATAACCATGGTTTTCCTTGTGCACTCTCTCCTATTTGTTGCCGAATAATTATTTTGCCCTTTTTTTGGTAAATAGTAATAATTAGTGATGCTTTTGAAAGTGCACTGTACAAAACCTAAATGGACAACAAGATTGCTAGTCTATAATTTGGTAACTTGATTTCTAATATAGACTAAGTATTTAATAATACTATAAATATACATTTTTTTTTGTATATTATAAATATATATTTGAACAACTATTTCCATATAAATGCAGTCAATGGATCCAGCTAAAATGTCAAATCTTTAACTGGAAAGTTTTAAACATAATTCCACAAATAAAAAAAAAATATAAATAAATACTTGACTTCCATGATATAAAATTTCATTATCTCCTGTCATATTTTGTTCCCACTAATTTATATATCGTTGAGTAATCAAGGCCTTTCTTGGCATTCAACAGAAGGCACTACTAAAAATATAAATTTTACTGATGGAATATTTTGACGGACATGATCGATTAGAAATTTTTGATGGATTACTGATCGATTGCCGTAAAAAAAGAAGAAACAAAATAAAATTGATATGTCTCAAAATCTATGATAAATTTATGATAAATTATTTATTAGAAATAATTTCATCAAAAATATTTTTTAACAAAATTTTAAAAAATATTTGTGACTAATTTAGTGATAAATTATTTGTCAGTAATATTTCTGACAAAAAATTTTATCAAAAACATATTTTTAATAATTTTTAAATTATTAAAATAATTATTCTAATGGAAAGATGGTTAAAAATATTTTAACAAATAGAAGTAGATTTTATGATAAATAATCTATTAAAAATTAGCATTATAAGTTTTAAAAAAATAATTTATAATAGGTGGATGAAAGGATTTGAACTATAAATTCTCGAATAGCCAATCTACTATCTTAGTACTAAAGTCTAATTAAGCTTTATTTATCTTATCATTGAAATGGAGGTCTGTTTCTTAATTGGTTATGATACTTTATTTCCATTCCCTCTTCATCTCAAAAGATAATAGTCGGATCTTCTACTGTATTTAAAAAGTATCATAGAATGTGGTGCATGCTTTGAAGATGTTCATCAAAAAATAGATGGTCTTGCGCACTCATGCACGTGCATTAAAATTAATACTAAGAAAAAAGAAATGGATAAGCCTCAGAGATATTTGATAGTTAAGATAAAAAACACATAACAGTCTATCTTTTGATGCATCGCACCCACCCTGCGGTATTTTTTAAGTAGGATAACAAGAGATACATATAATTCTATGCAAGAGATGAAATATTAAAAGATTCTATTTTAAGAGCTAAACTTAAATGACAGATACCATAAGCAAATCAAACATTAGTAGTCATATTTTTCAATTTTTGGTAACTAATTGCCAAATCTTCTCTTTTGGTATGGAAGATCAACGAGCGATATCCTCTCCCCATATTGTTTCCATGAGTCAGCGTCCCCTCGTTCGTATAAATCATCCCCCCTCCCAATGCCATGGAGATCTCAGGAAACGAACAGGAAGGCATGGCTTCAACACCACTAGCCAGCTTCACCATCCTCTCTCTCCTCCTCCACGTAGCCACTTCATGCGTATCAGCCCAGTCCTACGAAGCCTTCCGCCAATGCTTCCTCGACCGTACAATCCGCGACTCCTCACGCATCCACAGTCCCGATACCCCATCCTTCTACTCCATCCACAATGCCACCATCAGAAATTCGAGGTTTGCGTCAACTTCCGGTGCTACGAAGCCGGCGTTCATCGTGACCCCGGGCGCCACCCTCGATGTCCAAGCTGCCGTCACTTGTGGCAAGGCCAACGGCCTTCACTTGAGGGTCCGGAGCGGCGGCCATGATTACGAGGCCCGCTCCTCTTACTCGAACGGCGACCCTTTCGTCATCCTCGACCTCACCGACTTCCGCTCCATCGCGGTCGATGCGGCCGAGGGGACTGCATGGGTCGGGGCCGGCGCAACGGTCAGTGAGTTGTACTACAACATCAATACCCAAACCAAGAACGACACCCTCGCGTTCACCGGGAGCCTCTGTGCGAGCGTCGGCATCGGTGGGTTCATTGGTGGCGGTGGACTGAGTGCTTTGGGTAGAAAGTATGGTGCCGCGGCCGACAACATCGTGGATGCGACGATCGTAGATGTCAATGGCAGACACTTGGACAGGAAAGCTATGGGTGAGGATCTCTTTTGGGCCATAAGAGGAGGGAGTTCTGCTAGCTTCGGCGTTGTTCTAGCCTACAAGGTCCAATTAGTGTCCGTACCCCCTTCGGTCACCGTGTTCAGGGTTAACAGAACCTTAGGACAAGGCTTAAGCAAGCTGGTGGAGAAATGGCAGACCGTTTCACATGATTCCAGCGGGGACCTCTTCATCAGAATCCTTGCGAATGCCGTCGGGGCGGGGGCGAACCGCACGATCCTGGCCACATTCGAGGGCATGTTCCTCGGTGGGCACGACGACTTCCTCTCCGTGCTGCAGAATAGCTACCCTGAGCTGGGTGTGGAGGCGAAGGACCTCACCGAGATGAAGTGGATAGAATCTACACTCTTCTTTGCGGGCTATCCTACGACGGACAAGACCCTCTTGTTGGACAGGAGGCCGTACAAGAACAGGACCTTTAAAGGCAAGTCGGACTTCGCGAGGGAGCCTATTTCTGTGGAGGCGTGGGACAAGATCTGGAAGTACTTGTTGGATGCGGAAGATGAGGTTCTTCAGATTATACTGTCTCCATGGGGAGGGAAGTTTGATGAGATAGCTGAGGATGCCCTTCCTTTCCCTCACAGGAAGGGAAATTTGATCAACCTTCAGTACTTCTTGTTTTGGCCCGACAGTCCGGATGAGGTCAACCAAAAGCATTTGGATTGGATGAGAGGCTTCTACGACTTCATGGCTCCTTATGTTTCGAGCAATCCGAGGGCTACCTATTTCAACGTCAAGGATTTGGACCTGGGCACCAATAAGCTTGGGAATACGACGTACTCTGATGCTACAGTCTGGGGCAAGACATATTTCCAGGGCAACTTTGAAAGATTGGCACGTGTGAAGGCTCGAGTTGATCCGGAGAGCTACTTTTGGAATGAGCAGAGCATCCCACCTTTTTCAGCATAGATTATCCTCCATCTGGAATAAATCAATAAAAAAGAAGTTTCCTAAAATTTTGCAATAGCAATAACAGGAACTGCATTTTAGAAGAGTATTTCAAGCGAAATATTAAATTGAACTGTTTCACCCAAACTCTTATTTTACAAGTTCTTTTATCATTAAAGTGAATCCAAGGAAATTTTTTTTTTTTTGAAAAAACAGAAGCACATCATCATCACCATCATCATCATCTATATAATATTTATCTATACCTATATTTAACAAATCAAAAAGAAAGAAAACTAGACCCCTCTCCAATTTGGAAGGTATTATAGTGAAGAAAAGGAGTCTGCTAGAGTTTCAACTCCTTCCTCTCAGGACAGATCTGAGCACACTGCAGAGGCTAATTGTCTAAACTTGGAGAGGACTTTCTTATCAAGCTTTTCGACAAACTCAAATCTTCAATTAGAAGGGGCGATCGCCTCACCTCCTCACAGTACTGTAGGTCATAATGGAGCTCGGCTGTCGGAGACCTCGCTTGAGATTTTGTTCTCAAGTGGCTCCAGAGCTCCGTTGATTTCGATGGGAGACCTCCAGGGCATTATAGTAGAGCAGGTAGAGGCTTTGGAGGAGAGATTCTCACATGTAGTATCTTTCTCTGATGAGGATATTGACCGGCTTGTGCAAAGATGGAAAGCTGCTCTGATCGGAATGTTTTAGGAAAAGATTTATCTATTGATTTCATAGAAAATGAGATGAGGGCAACATGGTGTGTGGAAGAATATTTCTAGGTATCCACTCTTTTTGAATGGGTTATCATCTTTGATCTATCATTGGAGGAAGTTCAAAGCAGGATTAATCTATCCAAAGGCCCTTAGTCCCTGGCAGGCTAGCTGCTTGCCTTAAAAAATCGGCATCCTAACTTTAACACTTGCCAGGATGAGGTATATCAAGTTAGGGTTTGGCTCCAATTTTTTGATCTTCCACTGGAGTCATGGGATCTACATAAGATTTTTAAAATAGTTTCAGTTGCTGGTTCTCTGCTTTTCCTTGATGATTGGACTAAGTCCTTGATCAGGAAAGGGTTCATGATGGTTTGTGTCCACATGGATATTGTGAAGA
Source organism: Cocos nucifera (assembly GCA_006176705.1). NCBI lineage: Eukaryota > Viridiplantae > Streptophyta > Magnoliopsida > Arecales > Arecaceae > Cocos > Cocos nucifera. Next base: position 1,570,506 of record QRFJ01000110.1, on the reverse strand, counting down.
GTATTTGCCCGAGAATCGGGATCAGAGTGAAATCTTATATGATATGGCAGCAATTCATCTTTGGGGAGCTATCTAATCCACCATAAGAATTCTAACTATTAGCAATGGCTAAACGCCATCACTAATAACGTTATTATCGCTAATACTGTCATAAAATTCAATCTAAAAATTTTTTATCGCTAATTGCCATTATCAGTAATGGCAAAGTTCATCGTCGCTAATACATTATTAGCGACAGATTTTACGATGAAAAAAATTTCATCTCTAATAATTTTTTAATATTTAAATTATTTTTCTTAAAAAATAACAGTGACGGTAATTTCATGGCTAATGCCACCGTTAATAATTACTAGCGACCAAAAAATGCCATCGCTAATATGGTTGCTAAATTTTTATATTTTTAAATTAAATAAAAAAATTTATTTAAAAAATTATTAGTGACGAGATCTTCATCTCTAAAGCCATCGTTAATAGTTATTAGAGACAGTAGATTCCGCCTCTAATACCATCGCTAATAGTTAATTTATTTTTTTAAAAATTAATAATAGTAATTTTTAAAATCTATTATAATTAAAATTCAAAAATAATCTAATAATCAAAAATAAAAAAATTAATTATATTTTATTAAAAATATAAATTATATAATTCTTTTACAATTAGTAACAAAAAAATATAATACATAAAAAAATATGATATATTCAAAAAAAATCAGGTTTGATCCTCATCGTCATCTGCCTCCTCCTCCTCTCTAGGAGCTGGTGAATGAGAGTCGGATATCCCAGCATCTTATAATAAAAAAATAAAATATTATTAGTAAATTTCGATACGAAGGTGTATCTTTCGATACGGAGGGGTATCTTTTAATATACTCTTTCGATTCTCAAATAGATTATTTTTGCACATTTCATTCGATAATATGGAGCTATAGACACTTTCATCAATTGAACAGTTAAATTAAATTTTTAGCCCCTAGATCTCTTTTTCAAACTCAAACCTAAATATATGAAGCTTCTAAAATTAAAATTTAAAATAATTAAAATAATTTAATAATATAATTATCTAATGTGATGGCTAAGATAACGAGCCCAGCTGGTTGCGTAGTTGCGAATCCTGAAGAAGCTTTATAATCGTATCGCGGATGGCATCCAGGAGGCTTTGAGGTCATTGGCTCAGAAGCCTCTGCACGACCTCCTCCACATGCGCATTGTTCCAGGTCTGGGATGTTGAGGTCTGTGAGGATGTCAAAAAATATCGAGATGGTGGAGGATCGAAGCTATGGCCGAATTTTATGATCTAGCTCCTACTCATCCTCTGGTGGTGCTGAGCCATCCCTCAAGGTCAAGAGAGGTTGAGAAGATGGATCATTGCCGTATCTCTTAGTAATATACGTCGTGTAATACATTTGTATAGTTAAAAAATATATTAATTATAATATAAAAATTAGATCCTGTAATAACTTAATTAGTAAATAAAGTTTGAAGTTTTTATTGCAATCCATCGCGATGTAGAATCTAAGTGGTCACCGATCCTCCTAGACTGGTGTGTGGCCCACCACAACTATAACTGATTTGATGGATGATCCAACTGCCATGCCTACAATAAGTAAATATTAAAATTAAATTAATTAAAATATGCATATAAGAGTTTTTACAAATCTAGTGAAGAGCTTTGATATTTATTTCTTACTAGTCTATCGGCCACAACATGTGTGCCGATCGAGCCGCTTGTATGTTTGATCGAATTCTGTTGAACGGTCTAATTTTATCGGACCCTCTATCGACTATCAGAGTACTCCTCACTGCTCCACTAGTCGTAAAAAGTCCGCTATATGTCCATCCACATCTAGTGATCCATGAAGAATCTCCAGTCTCTGATGGTGATTGAAAATCAGAATGTTGGATGGCGGACTGTCTGAGGCTATAAAGGCCATCTTGGAGCCTCCGTGTGGCCACTTTCTTGAAGATTTGAGAATCAACCTTCTCGTCTTAGGAAGTCTCAAATCGGTAGTAGTCCTACAAGATAGAAGCAAGCATGTATTTATATGTAATTAAAATATCAATATATTAAGAATTTATAAATTAAACTAGTTTTGACTTACCAAAAATATTTTTTAAGCTGCATCACGTGCTCCAGATGGCTAGCTAGAAAACTCATTCATTGGCTCTGACATCAAGCATCGGATGATGTCGGTAACCACACGAGATACTTCAGACTCTCTAAACATACTACAAAATTGATTTTGAATAATAAATATTAACTCTAAAATTGCTAAATTAGAAATATATTAATTAAAGTTATAGTATTTACGAGCGGCTCTGAACGTGGATAAGTTATCTATCCTTCGATCGAGTCGGAGGTGCCACGAGCTGGGCGGATTCTCAACCACGACTCTGTGTCTGTGAGCTGATCGCTACTGCATATGACTGTGGAGTCACTGATGACCCCCTATTATCTAGTATGAGATGTGCAGAACCATGCGAGTTAGTCGCATGATCGCTCTATCCTCGAGAGCTCTATCTTTGACTGAAATGGCTCCAACCTCTAGAAGACATGATGTATAATATCTAAAAATAAAAATAAAAATCAAAGCAAGCAGATGACCTAAAAATTGGTTCAAACAAAATATATATCTATTAAAATATAACAAGATGATCAAAATTTAACTCACATATAACAAAGATTGTTAGTTAGCATTTGCAATGCATCAGTAGAAAAATAATTCTCATCCAACAATACGTGATAATGTGTTGGTCTACTGATCTCCTGATTTAAGCATTATCTGATTCTTATCTAGTAGTACATGATAATCTCAGTACATAAAAATATGAAAAAGGCTCAGATCTACCATTGAAATGTAAGGCATTGTGCATTTCTCTGCATCTTTAATCATGAGGTGGTTGCAAGCAGTTGTCTGCAATATAACAGACCATCCAAGCTTGCTCTGCATTGCAAGTTCTTTTGCACCAAAGTACGGTGAGATGACTGCAAGCGATTGTCTGCAATATAACAGACCATCCAAGCTTGACCATACAATAACAAGAACAGAATGCATCACCTCCATTTAGGTGCATCTCACATAGGCAATCATCATAGTCTCTATCTTCAAGCCTCCGATCGTCTCCTCGAACTGCAAATCATAAATATAAATTTTATTAAAAAATAAAATAATAAAAAAATAAAATTCATTTGCTCACACAGCCTAGTCATGTGTTAAGCTCTAAGTCCAAACTACAAGCATTGGTACCTGCATAGAAAGAAGTGAGAGATAAAATGTGCGGATGGGATGCTCTACTTGTTCAATATATTTACTAATGTATAAGAGCTTAACGGTGACATGCTCAAGCATACGATTAGTACATTTGATGGATTTGATCTAGTTATTGGTGGAAGCCCATGTAATAATATTTTAGATAGCAACCACCATAGTCATGATAGACTATAGAGGTTGCTATAGTTATAGCCCTGCTTAGCCTTTAGGGGATAGCAACCCTATAGAGGGTAAGCATGACTATAATCATAACAACTCTATCCATCATGATTATAGTGGTTGCTATCTAAAAGATTACTACATGGAAATCCACCAATAATCAAATCAAATCTACTAAATATGCTAATCATATGCTCGAGCCTATCACCATTAAGCTCTTGCACATCAGCAAAATCTTAGATAAGTAGAGCCTCCGAAGTCCTTGCAATTGTCTGCCACGAATCGATTTCCATACAAGTACCAACGCTTGTAATTTGACATAAATCCATGTCTCAGGCCCGTATTTATAATGCAATTCAAACCTTCTCTCAGTTCGAGCACTCTCATGTCGAGATTGAAGTGCGCAGGGCATGTCTCGAGCCTATGTTTGCAATGCAGCCTGAACCTTCCCTCGGTTCGAGCATGCTGCATAGGGCTGAGCAAAAAATCAAAACTCGAAGAAATCCATCCAATCTGATCTGATAAATATCGATTTCAGTCAGTTGAAAAACTTAAATTAGGTTGAATCGGATTGTGATCCACAAAAATTTGGCTAATTATAGTCGAATTTGGTTTCTACATTTTTAATCCATATGAAATCGAACCTGATCGATCGATATAGTATTTTCAATATTTAAATATTTAAAAATTAAAAATTAGCAATGACATATTATGTATTGATTTATAGATATTATGAAATTATTATATTCTAGTTTCTATATGAATTTAATGGTGTATTGGTTTGTAATGCTTAAAATCAATATTAAATCAACATTGAAGCCCAAACCAACATAATCCGCCCGAATCCGCTACAAACCGTTAACTTTAGTTTCAAACAGGTTATATATGATAAACGATTGGCAGCAGATTGGATTTTTTTCAATCCGATTGGATCAAATTTTTCTCTCAACCCGATCCAACTCGATCGATGCTCGGCCCTAGCGCTGCATGCCGAGATCAAAACACGTAGGGCACGTCTCGAGTCTGTGTTTCCAATGCAGTCCGAACCTTTTCTTGATTCAGGCATGCTGCATGCCGAGACTGAAGCACGTAGGGCACATGTCGGGTCAATGTTTGTTATGCTGCCTAAATCTTCCCTCGGTTCGAGCGTGTTGTATGCCAAGACCAAAGCGCGTAGGGCACATCTCAGCCTCATGTTTGCAGCTCGAACCTTCCTTGGTTTGAGTGCTCTGCATGTCAAGATCGAAGCATGTAGGGCACATCTCGGGTTGGTGTTTGCAATGCTGCTCGAACCTTTTTTTTGGTTCTAGCATGCTGCATGCCGAGACCAAAATGCATGGGGCACGTCTCGGCCTCATGTTTGCAGCTCGAACCTTTCTTGGTTCGAGCATTCTGCATGTCGAGATCGGAGCATGCAAGGCACGTCTTTGATTGGTATTTGTAATGCTGCTCAAATCTTTCCTCGGTTCGAGCATGCTGCATGTTGAGATCAGAGCATGTAGGATACATCTCGACCTCGTGTTTGCAGCCGAATCTTCTCTCAGTTCTAGCACTCTCATTATCAAAACCCAAATCCCGTACAAATTAATATATATTTAAAATAATTATTAATATCTAATTATGCTTAATTAATATTGTTGGGGATAAATTTTGCTTCCATCGAAGTCCAATCTGAAGCTTAGCCTAATGCAACTGGTAATCATGGAAGAGCTTCAATCAAAAATTCTCTCCCTAGCAGCTAGATTCATTCAGTGGCCGAACTATCCAACAGACAAACCTAACCGAACTTCTCAGCGATCGAGCCTCAGCCGAACCTCTTAAGTCAGCCAAACTTCTCAGCAGTCGAACTTCTTTCGGACTTCTCCAGCAATCGAGTTTCTATGGAAGCCGAACTTCTTTCGGACTCCTTCTGCAACCGAGCTTCTGCAGAAGCCAAACTCCTCCAGCAGTCGAGCTTCTACGAAAGTCGAACCCCTCTCGGACTCCTTCAGCAGTCGGACTTCTACGAAAGCCAAACTCCTTTCGAACTTCTCTAGCAGTCGAGCTTCTATGGGAGCTAAACTTCTTCTGGACTCCTCATCTAGTCGGACTTTTATGGAAGCCAAATCCCTTACAGATTGTTCCTTCAAATGGATTCCTATAAGCGATCCCACTACTGAACAGTTATAATTATCACGATAATTATGATTGTCATTTATCAAGACAATATGATCGGCATTTATCAAGTCAATCATAATCGATATTTATCAAGATGGTTACGACAGTTATTAATCAAGGCAGTTACAACAAGCTCCGCCTATAAAAAGGGACCCTCCAGATATATTTTCTCTTAGCTTTCTTCTCCTTTCCAAAACTCTACTGAACTCCACACTGAGCACTCCATTTTTGTTGGTCAGAGCTAACTTGACCATCGGAGGGTCCAATCGGAGCCATCAACACCGACTCTGGATGAAATTTTATTTTGTAGGTTACCAACGGCAACCTCGTCTTCCTTGACTCCAGCTCGATTCGGTATTAACCAAATTCTGCACCAATAGAATTGGCGCTAGAGGAAGAACCCACTGTTCTTGAAGTTTTCTTGATCTTAAAAGAGTGCTCAACAGCGATCAAGAGTTCTTCTCAGAAAAAAATACCTCCCATGAAAGCTTCGACCTGGCGATCAACGATCTCTACAGTCAGATTTCATTCAGATACATCAGTTTTTGCTCTAGCTCTGATAACTCAAGCCCCACCTACAGCCATAGTGGATCCGGAGCAGTTTAATCTACTGATATAGTGGGTTCAGGGCCTCACCGAGATGGTACAGGCCATGCGACAGTCTTCGACGATGACTCCACCAAGAAACCCACCGTTAGGATGTCAGAAATCGATTACAAGAAAGAGCATTTGGGCTAGCATATCCATCGCCGTTAGGAAGAAAAAATAGAGAGTAGAGGATCTAAGTTTGGATCATAGTTCTCCTCTGAAGGAGACCTTCTCCATCTGTAGTTGAAAGCCCTCCAAGGTCTGCGATCGAGATGATGTCCTCAATCATAAACTATGGAAGATGGACCGATGGATTGAGAAGCTCGACCACGTCTCTCCAGCTCACCACGATGACGTCCTCACCGATCCTTCTTTTTCTCTCCGAATTATGCAAGAGCCCATTCTACCGAACTTTAAGCTTCCTCAACTTGAAGCCTACAATGGAACTTCTGATCCGATTGATCATCTAGAGGCATTCCGGACCATGATGCTGCTTCACGGCACATCAGACGTCATATTATGCCGAGCTTTTTTATCTACCTTGAGAGAGACAATAAAAAATTGGTACTCGGTATTGAAGCCAAGTATGATCTTTTTTTTGATCAGATGAGCCATCAGTTTGTGGCTCACTTCGTCAGCAGCCGACATCTGCACCGAGGTTCGAATTCTCTGATGAATGTTAAGCAGAAGCAGAAAAAATCCATTCAGACTTTTGTCATCCAGTTTAATGCCGTGGCATTGGAGGTCCAAGACCTGAACTAGTCTGTTGCAATGGCCGTGCTCAAGGACGGCCTTTAGAAGAATGATTTGCTATTTTTTTGAAAAAAAAGTACCCCAAAAATTTTATCGATCTGCTAGCCTGGGCCAAGAGATATGCCCGTGCGGAAGAAGCCTTCAAATTGAAGGACGAAGAAGTCATAAGAGAGCGATAGGCAAACGAGTTTAATAGGCCCATCATCGATGGAGGGCTGAGTGAAGTTCGATCGCACTCACGAACTCTCCCTGGGTGCAAGCGAGCCCGAGCTCCTCGAGCTCATCATCAAGGAAGCCCCGATAGAAGGGTGTGAAGAAGTCCTCTCCCTGAAAGATTCCATAACTATGCCCCACTTAACGCTCCTCGAACTCAAGTTTTGACAAAAATTAGAAACCAGCTACCAAGATCAGAAGAATTATGATCTCCCCCAAACAAGTACAATCAAAGCAAGTACTACCTCTACCATCACGACCACGACCACGACACTGAAGAATGCATTCAACTTCGAGATGAAATCGAGAAGCTCATCAGGGATGCCAGTCTGAAGCAGGAGAAGATCGATCGAGGGCACTGCCATAGCCAAAACCACCAATGATGGAGGAACAACAGAAAGGTCGATTGCCTCCCATATCATCGATGCCACGTTTGGAGGAGCTTGGTACTTCGGCGATCCATCATCTCCAACATCAAAGCTAAGAGGAGCTCGCTCTAAATTATGTGATGATAGGAAAGAAGCAAAAACTATATGATGATAGAAAAAACTATATAAAAACTATGCAAAAAAAATTATGCAAAAATTATGTGATGATAGGAAAGAAGCAGTCAATAGTGATCGTGTTAGGAACAGAAGGAGAACCTCATCCTAACATGAGCCGATCAAAGTTCTTCAACCTCGACTGAAGATGGGATCTCTCTCAGATGTTTGAGTCAACCTCGGCTAGAGATAAGATATCTTCCGAGCGATCATGCCAACCTCAGCTAGAGATAAGATCTCTTTCGAGTGCCCAAGCTTCAACCTCGACTAGAGATAAGATCTCTTCCGAGCGACCGAGTCAACCTCGGATAGAAATAAGATCTCTTTCGAGCGTTCGAACTTCAACCTCGACTAGAGATAAGATCTCTTTTGAGCGACCGCACCAACCTCGACTAGAGATAAGATCTCTTCCGAGCAATTGGACCAACCTCGGCTAGAGATAAGATTTCTCCTGAGCTTTGAAGGCCTCATTCATTTAGGATGAGATGGGGGAAGAGACCTTGACAACGGCCCTTATGTGCCCCCACAGCCCATTAAAAATAGAAGAAGAACCTTATCCTAAGTGAGCAAAGTTGAAGGCCTCATTTATTTTAAATGAGATGGGGGGAGAGGCCCTGACAATAGCCCTTATGTGTCCCCACAGCCCGTTAGAAACAGGAGGAGAACCTCATCCTAACGTGAGCAAAGTCGAAGACCCCCATATCCCATTAGAAATAGGAGGAGAACCTCGTTCTAACATGAGCAAAGTCGAAAACCTCGTTCATTTTAGACGAGATGGAGGTAGAGGCCTTGACAATGGCCCTTATGTACCCCCATAATCTATTAAAAATAGGAGAAGAACCTCATCCTAACCTGAGCAAAGTTGAAGGCCTTATTCATTTTAGACGAGATGAGGGAAGAGGCCCTGATAATGGCCCTTATGTGCCCCCACAGTCCATTAAGAATATGAGGAAAACCTCATCCTAACGTGAGCAAAGTTGAAGGCCCCCATAGCCCATTAGGAATAGGAGGAGAACCTTGTCCTAATATGAGCAAAGTCGAAGACTTCATCCATTTCGATCATTTTAGACGGAATGAGAGAAAAGGCCTCGAAGATGGCCCCATTGTGCTCAACAACAATAGGAGACAAGATCTCTCTCGAGCTTCAACTACACTTTCAACCTCGGCTGGAGACAAGGTGCATAGCCTTGAAGAGGACTTCGATAGTCATCCTTTTTATACTCCCTTTCTTTGAGTTTCGAACTCGGGAGTGGAGGGACTATTATTAGAGATAAATCCTGCTCCCGTCGAAGTCCAGTGTATAGTTTAGCCTAATGTAGCTAGTAATTATGGAAGAGCTTCAATTGAAAATTCTCTTCCTAGTAGTTGGATTCATTCAGTGGTCAAACTACCCAGCGGACAAATCTAGCCAAACTTCTCAATGATCAAGCTCTAGCCAAACCTCTTCAGTCGATCAAACTTCTCAACAGTCGAATTTCTTTCGGACTTTTTCAGCAATCGAGCTTCTATGGAAGCCAAACTCCTTCCGGATTCCTCCAGCAACCGAGCTTCTGCGGAAGTCAAACTCCTTTCGAACTCCTCCAGCAATTGAGCTTCTACAAAAATCAAACTTCTTTTGTACTCCTCCAGCAGTCGGACTTCTACAAAAGTCAAACTTCTTTCGAACTTCTTCAGCAATCGGGCTTCTACAGAAGTCGAACTCCTTTTGGACTCCTCATCCAGTCGGGCTTTTATGAAAGCTGAACCCCTTACAGACTGTTCCTTCAGATGGATTTTTACAGGCGATCCCACTATTGAACGATTACAATTATCATGATAATTATGATTGTCATTTATCAAGACAATATGATTGGTATTTATCAAGTCAATCATGATTGGCATTTATCAGGATGGTTACAATAGTCATTAATCAAGGCAGTTACAATAAGCTCTGTCTATAAAAAGGAATCCTCCAGATATATTTTCTCTAAGCTTTTTTCTTCTTCTCAAAACTCTGTCGAACTTCATACTGAGTACTCTATTTCTATTGGTCAGAACTAACTTGACCATCGGAGGATCCTACCGGAGCCACCAACATCGACTTCGGATGTGACTTTATTTTGCAGGTCACTGACGACGACCTCGTCTTCCTCGACTCCAACTCGATCCAACGTCAATCAAATTTTACACCAACAAATATAATTTAAATAAAAAAATTATTGATGATATTAGCTGTCACTAATACCGTCGCTAATACTCACAATAGAAGAAGGCTACCATATAGGATTAAGACATGGGCTGGTACGTAGGAATTGAGATGCGAGGAGGCATAGGCAAGCAGGGACTAAGGCTCAAAAATGCGGCCACGAACGAGAGCTTGGAGAGATCAAGAGCTTGCGCTCGGGGGCTCGGAGAGGTGGGAGGCGATCGGGGTTCGGAGAGGAGGGTCGGGTGCAGTCGGGGGGAGACGATCAGAGGAGAGAGGGGGTGGCAGGTGAATCAAAAGACCAGGGGTTCAAAAAAGAAGGCAGGAGGCAGTCGGAGGTAGAGAGGGGGTGGTGGGAGAACATAACGGTGGGAGAGAGGAGGGCGGTGGGAGAACCAAACGATCGAAGGTTCAGAGAGGTAGGTGTCCAGGGTTAGGGGAAGGAGGCAGGAGGTGGTCGGGGGGAGAGAGGGGGTGACGAGGGAGCAAAATGATGGGAGAGCGAAGGATGGCAGGGGAACTGAATGGCTAGGGGTTTGGGGAGGCAGGAGATGGTCGAGGGTTCGGGGAGAAGGCAAGAGATGATCGAGGGGAGAGAGGGTCGGATGAGGTAGCTTGGGAAGGCGAGTCGGATGCAATCGGAGGGATCGAGATGATTGGAGATTTGGGGAGATGGAAGGTGGCTGGAGGCTCAGAAAGATGGGTCGGATGCAGTCGAGGGAAGGCCACCGGCCAGGAGAGAGAGGGGTGGCAAGGAAATAGAACTACGGGGAAGAGGAGGGTAGCGGAGAATCGAATGATCGGCGGTTCAGGAAGACAGGAGGTGGTTGGAGGGAGGCAGCTAGGAGGAGAGAGGGCCAGATGAGGCAGCTCGGGGAGGCGGGCCGGATGCAGCCGAGGGGATTGAGACGGTCGAAAGATCGAGAAGGTGGGAGGCTACCGGAGGCTCAAAAAGGCAGGTCGGGTGCAGCCGGAGGGAGGCCACCAACCAGGGGAGAGAGGGGGGGCGAGACGATCGAAGGGTGAGGGAGGTGGGGGATAAAAATGGTGGAGGGCAGAGGGTGGTGGAAAAATGAGGATGCGGTGGGCGGTGGGATGGAAAAAAATGAGGAGACGATGGACGATAGCATGGGAGAAAATGAGGACACGCAGTAGGATGGACGAAAATGAGGCGGAAAGATTATTAGCCATCACCGTCGCTAATAACTATTTACCATCACTAATATACAAAAATTATTAACGATGATAGATTTCATCAATAATAGTCTTTTCATTGCTAATAATTATATAATAAAAATAATATTTTTTATATTATTAGCAATGGTACTCATGCCGTCGCTAAAGCCATCGCTAATAATTTTGTTATCCTTCTACATCATTTTTTGGATGGCTAAAATTCAATATTTAATTTTATTAATTTTTTTACTTAATTAATTTATGAATCAACTTCTAATTGATTTAAATTAGATTTAATTTAATTAGACTTGACTTAATTTGATACTAATTTGATTTTAATATTTTGAGTAAAATTTGGATTCAAAGTCTAATTGAATTAGGTTTGACATCATTTTGAATTAAATTTGAATCAAATCAAAATTATAAATTATTTTTTATAATTAATTTAAATTATATTAAATTTAATTAGACTTTTAATTTGAATATAATTAGATTTTATAATCTAATTAGAACTTGGATTCAAAGTCTAAATGAATTAGGTTAGATAGGATTTTTCGTATTGGATTCGAATCGAGTTTCAATTATATTTGGATCGAACCTAAATTTAAAATTATTTTTTTTAATTAATTATAATCAAATTAAATTTAATTAAATTTAATTTAATATGAAGATAATTGAGTTTTACTATTCATGTAAGGCTTGGATTTTAAAGTCTAATTGAATTAGGATTGACAGATTTTCTAATTAGATTTGAATTAAATTCAAATTAGATTTGAATTAAATCTAAATTAAAAATTATTTTCTCTTAGTTGATTTAAATCAACTTTAATTTGATTAATTTTGACTTAATTTAAGATCAATTGGGCTTTATAATCTATGTAGGATTTAGATTCGAAGCCTAATTGAATTAAGTTTGATAAAATTTTAAATAATTAAATTTTTTTTTAATTAATTTAAATTAAATTTAATTTAATTAGACATAACTTAATTTGAAGGTAATTAGATTTTACTATTCAAGTAGGACTTGAATTAAAAGTCTGATTGAATTAGGATTGACAGGATTTTGAATTGGATTCAAATTGAATCTAAATTAAAATTAATTTTTTCTAATTAATTTAACTTTTTTATAAATTTATTTAAATTTGGCTTAATTTGAAGGTAATTAGGTTTTACTATTCAAATAGGACTTGAATTAAAAATCTAATTAAATTAGGATTAATAGAATTTTGAATTAGATTCAAATTAAATCCAAATTAAAAACTAATTTCTCCTAATTAATTTAAATTAAATTAAATTTAATAAGATTTGATTTAATTATGAGGTAATTAGATTTTACTATCTAAGTAAGACTTGAATTAAAAATCTAATTAAATTAGAATTGACAGAATTTCGAATTGGATTCGAATTGAATCCAAACTAAAAATTATTATTTTTAATTAATTTAAGTTAAATTTAATTTAATTAACCTTGATCTAATTTAAAGTTAATTAAATTTTATAATCTAAGTAGAATTTGGATTCAAAGTCTAATTTAATTAGGTTTGGCAAAATTTTAAATTGTGTTTAAATCGAATTCAAATTAAATTCGAATTGGATTGAGTCATGGTTTGGATTATTAGCAACTAAAAATATCTCATCGCTAATTTTATTGCTAATTTTTATTTTATTAGCGATGGCTAATCATCCATTGCTAATTTCATCATCAATAAAATTTTAAAATAATCTTTTCTTCTCAAGTTATTTTTTTAAAAAATATTAGCGATGGTAATTTTTTAGTCGCTAATATTCAAAATCATCATCGGCAATACATATTTTATGTTATAAAATTATTTTAAAATTTTAAATAATTTTAGCGACGACTTGTGTCATCGCTAATAGTTAACTTAGCCATTACTAATAGCATATTATTAGTGATGGCAAATTCTTTATCGCTAATAATTGAAATATGTCATCACTAATATTTTTATTAAATTTTTAAGCTTCTAGAGATGGCGTTCATCATCACTAATATTAATATTGCCATTGCTAATACTATTACCGATGGCAAATTTTTTAGTCGGTGTTGTGGTTGGAAAAAATCTTTTTTAGCGATGGAGCATTTTACCATTGCCAATACTGTCACTAATATTCATTTTTCTTGTAGTGATCTATGCTATATTCTTGAGGGCATTTAGGCAAAACTTTGGAATCTTATAGCTTGTCTAAATAGGTCCATAGTCTATGGATTACAGCAGCTAGAGTGCTGGTCTTGCCATAATTGACACGAGAAGCAAAGAAGGGACTTGGTCAGGTCCCTATTAGCGGATAGTCTTCATCTGCTTGAGTGCAGCCGAAGAAAACTTCTAGAAAATCAACCCCACCTCAAAACCCCCAAAAATTCTAATGCTCCCCTAGAAGTGGCTTTTGGATCTCACTTTTCTCTATTGATGACTGACTTTGAGGAGATAGCATATTAAAATCAAATGGAAATAGTGGTCTCTCTCCAATCATCTTGCCAAGTTCTGGGTCAGGAGTTGCTAAAGAAAAAAAAAGGAAGAGATCTCCAACTAAGAACCCAGATATTCGTAAAGTATTAGGGTTGGAATCTTCCCCTCAATCTAAGGTTCTTGTTCATGAAGAACCAACTCTTGAGAATGCCAAGCTGGCTCAACCCTCCTCAGCTTTATTTTAAAACAATGACCTACTTATAAGGAGGTGTGGAGGCTAGTTGGTGGTGGCACATCAACTTAAGGGCCAAAACAACAACAAGCTAATGCTCCTCTAGGGAAATATGATCAACTAGCTAGAAGAGATGCTTTTACAAGTGTTGGTCAGGATAACTCTTCTCATTTTCATAAAGTTCATTTTATATGATTACAATAAATGTTGGTTAACATAGCCAAGGAAGGTAGTGAGGGCCCATATTTGCTCCTAACTAATGTGGCTGAGGGAGATTTAGTAGCATTTTCTAGTAATCAGTCATGAAAATTCTCAGTTGAAATTGTCGAGGCACTACAAAATATTCTTTTATGAACTATACTAAATATTTAGTTCATTAATATAGCCCCAATATTTGTTGCTTTCTTGAAACTAGATTATTTGAACAAGCTTCCATAAGGCTTCAAGGGTTTCTTGGACCAATGTGGAATTATCATTTAATTTCTGCTATGGGCCTTTCAAGCGATATTATTGTCTCTTGGTGAAAAATTTGGGTAGCATTAGCTTTACTCACTTTGACAGGCAAGTGGCCTTCAGGGTTGTTTCTTGCGATCAGAAACTTGATTGGATCCTTGGTATAGCCTATGCTAGCACTCAAGGCTATTAGAGAAGAAGGCTCTAGGAACAAGTGGAAATGATTCTATCTTTGGGGTTACCCTTGCTCTTGATTGGTGATTTTAATTGTATTGTTAGTACTGAAGGTAAAAAGACGTCAAGCCCTTTACCCTAGTCTAGGACATTAGAGAGTTGATCCTTTCTCAAAAGTACTGGTTTGTTGGATCTAGGATTTTAGGGCCCAAAATTCACTTGGTGTAATAATAGTTTTGCTTGGCTAGTTTGGGAATGAATTGAGCATGCTTTTGCTTCTGATAAGTGGCTAGATCTCTTCCTAGACTCTCAGATCTATCACTTTAGTAGGTTTGCTTTTGATCAATATCCCCTTCTATTGGATTTATTAAATTCTTCTCATAGGAGGAATATCCCATTATGATTTGAGAAAATCTGGTTGTTTGCTATTGGCCTCCATGACATAGTTTAACACGCATGAAAGTGCGATGCAAATCACTCCTCCAGAGTCAATCTTTCCATGCTTCTTCAAAATACTCTATGGGCTATCATTAAATGAAAATGTACTATAGGTAATATTTTTGCTAAGGGGCAGCAATTGTATGATAAGATCTTTCACCTCTAGTTATTAGAATCTCAACAAAATGGCTTGTTTGAATAGCAGCATTTTCAGCTCTTGAATCATATTTGAGACTATCATGAGAATTCACATTTGCAGGAAGAGATATGGAGGCAAAAGTCCCATGCCATGTGGTTGAAGGAAGGTGATGAAAATACTAGCTTCTTTCAAAGATCTACTATCCTAAGAAGAATAGAATTTCTATATTATAAAGGGACAATAGAGAAAATTTTGATGGTCTGAGTGATGTGCATGCATGATTTACTCCTTAGCCACTTTCATAATAGATGAGCCTCTCAACCTGATGTTGACTTTCTGGACATCCTTGTTCTCTTCATTTTGGTTTCGGATGATTAAAATGAATGATCTCTAAGGCGGACATTGAGGGAGCCATTTGGATCATGCATCAAGATAAGGCCTTTGGCCCACATGGCAATCCAAATTTCTTTTTTCCATATTTCTAGTATATCATAAAAGATGATGTGATCCAAGCCATTCAATATTTCTTTTCTCACTCTATAATACCCATCTTGTGGAAGAGAATGTATATTACTTTGATCCCCAAGATAAATAATCCTATCAAAATTAGTGACTATCGTCCAATTAGCTTATGCAACATCGTCTATAAAATAGTAGCCAAAATCTTAGTTAATAGGTTAAAGTCTCTCCTCGGCTCTCTTGTCTCTACTAAATAAGGAGCCTTTGTCTCTGATCATTATATTTCTGAGAATGTTCTCCTCGCTCAGGGGATTATTTATTCCTTAGAGAGGCCTCACCATCTAGGGGGTTGGTGATGATGAGATGGAAATAGAAAAAGCCTTTAATTGTATTCATTGGCCTTTCCTCTTTAAAGTCTTATTTCAACTTATTTTCAGGTCCTAATTTATAGATTGGATTCGGGCTTGCAATACTCACTCTCATTTTGCTCTTCTAATCAATGGCTCTCTTACCTAGTAGTTTCAAACTTCTAAGGGTCTTTGGCAAGGCTATCCGTTGTTTTTCTATTTATTTATTCTTTAATGTGAAGTTTTATCTACTTTTCTCAGATTTGCTATGGTCAATAATATTATGAGAGTGTACAAAACTCTAGGTGGTCCCTACTATATCTCATATATTATATGCAGATGATTGCCTCTTCATTGCTCAAACTTCTGTCAAAGATGTGGATTGCTTAAAAGCTATTGTGGATGCCTATTGCTCTATCTCGGGTGAAGCTATTAATTTGGCCAAATCTCATATAACAATCAGCCCCAATACTCTCATTCCATCAAAGCTCAAATTAGAAGTCTTGTTATGATAACAGAGACTAAAAGCATTTGGTCCGATCTTGGCCTTTCATTATCGAGCAAGCAGCTATAGATAAAGGATCTTGCTTTTATTTATGATAAAATAACTAAAAGAATTACATCTTGGCAATGGAAAGCTCTATCCTTAGTTGGTAGAGCTACCTTCCTTAATTCGGTACTTTCTTCTAATCCACTCTACTGCCTTTCATGTCTTAATGTCTCTTAGGAAACTCTTCATAAGCTTGAAAAAGAATATTGGGCATTTCTTTGGGGGCACACCAGTGATCTTAAAGGGCTGCATCTTGTTTTCTAGAGCAATGTTTGCAAGCCCAGGAATCAAGAGGGGCTAGGCATCATGTCTATTCAAAATAGAAGGGCTTATCTTTGTAAAGTTGCAGCTCAAATTGTCATTAATCATACTTCTTTATGGGCCAAAGTGATTAAAGCCAAATCTCAATTTGCTGGATTGTGGCATGCTTATACTAAGTCTTGGCATGCTTCTTCAATATGGGCTAAAATCTACGGTGCTAGATTTTCTATTCAATATCAATTCATTTGATAAGTTGTATTAACATTCTTAATGATCCATGGGTATCTTCTATTCTTATTAATGCCTGGCCTACTTTTATCAATGTTTATTCCCAATTGGCTAAGCTCTGTGCATCAAATCTTTTTACTTCAGATAAGGAATGGGATGAGCATAGGATTAGTAGTCTCTTTTTTACTGATATGATGAGCTATATTTTGAAAATGCCTATTGCGTATGGAGGGTGCCTTGATCAGTTAACTTAGGATCCTACTAATTATATGCTCATCTCTATCTAGGATTTCTATCCATCAATTAATCCCCTATAATAATTTGATCAACATCCTCCTCCTTTCAATTGGGTTTGGGACAAGTGGATTAAGTTTTTTTAGTAAAAGGTGCGATGGCATAGTTTGCCTTGCATAGTTCTCCTAGCTAGAAGAGGAATTATTAATGCTTCTTAGATCTCATGTGACATATGTCATGATGTTTCAAAAGATACTAATCATGTGCTATTTGATTGCCCTTTGCTTCAAGTTGTTGATAACTAATGTTGTTACTCAGCCTTCCTCTATTATGAATCTAGCAAATCTAATGGTTGCTAGGGTTGTGAAGGAGACAAAAGTGATTCGGGCAACTCTTCCCTGGCTCATTTGGAATGCTAGAAATGAGAAGTTATTCCAAGGCATTACCCATTCTTCTACACATTTAGCCTGCATTGTCTTTTGTTTGATTCTTTCCTCAAACACTGCAGGTTCACAACTCTCTCATAGGATCTATTTGAGGCATTGGAGTAGCCATCGGCTACCTATCTTGGGAAGCAACTCTTCCTTTATTCTTGGCTACCCCCCTTCCTTAGGGATCTTGAAGGTGAATTTTGATATTGCAGTGGTTGATGGTAAAGCAGCCTTTAGTTTTATTATTCGTAATGCTATAGGGTATGTTTGTACTATTAGGATTAAGTTTTTACCTCCTTCATTGATTCTTTATACTGAGATGGTAGCAACCTACGTACAACCATTCTGCATCTAAATGCTATAGATCTTCAATTAGAAGGGGATGTAAGTAATGTTATTTCTTTGATTGCTTCTTCATTGTATGATAGAGGCTATAGAATTTCCATGTTGAATGACCTTCTCTATTGGAAGAATTTTTACTCTAGTTTCATAGCTTTTTATATTCCAAGAGAAGCAAATAGGACAGCTCATTTTATGGCTAAAGCCAAGCTAAATGAAGATTATGTCTGGAATAATAATTATGTCTCACATCCTTCTTGACACTCCGTCTTGTAAGATGACATTTCTAGCATTATCTATTGCACCTAAATATGAAGGAAAATCCTAATTTTTCGGATTAGGTTCGTTCAGATCTGATCGAATTAAGAGATATATTTTAAAAAATTTTCTCTTTGATCTTAATCAGATCTGGGATATTTCAGATTTGATCATTATTATTCTAATAATAAAAATAAAATTTAAATTAAATTAAATTAAATTTATCTTGATGTAGGATAATCCTATTATCCGTTGATGATCCTGTAAGCAGCGGAAGGTTCTGGATCAAGCCACGCAAGCGCCTGACCTCTACCGGTATCCACTCAGACTGGATTTGGAGATCCTCTTCTTCTCTATCATGTCTCCAAAAATTAGATCTAGATCTGATATGAAGGATCTTCAAAAGATCTTTCGAAGATCAGCAGTTGTCCTTTGCAGCAGTGCAGTCTTCTAGCTTTTTGTCGCCTTTCTCTCGTCTGGATTGCACCAACTAAGATCCAAATTTCTTTTGGACGTGGAGAGGAGAGGGAGAAGTAGAACTTGGCATGAAGGAGGAAGAGGGAGGAAGCCTTGGGTCATGGAGAACTCTTTTCTCAGATTTTAGATACTCCTTGAGTTGGGTGCAGGATCTTATTTATAGACTATGCGTGATCCAACTCCTTTTCTTCCCAATCAATCACAATTCTTTGTAAAATTAGATCTAAATTTGATTGATGGGAATAGAGTCCCTTGGATTCCTCCTTAGATGGTGCCTAAGATCAGTCAAACTTGATTCTTAGGAGAAGTTTAATCAAAATCCAAAAGGGAGATAGAGTTGCTATCCAATAGGGACTCCTGGGCGCCTCCTGCTTGGGCACACGCCATCCTTAGCGTGCGCCCTCCTCCTTGCCAGGTTCTAGCAGGAGGATAGACCCCCACTAACTCTCCAATAGGTGCGTGATATGTGGATAGAAGTTAAAATGTCAATGGTCAATATTTGACCAGTCAAAGGTCAACTTTTGACCGAAGTCAAAGGACGAGAAATAGCAGATGACCAAAAATGGTAGGTATTATCTTACAAAATAAGACAACCCTTTTCTGATCTGGACAGGCTCCAGTCAGACCAAGTGAAGGACTCTGATTGAGCATAAACTTCTTTGGCTCAGTAAGGACAACTATTTATGATAGTAAAAGAAGAACTTTAGATTCAATCGAGTGCTAGCACGATTTTTTTGAACCTAATTGAATCACATTCAGATCAATTGAACTTGATTAGTTCAATTGATGATTACAAGATTCAAACCCTTATTTGTGTGATCCAGTTAGGTTCAGTTCTATATGATAATGGGATATGTCATGATCTCTATCATCGACATTATCGAAACTCCTTTCGATGGATCAGAACTCTTCTGATTCGAACAGCTAGAATGATCGATCATCTAAATCATTCTAATTGCTCCCAAAATCCACCAATGATACCTAGCAGTATATGGTGGCAATCCATTAGAGCTAAATGCGAACCTCTTGGTGCAGCTACCTGTGTGATTAAGTTCTTCTATCTTGAGCTCCGATCAGATTAGGGTTTAGGTGAACTCGTCAAACCCTAATCTCTATCATATGATGTAATCATTCGATTCAAGTCTGATGTGAAAATCTAAATAGAAACTCTTTCTATTATTTCACTCTGTCATGGCTATGGGCTTTTAGACTTGATTCTCATGATCATCATAGGGCTGCTCCTCTACCACCGAGGTAGATAGATTCCATCTTGATGCAATCCAGTTCCTACAATGAACATGCTATAGCCAACATGCACCTCAGAATTTTGAATGGCTAGAAGATCGAGTTATGGTATAGTCAAACTATAACACCCTCAAGGTGAATTATCGATGTACCTCAGATCAAAGAATCAGACACACCACTATAGCATCGAGTCAGTCATTGACAAAAGGTAGACTTTCTAATGACTACTCGAGGTGGTCACGCTCAGTGCCCTCATTCTCTAACGAGTCCTATACTCTCGCTTCGGTGTCTCCACACCGTAGACTCAAGACTCATCCACTAAAGAGAAGCAATTGTACACCAACCTTGCAGATCAATCACCATCCTTGTGATGATTCTATGGTCGAAAGCATTTTATGAGTTAATAATAATTATTCATGTCTTAAATTTTCAACTCTTGAAAATATGAATTATCATTATCATTAACTCAAAGGATGTATCACAGACACTAAATACACATATGTGATAAAAAATAATCCATTTTATTGATTTTAGTCAAAATTATAATTTTACCCCTAAAAGTGTATTACAAGTGTCAACCAATTCTGACTTCTAGGACATATATATCTAACAATCTTTCACTTATCCTAAAGCCAATTGGCTACAAGTCTAAGTCCCATCTTCTCAAGGTGGGCTTCGATCTTCTGCTGACCCAACGGCTTTGTAAGAAGATCTACCACATTATCTGTGGAGCCAACTCCCTTGACCTCGACGTAACCCTTCTCGAGGTAATCGTGGATGAGGTGGTATCGCTGCTCAATGTGTTTGAATTTCTGATGTGATCTTAGCTCCTTAGCAAGGGCTATGGTGCCATTATTATCGCAGTATAGAGGAATGGCATCTGATGGCATTATTTCAATTTCTACAGCAAACTTCTTATACCAGAATGCTTCCTTCGCAGCCTCTGATGCAGCGATATATTTTGCTTCCATGGTGGAATCTGCTATCACGATTTGCTTGAAACTCTTCTAGCTGACAGCACCAGCATTGCACACAAACAGATACCCTGATGTCGACTTTCGATTATCTACATTGGACATAAAATTCAAGTCTGTATATCCCTCGACTTGGAATTCTTCGTTACCAAAGACCAACATCATATCCTTAGTTCTTCTTAAGTACTTAAGGACATATTTCACAGAAGTTCAGTATTCTTCATCTGGATTTGACTGATATCTGCTTGTGATACTCACAGCATGGGCTATATCAAATCGTGTACATAGCATGGCATACATGAGGCTTCCTATCGTAGAAGCATAAGGGATCTTGCTCATGCATTCTATTTCCTCAGGTATGCTAGGGCACATCTTCTTAGAAAGATGAATACCATGTCTGAAGGATATTAATCCCCTCTTAGAGTTTTTCATACTAAACCACTTTAATACTTCCTCTATGTACATCTTCTATGAAAGTCCTAGCATCTTATTCGGTCTATCCCTATAGACCTTACTTCCTAGAATAAAGGATGCTTCACCTAGATCTTTCATGGAGAATTCCTTGGACAACCATAATTTGACTATCGTCATCATGGAAATACCATTCCCAATAAGGAGGATGTCATCCACGTACAATACGAGGAAGACAACAGCACTCCCACTGATCTTTTTGAAGACATATGGTTCCTTTTCGTTTTTGATGAAACCAAATATTTTGATCACATTATTGAAATGAGTGTTTCAGCTCCGAGATGTTTGCTTAAGTCCATATATGGACCTTTGCAGCTTGCAAACCTTATGATCAGTATCACTGGATGTGAAACCTAGTGGCTATTCCATATAGATATCTTCCTCAAGATATCCGTTCAAGAACGTTATTTTCATGTCCATTTGCCATATTTCATAATCGAAATAGGCTACAACGGCAAGCAATGTGCGGATGGATTTTAGCATAGTCATTGGAAAAAAGGTATCCTGATAGTCAATGCCTTCGAGTTGACTATAACCTTTTGCCACTAGTCTAGTCTTGAATGTCTCCACATTTCCATATGCACCAATCCTTCTCTTGAAGACCATTTATACCCAATAGGTACTATATCTTCTGGTGGATCTACCAAGATCCAGACTTGGTTTGAGTGCATCGAGTCAATTTCTGACTGCATTGTCTCTAGCCATTTCTCGGAGTCAATATCTGATATCACCTCGTTGTAGGTTTTGGGATCATCACCATGAGCTCCATTACCTACGAGGAACATTTTCTCTACTTCCTCTGAAATAATACCTAAGTATCTTTCAGAAGGATGGAAAACTCTTTTCGATCTACGAGGTGGAGGAGGTAGTATTCTTATTGGCTCAATCTGATTTGGTTCCAATTGATCCTTAGCTCATTGTACTTGTGAGACTTTCTCATCAAGCTTAATCTGCTTTTCAATGCCGCTATCTTGAATAAACTATTTTTCAAGAAAGATGGTATGTCGACTCACAATCATATTGTGGTCTTCTGGAATGTAGAAATAGTATCCTAATGACTCTTTAGGATATCCTATGAATCAAGCTCTGAAAGACCTAAACTCTAACTTATCTACTTGTTGTCTTTTGATATGAGTCGGACAATCTCAAATTCTGAGATGACTCAGACTTTGTTTCTTACCATGCCATATCTCATATGGTGTGATAGAAACGATTTTAGAGGAAATCTTATTCAGTAGATAAATTAAAGTTAACAATGAATGTCCCCAAAAAAAATTAGGAAGGTCTGTGAAGCTCATCATGGATCAGACCATATCCAATAGAATCCGATTTCTCCATTCTGAAATCTCGTTGAGTTGAGGTGTTCCTACTGGAGTTCATTGAGAGACTATGTCATTTTTCTTAAGATAGTCTAGGAATTTTTGGCTAAGGTATTCACCTTCTCGATCTGATCGAAGAATCTTAATGGGTTTTTCAGTTTGTTTTTCTACTTCATGTCTGAATTCTTTGAACTTT
The DNA here is from genome assembly GCA_006176705.1 of Cocos nucifera. Classification (NCBI taxonomy): domain Eukaryota; kingdom Viridiplantae; phylum Streptophyta; class Magnoliopsida; order Arecales; family Arecaceae; genus Cocos; species Cocos nucifera. The sequence continues at coordinate 1,547,815 of QRFJ01000110.1, read as the reverse complement.
TCAAAAGCTTCATACTTGTGTCTCATAAGATACACATACCCATACCAAGATAGATCATCGGTAAAGATAATGAAGTAGACAAAATTGCCTCTAGCAGGCGCATCAAATGGGCCGCATACATCAGTATATACTAGGGCAAGGAGATCTGTGGCCCTTTTCCCATATCCTACAAAATGGATTTTAGTCATTTTGCATTGAAGACAAGATTCATAAGTTGGATGTGACTCGAAAGTCAATGGACTCAATAGCCCATTTTTCTCCAATTTGTTGATCCTATCTTCTGCTATATGACCTAATCTCAGGTGCCATAGATATCTATCATTTGGACTATCCCTAATTATTTGGCATTCACGTTTTGCTCGATAGTTAGAACAGATACATGAATATTAGCTGATAAAGATCGTTAATAAGAAAATCATTTGCAATTTTATTTCTTTCATAAAGAATGTTACAATGATCCTTAAAGAAGGTAATCACATAGCCTTCTAGTGCTAAGCATGAAATAAAAATCAAATTTCTGCTAGCTGCAGGTACATAATAACAGTCTTTCAAAGCTAAGTCTCAATCAGATGGTAATCGAAGAGGGTATGTTTCCACCGCCACTTCAGTAACTCTTGCTTCATTACCGATGCGTAGAATCATGTCTCCATCCCTCAGCCTTCTGCTATCCTCAAGACCCTGCATGAAAGTGCACAGATGAGCATTAGAATCAAAGTCAGGCACCCAACTGGATGCAGAAGAAACCATAAGGTTAAACTCAATAATGAGCATACCTCCAGAAGGACCTTCCTTCTTGTTCTTCAAGGTGGCCAGGTAAGTAGGGCAGTTCTGCTTCCAGTGGCCGTCGCTGTTACAATAAAAATATTTTTCTTTGGCAGCGGCTTTCATCCTCGGCTCTGTCTTTTTCTTCTTTTCTTCTTCCACCGTCTGCTTTTTCATAGATTTTTTTTTCTTTTTATAAGATTTTTTTTGGAAGAAGTCCGTACCATAGCAAGAACTGAGTCTTTAGAACCTTTCATAGAAAGCTTAGTGGTGATCAGCATGTTCATTAATTCGACCAAAAAATTTTAAAGTTTATGCATATGGTAATTCATGATGAATTGCCCATATGCATCAATCAAGGATTGCAGAATAACATCGTTCTGCAAATCTAAGTCTAACTTCACACCGAGCTTCTCAAGCTCTTTCAAATTCTTGATCATCATCAGACAGTGATCTTGGACTGACTTTCCATCATACATCTTAGCCTTAAAAAGTTATTTCGTGACTTGATACTTGGCTGCGCGACTCTGTTCACCAAACATCTCCTGCAGGTAAGCCAACATTTGGCGAGCAGTCCTGATATCTTCATATTGACGCTGGAGCTCATCAGACATCGAGCCCAACATGTAATATCTGACCTTATTATCTTCGTCTATCCATTTTTTCAGAGACACTCTCTGTTCAGTGGATGGACGGGCTGGTAAGGTGGGAGGGTCCTGGTTCAATACATGGGTTAACTTCTCAAAATTCAAAATGATTTTATAGTTCCTGAGCCAATCTTTATAATTGGATTCGGTCAGTCGATGTGTGTTCAGGATATATGCTAATAGATTGGATGCAGATATTTTTCTATAGAGAGTCAAAGATTCTAGTTAGATATTATAATTATGACTTGACCAATTTATTTAAAAATTTTATTTTTAAACAAATTAGCTTCTACTATTTTCTCGGATCCCTACACTTTCTCTGTAGAGATGCAAAAATCTCCACGATTAATGATTTCTAGTGGGTGGTGCGGTCTCATCAACTGACTCACCATCTCACCTAATAGTTATTGGTGATGGGTTAGCCAATGAGTGAACAACTCTTGTTCGATGATTCTCTAATCATGGTGCACCCAAACTTGATCTCTAATTCATGAATCTTACCGTATCAAGAATATTAATCTACTCCTTAGTTAAGTCAGATCCACCATTTACATAGGTTGGATTCCTAATTGAGTCTCTCATCGGATCCAGAATATTGAGCCTAACTCATCCTCCAGCCCATAGCATCCAATGCCTAATAGACATGGTTGCATCTTTTTGGTGCAACTGAGCTGCTGTATCCAGCCGAGAATAATCAACCCCGGGAAGGGCCCACACATCTACAATGGTGGAAGACCTCAGACTTAATCTTTTCTTAGGAAGAATTAATTCAGATCTCATTAAACTAGACTTGTCATAGTCATAACAATTATGACTAACTTAGTGGCATGGGTTAGCTCAGATTATTGACCACCTCAAATTAGAATTGTATCAACAAATATGGCCAGGTAAGTGAGATCGGTGGAAGGGATATGCCATTAACTCGTATAAGAATGCATTCAGGTCGAGTAGCTCCCAATTAAAAATCAGTCGATCGTATGTGCCAAACTTACCTTAGACACCAAATTGTTGAGCCAGAATCAATTGGGTTAGCCTACAATCCAGACTCTAACCTCTGAGCCTAATTAGGTCTTGCTTGATCGTGACTCGATCTTGACCCAGACTTAATCCTATTAGGCTGGTCAATTTAAGCATTGTTGATCCCATCTAACCAACTCTTGATTCGATTTGATCAACCGCTTAGACCTAATTGAGCTACCCAAGCCTCGAACCCAATATTATGAATATGTCTTAGATCTAAAATTCTCAATTTTAGACCTAATTAATATTTCATAATCTTAATTCTTAATTAAGTAGGGTTCATAAATAAAATATGCATAATAAATCCTAGGATTTCAGGATCTAGGATTTTGCAGAAAGTAAGTTTTGGATTTTTGATTAAGAACGAACACGCAGCACCCCTACACGTCATAAGAACACCCCATCGGATGGAAGGAGAGGGCCTTTAAATTCTTTTTCATTCTTATGACCGAACGGCCAAGAGGAACGCCTTAATCAGGAACATGTAATACTACAAAATAATTTTAGATCTATATCATATATCTCATATATAAATTAGATCTAATCATGGCATATTTTGCATACATCTCATGTATTGAATCATGCATATTTTCAGATCTAAATTATCTTATAATAATTTAAAAAATTAGATTTAAATTGATCTTATCAAAATAAACTCTAATCTAGATAACTATGTAGAACTATTCTACAACTAGTCTAGACATGCATCAATCATATCACATATGTATTTAAAATTAAATAATTTTATTTATTATTTTTTAGATATTATTATAATAATTATAATATTAAAAAATAATAAATAAATAGATCTAAAATATAATTTAATCAAATTAAATTGAAAACATGCAAGACTATTCTATAGAACTATTATATTTTAGAACTAGTCATGCATATTTTCTAATCTTAGATCCAAATCATTTAATTTTAATTTTTTTTTATTTCAGATCTGATCATATCTCATGTGACATCTAAAATTATTTATTTTTTAATTAGAATAAATTTAAAATCAGATCTAAATACTTTTAGAATCTTGGCTCTGATACTAATTGAAGGAAAATCCTGATTTTTTGGACCAGGTTCGTTCAGATCTGATCGGATCAAGAGATATATTTTTAAAAAAAATTTCTTTGATCCTAATCAGATCTAGGATGTTTCAAATCTTATTCTTATTATTCTAATAATAAAAATAAAATCTAAATTAAATTTAATTTAATTTATCTTGATGTAGGATAATCTTATTATCCATTGATGATCCTATAAGCAGCGAAAGGTTCTGGATCTAGCCACGCAAGTGCCTAGCCTCTATCGGTATCCACTCAGACTGGATCTAGAGATCCTCTTCTTCTCTATCATGTCTCCAAAAATTAGATCTAGATCTGATTTGGAGGATCTTCAAAATACCTTTCGAAGATCAGCAGTTGTCCTTTGCAGCAGCGCAGCCTTCTAGCTTTTTGTCGCCTCTCTCTCGTCTGGATTGCACCAACTAAGATCCAAATTTTTTTTGGACGTGGAGAGGAGAGGGACAAGTAGAACTTGGCATGGAGGAGAAAGAGGTAGGAAACCTTGGGGCGTGGAGAACACTTTTCTCAGATTTCAGATACTCCTTAAGTTGGGCGCAGGGTCTTATTTATAGACTATGCATGATCCAACTCATCTTCTTCCCAACCAATCACAACCTTTTGTGAAATCAGATCTAAATCTGATTGGTGAGAATAGAGTCCCTTGGATTCCTCCTTAGATGGCGCCTAAGACCAGTCAAACTTAGTTCTTAGGAAAAGTCTAATCGAAATCTAAAAGGAAGATGGAGTCCTTATCCAACAGGGACTCCTGGATGCCTCCTGGTGTGCGCCCTCCTCCTTGCTAGGTTCTGGTAGGAGGACAGACCCCTATCAACTCTCCAATAGGTGCATGATATGTGGACAGAAGTCAAAGTATCAATAGTTAATATTTGATCAGTCAAATGTCAACTTTTGACCAAAGTTAAAGGACGAGAAATGACAGATGACCAAAAATGGTAGGTATTATCTTACAAAATGAGACAATCCTTTTCTGACCTGGACAGGCTTCAGTCAGAGCAAGTGAAGGCCTCTGATTGAGCACAAACTCCTTTGGCTCAGTAAGGACAACTATTTATGATAGTAAAAGAAGAACTTTAGGTTCAATCGAGTGCTAGCACGATTTTTTTGAACCTAATTGAATCACATTCAGATCAATCGAACTGAATTAGTTCAATTGATGATTACCAGATTCAAACCTTTATTTGTGTGATCCAGTTAGGTTCAGTTCTATATGGTAATGAAATATATCATGATCTCTATCATCGACATCATCGAAACTTTTTTTAATGGATCAGAACTCTTCTGATTCGAATAGCTAGAATGATTGATCATCTAAATCATTCTAATTGCTCCCAAAATCCATTAGTGACACCTAGCAGTATATGGTGGCAATCCATCAGAGCTAAATTCGAACCTCTTGGTGTAGCTACCTGTGTGATTAAGTTCTTCTATCATGAGCCCCGATCAGATTAGGATTTAGGTGAACTCGTTAAACCCTAGTCTCTATTATATGATGTAATCATTCGATTCAAGTCCGATGTGAAAACCTAAATAGAAACTCTTTCTATTATTTCACTCTGTACCATGGCCATGGGCTTCTGGACTTGATTCTCATGATCATCATAGGGCTGCTCCTCTACCACCGAGGTAGATAGATTCCATCTTGATGCAATTCAATTCCTACAATGAACATGCTATAGCCAACATACACCTCAGGATTTTAAATGGCTAGGAGACCGAGTTATGGTATAGTCAAACTATAACACCCTCAAGGTGAACTATCGATGCACCTCAGATCAAAGAATCAGACACACCACTGTAGCATCGAGTCAATCATTGACGAGAAGGTAGACTTCCTAATGACTACTCGAGGTGGTCCCGCTCAGTGCCCTCGTTCTCTAACGAGTACCTGTACTCTCGCTCCGGTGTCTCCACACCATAGACTCAAGACTCATCTACTAAAGAGAAGCGATTGTACACCAACCTTCCAGATCAATCACCATCCTCGTGATGATCCTATGGTCGGAAGCATTTTATGAGTTAATAATGATTATTCATGTCTTAAATTTTCAACTCTTGAAAATATGAATTATCATTAATTAACTCAAAGGATGTATCACAGACACTAAATACACATATGTGATAGAAAATAATCCATTTTATTGATTTTAGTCAAAATTATAATTTTACCTCTAAAAGTGTATTACAAGTGTCAGCCAATTCTAGCTTCTAGGGCACATATATCTAATAATCTCCCACTTATCCTAAAGCTAATTGGCTACAAGTCTAAGTCCCATCTTCTCAAGGTGGGCTTTGATCTTCTGCTGATCCAACGGCTTTGTAAGTAGATCTACCACATTATGTGTGGAGCCAACTCTCTTGACCTCGACGTAACTCTTCTCGAGGTAATCGTGGATGAGGTGGTATCGCTGCTCAATGTGTTTGGATTTCTGGTGAGACCTTGGCTCCTTAGCAAGGGCTATGGTGCCATTATTATCACAGTATAGAGGAATGGCATTTGATGTCATTACTCCGATTTCTGCAGCAAACTTCTTGTACCAGAATGCTTCCTTCACAGCCTCTGATGCAGCGATATATTTGCTTCCATGGTGGAATCTGCTATCACGGTTTGCTTGGAACTCTTCCAGCTGACAGCACCACCATTGCACACAAACAGACACCCAGATGTCGACTTTCGATCATCTACATCGGACATAAAATTCGAGTCTGTGTATCCCTGGACTTGGAGTTCTCCGTTACCAAAGACCAACATCATATCCTTAGTTCTTCTCAAGTACTTAAGGATACATTTCATAGAAGTCCAGTGTTCTTCACCTGGATTTGACTGATATCTGCTTGTGACACTCACAGCATGGGCTATATCAGGTCGTGTACATAGCATGGCATACATGAGGCTCCCTATTGTAGAAGCATAAGGGATCTTGCTCATGCATTCTATTTCCTCAGGTGTGCTAGGGCACATCTTCTTGGAAAGATGAATACCATGTCTGAAGGATATTAATCCCTCTTAGAGTTTTCCATACTAAACCTCTTTAGTACTTCCTCTATGTACATCTTCTGTGAAAGTCCTAGCATCCTATTCGGTCTATCCCTATAGACCTTAATTCCTAGAATAAAGGATGCTTCACCTAGATCTTTCATGGAGAATTTCTTAGACAACCATAATTTGACTGTCGTCATCATGGAAAATATCATTTCCAATAAGGAGGATGTCATCCACGTACAATACGAGGAAGACAACAGCACTCCTACTGATCTTTTTGATGACACATGATTCCTCTTCATTTTTGATGAAACTAAATATTTTGATCACATCATTGAAACGAGTGTTCCAGCTCCGAGATGCTTGCTTAAGTCCATATATGGACCTTTTGCAGCTTGCAAACCTTGTGATCAGTATCACTAGATGTGAAATCTAGCGGCTATTTCATATAGATATCTTCCTCAAGATATCCATTCAAGAATGTCGTTTTCATGTCCATTTGCCATATTTCATAATCAAAATAGGCTACAATGGCAAGCATTATGCGGATGGATTTTAGCATAGCCACTGAGAAAAAGGTATCCTGATAGTCAATGCCTTTGTGTTGACTATAACCTTTTGCCACTAGTCTAGTCTTGAATGTCTCCACATTTCCATCTGCACCAATCTTTCTCTTGAAGATCCATTTACACCCAATAGGTACTATACCTTCTGGTGGATCTACCAAGGATCCAGACTTGGTTTGAGTGCATCGAGTCAATTTCTGACTGCATTGCCTCTAGCCATTTCTCGGAGTCGATATCTGATATCGCCTCGTTGTAGGTTTTGGGATCATCACCATGAGCACCATTACCTACGAGGAATATTTTCTCTACTTTCCTCTGAAATAATACCTAAGTATCTTTCAGGGGGATGGAAAATTCTTTTCGATCTACGAGGTGGAGGAGGTAGTGTTCTTATTGGCTCAACCTGATTTGGTTTCAATTGATCCTTAGCTCGTTGTACTTGTGAGACTTTCTCATCAAGCTTAATCTGCTTTTCAATGCCGCTATCTTGAATAAACTATTTTTCAAGAAAGATGGCATGTCGACTCACAATCATATTATGGTCTTCTGGAATGTAGAAATAGTATCCTAATGACTCTTTAGGATATCCTATGAATCGAGCTCTGAAAGGACCTAAACTCTAACTTGTCCGCTTGTTGTCTTTTGACATGAGCCGGACAACCCCAAATTCTGAGATGACTCAGACTTGGTTTCTTACCATGCCATATCTCATACGGTGTGGTAGGAACGATTTTAGAGGAAACCCTATTCAGTAGATAAATTGAAGTTAATAATGAATGTCCCCAAAGAAAATTAGGAAGGTCTGTGAAGCTCATCATGGATCGGACCATATCCAATAGAGTCCGATTTCTCCGTTCTGAAATCTCGTTGAGTTGAGGTGTTCCTGGTGGAGTCCATTGAGAGACTATGCCATTTTTCTTGAGATAGTCTAGGAATTTTTGACTAAGGTATTCACCTCCTCGATCTGATCGAAGAACCTTAATGGAGTTTTTCAGTTTATTTTTCTACTTCATGTCTGAATTCTTTGAACTTTTCAAAAGCTTCAGACTTATGTCTCATAAGATACACATACCCATACCTAGACAGATCATCGGTAAAGATAATGAAGTAGACAAAATTGCCTCTAGCCGGCACATCAAATGGGCCGCACACATCAGTATGTACTAGGGCAAGGAGATCTGTGGCCCTTTCCCCATGTCCTACAAAAGGGAGTTTAGTCATTTTGCCTTGAAGACAAGATTCACAAGTTGGATATGACTCGAAAGTCAATGGACTCAATAGCCCATTTTTTTCCAATTTGTTGATCCTATCTTCTGCTATATGACCTAATCTCAGGTGCCATAGATACCTATCATTTGGACTATCCCTAGGTCGTTTGGCATTCACATTTTGCTCGATAGTTAGAACAGATACATCAATATATAGCTGATAAAGACCGTTAATAAGGAAACCATTTGCAATTTTATTTCTTTCATAAAGAATGTTACAATGGTCCTTAAAGAAGGTAATCACATAGCCTTCTAGTGCTAAGCATGAAATAGAAATCAAATTTCTGCTAGCTGCAGGCACATAATAACAGTCTTTCAAAACTAAGTCTAAACCAGATGGTAATCGAAGAGGGTATGTTTCCACCGGCCACTGCAGCAACTCTTGCTCCATTACCGATGCGTAGGATCATGTCTCCATCCCTCAGCCTCCTGCTATCCTCAAGACCCTGCATGGAAGTGCACAGATGAGCACTAGAACCAGAGTCAAGCACCCAACTGGATGCAGAAAAAATCGTAAGGTTAGACTCAATAACGAGCATACCTTTAGAAGGACCTTCCTTCTTGTTCTTCAGGGTGGCCAGGTAAGTAGGGCAGTTCCTGCTTCCAATGGCCGTCGCTGTTGCAATGGAAATATTTTTCTTTGGCAGTCGGCTTTCATCTTCGGCTCTGCCTTCTTCTTCTTTCCTTCCTTTCACCTTCTGCTTTTTCGCAGACTTCTTTTTCTTTCCATAAGATTTTTTTTTGGAAGAAGTCCGTTCCATAGCAAGAACTGAGCCTTTAGAACCTTTCATAGAAAGCTCAGTGGTAACCAGCATATTCATTAATTCGGCCAAGAAATTTTGAAGTTTATGCATGTGGTAATTCATGATGAATTGCCCATATGCATCAGTCAAGGATTGCAGAATAATATCGTTCTGCAGATCCAAGTCTAACTTCACACCGAGCTTCTCAAGCTCTTTCATGTCCTTGATCATCATTGTCAGACAGTGATCTTGGACTGACTGCCCATCACGCATCTTAGCCTTAAAAAGTTATTTCGTGACTTGATATTTGGCTGCGCGACTTTGTTCACCAAACATCTCCTGTAGGTGAGCCAACATTTGGCGAGCAGTCCCGATATCTTCATGTTGGTGCTGGAGCTCATCAGACATCGAGCCCTAACATGTAATATCTGGCCTTATTATCTTCGTCTATCCATTTTTTCAGAGATGCTCTCTGTTCAGTAGATGGACGGACTGGTAAGGTGGGAGGGTCCTGGTCCAATACATGGGTTAACTTCTCGAAACCCAAAATGATTTTGTAGTTTCTGAGCCAATCTTTATAATTGGGATCCGGTCAGTCTATGTGTGTCCAGGATACGTGCTAATGGGTTGGACGCAGATATTTTTCTGTAGAGAGTCAAAGATTCTAGTTAGATATTGTAATTATGACTTGGCCAATTTATTTAGAGATTTTATTTTTAAATAAATTAGCTCCCACTATTTTCTTGAATTCCTACACTCCCTCTGTAGAGATGCGAAAATCTCCACGATTAATGATTTCTAGTGGGTGGTGCGGTCTCACCAACTGACTCATCACCTCACCTAACAGTTATTGGATGATGGGATTAGCCAATGAGTGAACAACTCTTGTTCAATGATTCTCTAATCATGATGCACCCAAACTTGATCTCTAATTCATGAATCTCACTGTATCAAGAATATTGATCCACTCCTTAGTTAAGTCAGACCCACCATTTGCACAGACTGGATTTCTAATTGAGTCTCTCACCGTATCCAGAATATTGAGCCCAACTCATCCTCTAGCCCATAGCATCCAATGCCTAATAGACATGGTTGCATCTTTTTAGTGCAACTGAGCCACTGTATCCAACCGAGAATAATCAACCTCGGGAAGGGCCCACACATCTACAATGGTGGAAGACCTTAGACTTAATCTTTTCTTAGGAAGAATTAATTCAGATCTCATTAAACTAGACTTGTCATAGTCATAACAATTATGACTAACCTAGTGGCATGGGTTAGCTCAGATTATTGACCACCTCAAATCAGAACTGTGTCAATAAATATGGCCAGGTAAGTGAGATCGATGGAAGGGATATGCCATTAACTCGTACAAGAATGCATTCAGGTCGAGTAGCTCTCAATTAAAAATCAGTCGATCGTATGTACCAAATTTATCTTAGACACCAAATTATTGAGCCAGAATCAAAAGGGTTAGCCTACAATCCAGACTCTAACCTCTGAGCCTAATTAGGTCTTGCTTGATCGTGACTCGATCTTGACCCAGACTTAATCCTATTAGGCTGGTCAATTTAAGCATTGTTGATCCCATCTAACCAACTCTTGATTCGGTTTGATCAATCGCTTAGACCTAATTGAGCTACCCAAGTCCAAACCCAGTATTATGAATATGTCTTAGATCTAAAATTCTTAATTTTAGACCTAATTAATATTTTATAATCTTAATTTTTAATTAAGTAGGGTTCATAAATAAAATATGCACAATAAATCCTAGGGTTTCAGGATCTAGAATTTTACAAAAAGTAAGTTTTGAATTTCTGATTAAGAACGAACACGCAGCATCCCTACACGTCATAAGAACACCCCATCGGATGGAAAGAGAGAGCCTTTAAATTCTTTTTCATTCTTATGACCGGACGGCCAAGAAGAATGCCTTAATCAGGATATGTAATACTACAAAATAATTTTAGATCTATATCATATATCTCATATACAAATTAGATCTAATCATGGCATATTTTATATACATCTCATGTATTGAATCATGCATATTTTCAGATCTAAATTATCTTATAATAATTTAAAAAATTAGATTTAAATTAATCTTATCAAAATAAACTCTAATCTAGACAACTATGTAGAACTATTCTACAACTAGTCTAGACATGCATCAATCATATCTCATATGATGTTTAAAATTAAATAATTTTATTTACTATTTTTTTGATATTATTATAATAATTATAAAATTAAAAAATAGTAAATAAATAGATCTAAAATATAATTTAATCAAATTAAATTAAAAACATGCAAGACTATTCTATAGAACTATTCTATTTTAGAACTAGTCATGCATATTTTCTAATCTTAGATCCAAATCATTTAATTTTAATTTTTTTTGATTTCAGATCTGATCACATCTCATGTGATATCTAAAATTATTTATTTTTTAATTAGAATAAATTTAAAATCAGATCTAAATACTTTTAGAATCTTGGCTCTAATACCAATTGAAGGAAAATCCTGATTTTTTGGACCAGGTTCGTTCAGATATGATCGAATCAAGAGATATATTTTAAAATTTTTTTTTTGATCCTAATCAGATCTAGGATATTTCAGATCTAATTTTTATTATTTTAATAATAAAAATAAAATTTAAATTAAATCAAATTTAATTTACCTTGATGTAAGGTAATCTTATTACCCGTTGATGATCCTGTAAGCAGTGGAAGGTTCTAGATCTAGCCACGCAAGTGCCTAACCTCTATTGATATCCACTTGGACTAGATTTGAAGATCCTCTTCTTCTCTATCACGTCTCCAAAAATTAGATCTAGATCTGATTTTCAGGATCTTCAAAATACCTTTCAAAGATCAGCAGTTGTCCTTTGCAGCAGCGCAGCCTTCTAGCTTTTTGTCGCCTTCTCTCGTCTGGATTGCACCAACTAAGATTCAAATTTCTTTTGGACGTGGAGAGGAGAGGGCGAAGTAGAACTTGGCATGGAGGAGGAAAAGGGAGGAAACCTTGGGGCGTGGAGAACTCTTTTCTCAGATTTCAGATACTCCTTGAGTTGGGCGCAGGGTCTTATTTATAGACTATGCGTGATCCAATTTACCTCAGAATTTCGAATGACTTGGAGATAGAGTTATGGTATAGTCAAATTATAATATTCTTAAGTTGAACTATCGATGCACCTCAGGTCAAAGAACCAAACACACTACTACAGCATCGAGTCAGTCATTGACGAGAAGATAGACTTTCTAATGACTACTCGAGGTGGTCGCGCTCAGTGCTCTCATTCTCTAACGAGTACCTATACTCTCGCTCCGGTGTCTCCATACCATAGACTCAAGACTCATCTACTAAAGAGAAGTGATTGTACACCAATCTTTCAGATCAATCACCATCCTCGTGATGATCCTATCGTCGGGAGCATTTTATGAGTTAATAATGATTATTCATATCTTAAATTTTTAACTCTTAAAAATATGAATTATCATTACTATTAACTCAAAGGATGTATCACAGACACTAAATACACATATATGATAGAAAATAACTCATTTTATTGATTTTAGTCAAAATTATAATTTTGCCCTTAGAAGTGTATTACAAGTGTCAACCAACTCTAGCTTCTAGGGCACATATATCTAACAAAATATGGCAAATGGGAGTGTTGATCATGATTCTTTATCTCATGGTTACTCTATTACTTAGTCTTCTTATGGGAATAATTCATATTTTGTTGGCAGGCTCGTGGATGTTCTAGCATTCTATAACTGGTTTATTTCTTTAGTTGTAATGGAATCTGTGGGTTGCCTATTCCTATTTCTATAGTTTATTATGATTCCTATACTTTTCTTTATCAGATCTTGAGAGCCTGGTTTCAAGTCTTGTATTTGTGGATTTTTATTAGCCTTTTGGTAGATATTCTACTGCATTTATTTATTAATCAATTTTCACTATGCTCCTGAATGTTACCAAATAAAGAGAGAACATGATTTAGTTTTTTCAATTAAGGAGACTGCTTAAGAGCTCCAACTAGGATGAGATAAGGATTAAATATTTTAAGCTTTTTGAAGCCTTAGTTACATTAATTTTGAGAATAAAATTATTTTAAAAGAGGAAAAATATAAAATCCTATTTTGTTTGGGCTTGGTCTGCTTGGATTGGCCTGGGTCGGCCACTTGGGCTACTTAGCATTCACTTGGCATGTGACATGGGGTAGGAAGATTTATAATGGGAGTCATCTTCCTTCCTAGGTTCGTTAATGAAGCAGATCCTAAGGCTCACTAGACTCTAGTAAAAAATATAAGATTTTATTTATAAAAAGCCCTCCCTTTGTTTGTAGGCCTCACTCTTAATCTATGATCCCTAGCTGGCAAAATCTCGAGTTTTCCTTGGTTTCTATTGAGCAATCTTGGTGAGTTGCTGTCAATTCATCACTAGAAATGAAGTAATCCACCCTAATCTCTCCTCCATACCCATCTCTAATTCTCTCAATTATTGTCAATGGCTTCATTGGCATGACCTGCCATCAAGGAGTTGCCAGATTTAGCTAAAAACCTGATGACATGTTTTCTCTCCCTTATTTCTCTTTTCTACTTCGACTAGACCACCATCATCGCTGAATATGGCTATGTTTTGGTCACTGAGGGCTATTGCCCTTATTGCCACCACTAGGGGTCGCCGTCGTGGGGTTGGCCAGCCCTAGAACTCATCTTCTTCCTCTTCTCTTTTGAGAGATAACCACAAGGCTCTCTCTCCCTCTTACTTTCTTTTCTTTCTCTTTTTTGTTGTTTTTCTCTCTTTCTTCCCTCTTCCTCTCTCTTCTTCACTTTTTCTCTCATTACTTTCTCTCTTTAGATATCTCATAGAGAAGTGGAGGGCCTAGACATCTAGGTAAATCTAGGTTGACCAGTTGCCCCTTGGAGGGGTCTTAGGCTCGCATTGTGTCACTAGGGGCTTTAAGATGGTACTGCATGATCAAGGATCTCGAGCCAACATGTAGCCCTATCCTTCTAGTCAAAATTTATCAATAAGGATCTAGTCAAAGGATTACCAAAAATAAATTTTGGAAAGAACAAGTTTTGTAATGTTTGTCAATTTGGAAAATAAACAAAAAGTTTTTTCAAATCAAAAAGTATTATTTTAACTTTTAGACCTTTGAAATTGGTTCACATAGACTTATTTGGACCTATTGGGACTGCAAGCCTAGGAGAAAAAAGATATGGACTTATGATTATAGATGATTTCTTATGATTTACGTGGATTATATTTTTGGCGCATAAAGATGAAGCTTTTTCTATATTTTTGAAGCTTTATTTAAAAGTTTTAAATGAGAAGAACTCTACTTTGATTTGATTGCTCCATGTGAGGCAGCCCATGCTTCCATCGATGGTTAAGATACCAAGCATTTAACACAACCTTGATTCCTCTAAAAAGCCATATGGCAATTGTTGATCCAAGGATTGATTTTGATGAATATAAAATATTTAAATACTTATTTTGATACTAATGAGTTGATGAAGTTCTTGTATAGATGTTTTTGGAAGGTTAAATTTATTCTTGAGAAGCTTATATATTGGTAGACAAATTTTGGAAGCAAAAGAGGTTGATTGGATAATGCTACATTATGAAAAATCAATAAAAAGAAACTTAGAGTCGACACCTAATTCAAAAGAGTCGACTCTGGCATATAGTCTTCAAGTGGCACAGGCATGAAGTCAACCTCTACTTAGATAGAAGCTGACTCTTTCAGTCAAACAAAACATGGATATTCCAGTGCCAAACCTTAAGTAAACCTCTATTTAAGTATGAACCGGCTTGCTCAGGTAAAATAGAGAAGTGTTTTTACGGAATATTGCTCGAATCAACCCCTAGTTGATCTCGAGTCGACTTGACTGTGGCTAACTACAATAATCATTAGTCCTGCAGAAGTTTCAAAATTTTTCAAATAATTATGGCTAGTTTTTAGTCCCTAATGGCTAAAAATAGCTAGTTTGCTTTTTTTGGATTATTTAAAGGCATTCAAACTTGATTAATTAAAACAAGAAGAAAGAAAGAGAGAAATGCGAAGAGATAGAAAAAGAGGAGAAAAGCCAAGAGTGTACCAAAAAGTGTTCAAAAGAGCTAAAAATAATCAAATTCTTGAAGCATACATGGAGTTTCAGTACTACAAAAGAAGACTACGACAGCGGTTCACAACCGCTGCCATATTCCTAAAAATCACTGCCATTGGCTACGGTAGATATTATATAATCGCTATCACTATGACCGTCGTCATAGGTATATGATAGCGGTTCTTGTAGCGATTAAAAAAATTACTACCATAGAAAGCCTATGACAGTGGTTCTGTAGACCGCTACCATTTCAAACCTATAGCAATGATTATAAAATCATTATTATACCATGTATGGCAGCAGTTTATTAATCGCTGTCAAAAAAACTATGACAGCGGCTACATAACCACCGTCATAGGTTAACTATGGTAGTGGTTACGAAACTGCTGCTACAAAATCTATGACAGTGGTTCAAAAAATTGCTATCATAATTTTTACAGTGGTTACGAAATTGCTGTGATAGACCTATTGCATCGGTTGGCATGTGATCTATGACAGTAGTTGACACGCCTACGATAGTAATTTTATAATTACTATCGTAGATTTTGAATAATAAAAAAATAAATATTTTAAAAAAATTATTTTTTTACATGATAAATGTAGTTAAATATATATAATACAAAAAAATATTATAAACATGATAATATTTCTAAAATAATCAAATTTTATTATTAAATAAAATTTATTATAATATTTTTTAAAAAAGTACATCAAATATCTGCTAAATCCACATCTAAGTCATCATCATCAGGAGAAGATGGAGCATGAGTTGGAGGAGCTGGAGCTGGAAGGGCTGAAGCTAGAGCTGGAGCTCAGATGTCGGTGGAGTAGATGCCGATGGTCTTTAGGTAGCTGATGTGAAGGTGGATGAAGTTTGCTCTGCCTATGACTCAGATGTAGAGCTTTGCATAGACCGAAACGTCTAGTATGCGGTGCAACTCCGCTTGAAGAAGGAGAAAATCCTCCGCATCTTATATTATAATTTATCGGATATCTACGATGAGCTCAACCTATCCATGTAAACATATTAGAAAGAACAATAACCTAGATTAACCAAAATAAATTTTTATAAATTTTAACATTGATTTTTAATGCAATATTTTCTAGATATTGCTTGGTTCTCCTACGAGATACGTGCTTTGGTAAATAGCATTACTAATAATGTTACTTACCAAAGCACATATTTAGTAGGAAAAATAAGCAGTATCTAGAAAATATTGCATTAAAAATCAATGTTAAGATTTGTAAAAGTTTATTTTGGTCAATTTAGATGATTATTTTTTCTGATATGTCTATATGGATAGGTTGAACTCATCGTAGACATCCGATAAATTACAATACATGACATAGAGGATTTTCTCCCCCTCCAAGTAGAGTTATACCATATACTAGGTGTTTCATTCTACATGAGATGATGTTTCAGTGCCATCGCGATCTGTAACGTTAATGAACATTAATCCATATAACATGTTGAATAATAATTTTAGTAGAGTATCAATAAATAATAAACTCTAATATTTATATCAGAATATTGAAGTCATCGTCTAATGTCATCTACAATATAGATATCACCATCGCTCCTGATAAATATATCTGGAACCTCGATAGCTCCAAATAAGTTTTATCCTAGATGAGCATTTTGTATGCATGGTCCAACATCGTTATCAACCTCGGTATCATCAAATATATACCTAGGAACCATCCTCACAATAACACCCCACTGAGGCTCCAAGGGATCACTAATGTAGAAGGCTTGACTAGCTTGGAAGGCAACTATATACGGTTCTTCAGTATAGAGATGGTATTGCATGTTAACGAGAGTAAAACCGCACTTATCAGTCTTCATCCCTAACTGAGATAAGATGTCAAATTAATTATATTTCATCAATGCAATCCTTTCTTTAGAATAGTAGTCCAATATGACTATCTTCTCCACCATCTCATAATAGTTCAGATCCTCTATACGAGATCATAAATCTCTCGAGCTAGCATAACACCCAGTGGTGGCACTCAACATCATGCCACTATTTTGTATTACCGTTAATGATGAGCTATTCGTATTCACACACGGTACGGTTAGGATTAATTGAAAGAGCACGTACTTCAGGGCTCACATCATCGAACAGTATACTTAATTAATTAGTAAATATGTTCAAATATGTTCAAATAAATATGTTCAAATAAGTTACATCAGGTAAGAATATGTAATCACTTACATGATCTTTGAACCATTCAAAAAAAATTTTACTGTGCATTTTCTCTTTCTCCCGAATACTTAGAGCATCGTATTTTGCTCTTATTATCTTTTTGTATTTATTGTATGCACAAAAAATAAATTTAGATATAATTAAATATTTTTTTATAACTATTATAAAATAAATAAGACTGAATGACTCACCTTATGTACGGCTCAATAACATCATAATTGAAGAGCATGTAGCGGTGCGCCATATTCTTTTCTTCAATGCTCAAATTAGTGAGGTAGTATGAAGTGGAAAGTCCACCTGACTGTATAATGGACTCAAATGTAGGCTCAATTGGCTTATACTGATCATCCTGATTCCTCATTGATCGGTTATGACGTATCTCGAGTTTTTTTAAGTATATGGTACAAAAATTCATACACTCTTAATTGAAATAACCTTCTGCTATGGATTCCTTCGAGCGATTCATATTTCTTACATAAGATTTAAAAGTTTGAATATTTCTCTCAGTATGATACATCCATTGGTAGAACACTGGACCTCCAAGTATAATTTTTTTACAAGGTGCATGGTGAGATGCATCATAACCATAAAAAAGATGATGAAAATATCTTTTCAGACCATATAATATAGTTACCATCCTTGCCTTCATTTTCTTTACGTCTTTCTTAAGCAACCTCTTCGCACAAACATCTCTATAAAAGTTACAAAGACGAATAACAGTCATTCTGATATTTTTTGGTAACACACGGTAAATAGCTATTGGGATCAATTTTTGCATCGGTATATGATAATTATGAGTCTTCAATCCTCCAAGTTTGACATTCTTACTATTCATACATTTTGATATGTTGCTTGAATATCTATTTAGGATCTTTATGTTCTCCAACATACGAAGAAATGTAGACCGTTTGGAGGCATTCTTAGCATAACATCCATGAGAGAGCCTCCACTATTCTTTTTCTATCGATCCTGGATGGAGTGATCTTCTAATATTTCATTCTTTCAAGTTAAATCAGAAATTCAAGTCATCCTTAGTCTTATCCTTAATGTTCAAGATTATTGCCAATAGGAGCTCGCACACGTTCTTTTCAATATGCATTACATCTAAGCAGTGGCGCAATAAGATTGTCTCCCAATATGGCCAGTCTAAGAAGATGTTCTTTTTTCTCCAATTAAAATGTATATCATCTTTTTTTGATCGATACTTTCTTTTCTTACCACTAATCAGATCATCTTTCCTAAATTCAACATTGAGACCATCCAACTCTCTCAACATCTCACTCTCAGACATCCGACTAGGTGCCTCACCTTCTTTAATAGTGCCATCGAAGGAGCGGCATTCCTTCTGTATGGATACTTTTGATGGAAAAAACGTCAATATCCCATAAAGCTAAAGCTCCTTTGATGTGTTGACCTTTTAGCTCGGATGTTTTTTTCACAAATTAGGCATGCTAGCTCACCTTTCGTGCTCCAATCCGACATTAGGGCATAAGCTAAAAAGTCATTTATTACCCACAGAAGCGCTACACGCATGGAAAATGATTCATTCATTAAAGCATCAAAGGTTGGAATACATTGAATGCTCCATTACTATTTTGGCTTAGCAATAAAAGGCTATAAATAGATATAAATGTCATTACCTATGTTATTCAGTCCAGGAATGAGCATTGTCATGAAAGCAAAGAATTTTTTCATATATATCTATGGTGAAAGATTGTAAACATGAATAAACACTGGCTATATACTGTGGATAGTATTCATATGTTTGAACGGATTGAAATCATCGCACGACAAGTCCAACCTCACATTACGTATCTCTTGTACGAAGTTGGGATGTATTTCATTAAACTTCCTCCATGCCTCTCCATTGGCTAGATGCCTCAATGCATCATCTTTTATTCATTTCTTTTCATGTCATCTCACGTCCTTCGATGTCCTTATCAATATAAATAACTTTTATAGTCTCGAAATCAAAAGAAAGTGCCACATCAACTTTTGAGGTACATGGATCGATGTGTCATCTTTATTCTATTTTCATCTTGATGCACCGCACCTCGTGCATTTATTTCGATTGACGTTCTCCTCCTAATAGAGCATGCAATCATTGAAACATACATGTATCTTAGTATAAGTAAAGTCCAGCTGTTCAATAATCTTCGATGCCTCATAATTATTCTTTGAAATTTATGCATCGTCTGAAAAAATATCCTCTGAAAGCTCTAATATGTAGTTCACTCCATTATTACTGAATCCATTGGAGCATTTCACATGATACAACTTGATTAAGAACTCCAGCTTTACCATCTTTTCACACCTGGGATACAATGAAATATTATTATCCTCCATCAACTTATAGACCTTCTCCACATCCTTACTATTTATCATTCCATCAACCATAGGATCGGGGATGGATGTAGATGCACCATCATTATGGTCAATAAATGAAAAATATCATGAACCATTTATTCCACTCCTCCATCATTTTGATCACCTCCTTGCGGCCTACCCTTATCATGTTAATCTCAATAAATTTCATAATCGACTTTAAAGCCATAAATAGTGAGATGATTATTTACATCTTGATGAGGTAGCCATAGTCCATCCATACACTTCTTATAAGGACATTGGATAAGTCCATGGTCCTCAAATTTTTTTATAGCAAAATCAAAAAATTTTTGAAGTCCAACTTCATATTCTGATGAGAGCCTACTAAACTTCATCTATCTCTTATCCATTTTAAAAATGGTAATACTGTAATTAAATCATGTATGGAACTTAAATTATATACCAATGCATTATAAACAACTCATAAGCCATAATTGAATACAAATAGACATTTCATATACATCTAATTAAATGCATCATATCACTAACTAATAGGTAAAGATAGGTCATATCCTATTCAAGAATTATATTAATTCTATAAATTTATTATAGCAATCAAATGATATGTAATAGGGACCAAAAAAAATTTTGATAGCATTTCTTCTTAGTTCTCCTATGTAGGGAGAACAAAAAAAAATACTGTCTAAAATTTTATTCAAAATTCTTAGCATACTGTTTGATTACTATAATTATCTATAGAATTATTTATAATTCTCAAACTATTTAAATTGAATAATCAATTGATCATTGTATATAATTCTTTCATCCGTATAAAAATATATAAATATACTGATGCTGGAAATTATGTATACTAATCAATTGATGGGTATATCATTATGCAATGCAATAAATAAAAGTAAGAAGATATAAACAGTAATCTAGAAAATATTATGCAATAAATTTTACAATATGAATTACATCTAAAAATAATTTAAAAAAATTAATAAATTATAATTTTACTTTCTATTAGTCAGGAGCAATAAATTAGTTAGGATAAAAATTATTTTAAATATTAAAAAATTAAAAAATTTAAAAATAAAATTAAAAAGAAGGCTCAGATTTATCATTTAATCATGCATTGTAACATACTTTTGGTATCTGCTACAACTAAATCAAATGAGCTGCGAACGATTGCCAACTAAACAATTGCTAGCCATTCAAGATCGCTTTGCCATTTGAAATTGTTAAAATATTTATAGAAAAAAAAAATAAGAGTTCTCCACATCAATAAAATCATATCAAGAATTAACCATTTTTCACCAGAAATCATTATAGCCTCTTTATAAAAACTAATTTTTTAAAATAAAATATTATAAAAAATAATAAAATATAAATAATATATATAATATTTTTAATATTAAATTTAATAATTTAAGATATAATATTAAGTTATGAATATATTTTGATTTATTAATATAAAATAATAAATTATTTATGAATAATTTTAAATTTAATAATTTAAAATATAATATTAAATTATGAATATACTTTAATTTATAAATATAATAATAAATAATTTATAAATAATATAATAAATTTAATATTATAATCATTAGGCATCAAAAATTACTAAATCAATAAATTTAATATATTAAGCATCAAAGAATATTAATTAATTAATTAATTAATTAATCAATAAAAATAGTGGGGCCAATCTATACCAGTGGAGGCAGTCGATGGTGGGGCGGGGCGTAGGGCCAAAGGGGGCTAGCAGTGGGGCGCGACCAAAAAGGGCGGCGGGGCAGGCCAAAGGGGGTCGAGGGAGGCAGGGCCAAAGGTGGCCACCAGCAGAACAGGCTGGCGGTGAGCCAAGCCAGTAGAGGGTCAGGACCAAGGGAGGCAAGGCCCACGATGGTGCTAGAAGGAAGGGGATGCCGGGGCTGAGGGAGGGGGCGGTAGCGAAGGAAGGGAGTCGGCATGGGGCTAAGGGAGGGAGGGAGTCAAGGGAGCTGAAGTCAATGATGGGGCTGAGGAAGAGGGCGGCGACGGGCTGGCCGACGTAGTGTGGTAGCTAGGGACAAGGTCAGAAGAGAAAAAGAGAGATAAAGGGAGGCGGCCGACGATGGGGAAGGTTGCTGGAGGGGTGGGTCGACGATGGAAAGGATAGCTAGGGCTCGGGTAGAGAGATGGAGAGAGAGTGTGTAAGTTTATGTCGAAAAGATGAAAGGTTCGGCATGAACCAAAAATTTATATCGGACCTATGATAGTGATTTTTAAAATCGCTGCCATAGGTCAAAACTATAGCAGCGGTTAACAACCGCTGCAATAGATCTATAGCAGCAATTTTTGCTAACCGCTGCTATATATTCAAATCTAAAATTTTTATATTTTTTTTTGAATATATTATAATTTTAAAAATTTAAAGTTTATTTTTATCGTTCATTATCTAAGTAATTATTGTTAGAGTATCATCATAAAAGATCGTCTCGATCGGATAGCCCTAGCTATATCGATCGATAAAATTTAATTTCAATGATCACGAACGACCGCATGATGATATGATAGATAAAGATCATCGATTGATCAAAAAACTTGCAATGATGATCTTGATGCCATTTGCATTATACTATCAAAGTTTCACTTTAATCGGATATCGTTATCATGGTCGATTTAGTATAGGATATTTTCGACCGTTAAATAAAAAATAAGAGATCAAAGAATCAGACAGTGTCCAATTATGAGATAATTTTTTAAATAAATGATCTTGGCTACTATTTTAATTATTTTTATAGTGATGATCGTAAAATTTAAACCATGGATCTAGAACTATCCAAAACTATACATTGCTTGATATCGATTTTTAAACTTCTTTAGTAGTTATGCTTGTGCTTTTGTAAGATTTGCTTAAGATGAATAATTCATATAAAAATAATTTATATTTTATGATCACCACTATAAAAATAATTAAAGTAGTGGCCAAGATCATTTATCTAAAAAATTATCTTATAATTGGACATCATCTGGTCCTTTGATCACTTATTTCTTATTTAACGATCAAAATCATCCTATATTAAATCGACCATGATAATGATATTCGAACGAATTAAAACTTTGATAGTATAATATAAATAGCACTGAGATCATCAATGTAGATTTTTAGTTTCATCGATGGTCTTCATCTATCAGATCATTGCATCATCGTTCGTGATCGTTGAAATCAAATTTTACTGATCAATGAAGCTAGGACCATCGAATCAAAATGATCTTTTATGATGACATTTTAATGATAATTATTAAAATAATGAATGATGAAGATGTGCATTAAATTTTAAAATTATATAATATTTAGAAAAAATATAAAAAAAATAGTAGCGATTACAATGAACCACTGTAATAGACGAACCTATGATAGCAGTTAAATAAAATTATTGTCATAGATCAGATCTATAGTAGAGGTTATATCTAACCGCTATCATAGATATCAGTCTATTGCAATGATTATTGTTAACCACAATCATAGATCCAACATGTATGGCAGCGGTTAATTATCTACTGCCATAGGTCTGACTTATGATAGCGGTTATTATAAACCACTAGTATAGATCGACCTTTGGCAATGATTTTGTATAACTGCTACTATAAGTTGATCTATAGGAGTGGTTGACGATAACCGCTGCTATAGGTCTGACCTATGATAGCGATTTTCGAAACTACTGCTATAATATATGCTGTCGTAGTATTATTCTATAGTAGTATTTCATTATGCTTTGATTCAAAAGCTTCATTAACTCATTCTTCAAAGAGTTTCATCGACTTTTATTTGCTCCATTAGTGATTTTTTTATGGAGTTTTCATTTATATCACTCATTTTCTACGGTAACAAGTTTTAATTAGGATTGAAACTTAGAGAAATGCTAATCTAAACCTATAATTGGATTGTGTTTGATTGACAAAGCCTAGGAGTGGCTTTGGGAATAGATTTTGGTTGATGAGTTTAAAAAATCAATTGAATTTAGATTGTGAGTCTTAAAAGTAATTTTATTGTAATCTGTGTTGATTATAGTGAAAATTTCTAAGAGAATGCTTAGAAAGTGGATGTAGGTACTAGATTTTGACATCGAACCACTATAAAATCTTTGATATTTATATCTGATTTCTCTTTTGCTTGCCTTGCATCCTTATAAATTATTTATTTCAGCTTTTCTTACTGTGTATCATCTTACTATAATTTACATATTCTAAAATTTATGCATAACAAGTTTAATTTTTGAAAAACTCAATTTAACCCTCTCTTTTGGGTTGTCTCTCTGGGCAACAGCAATGTTCATAGATATTACTCCCCTTCAAAACATTGTGAGAATGGCCCGTGTTACATGGAAATCCAGCCTTTTCTTAGATGATGCCTGTTGGCGGCATGGAAAGGGTAGTGGAACCAATTGCTACTGGTAGAGTAGGCCAGGCTCAAGGCACAATAATGTGTTCAAACATTAGGCATGGTCGAGATAGATGGTATCAATGGCGCCATCAACGATAACGTCAAGTGAGACAATGCCACCATGGACGAGATAGTCCTCCATGGTGGGTCTGTGATGCTTGGCAACTTGAAGATGAGGTGACAAGCTAGATAGTGCGGCCGGATGGATAGTTCTACATCAATGACATCAGCGTGTTATCCAAATAGACAACTCAAGAGAGAGGTGAACTGAGTTTAATAAAAATTTAAAACTTGCTATACTCGATAATTGAACTAAGTGATAAAGTATGAGTGAGAGCTAAGTAATAAGCAATAATGTGCAAGCAAAAGAATAATGAATGGAAATAATAAGGCATAAGCAAACATCAAATTTTTATAGTGGTTCAATACCAAATTTTGTTAAAATAGCATGGTTTCATGCATGTGTTTTTAAAATTTTTTGGATCAGAGTTGCAATGAAAATAAAATTTAGATTAAAATTATTTTAATCTAAATATGTATCAGATCTAATCTGCTAAATCACCTATCATAGATCTATCATATGAACATGAAAGATTCGATCTGAAATCTTATCATGAAAATAAAATCACAAATAAGAGATTCGATCTCCAAATCTTAATGTGGGTTGATGATCACCACGATTGATGATCGTGAATATCTTTTGGATTCATTGAAGTCATACAAGTATTTGGCCTCTGCATGTATCCATATGAAATATTCAATCTAATCAGAGATCCGTGAGTTCACCGTAGTGCTAGCTTCCTTATAGAAATCTCCTCTTGATGGTTGATGCAGATCTTCTCTATTATTTCTCTCAGACCGTCTTAGAAATAAAGGAGAGGAGTAATAAGAAGAGGAAGATTGACTCTCTATCTCTTTTCTTCCTAAGATCCATGCCACAGGAGAGGAAATCCTAGAGAGGATGTGTGCCTCTCTTAATCCCATGCCCAAAGAGATGCCCTGCACCTCTTGTTTCTCATGCCAAGGAGAGAAACTTGGACCCCACTTTAATTTTCAGATGTTTCATGATAAAAACCAGCACCCCACTCCCAATCTCCTCTCTTAATAAGGCATCCAAAGTTAGGGTAAGGGATAAGGTCAAATCAAATTCAAACTCCTTTGGATTTTGATCTCATCCTTATCCATAAGAGAGATAAAGGGCGCAAGGAGGCTTGGGCGTGGAGGGGGTTTAGCGTGGAGATCTCATGCAAGTAACAAAGAGAAGGGATGGCATGAGAAGAGGTGGCGTGGAGGGTTTTGGGCATCAAGGAAGGAAAAAAGTTCTAGTCCAATTGGGCTCTCTCTTGGTGCTCTAACTAATTTTCAACTAATTAGGAGTTGGTTGCATCTAATTAGAGGAGGATTCCTAGTCCAAATAGAAATCCAAACTTTCTTGGTAAATCCTAATTCAATTAAGAATTATGTCAAGCCTAGATCCTAATTAAATAAAAAATTGATCTTCCTTGGGATTGGGTTATATCATAATCCAATTAGACTTGATCTAATCAAATCCAAATCAAGTCAAATTAAATTCAATTCAATTAGCACACTACCATAAAAAAGGATATTTGCATCGCAAAAAAATATTGCAAATACTAAACTTCTATCGTAAATAATTATTTATATGAAAATTATGTTGCTAATAATTAGTCGCTAAAAATGGGACCATAAATAATATTTTATGATGGATTAAAAAATTATTGTCATTAATAACACTTTTTTATGATGAAATATTTTCATTAAAAAAATTATTTATTATTTTTTAAATTATTTATGATGAAAAAACTTCATCATAAATAAAAGATTTTATGATGGAAACATATTTTCATCATAAATAAATTATTTATGATAAAAATTTCCATCACCAATAATTTAATAAATAAAATAAATATTTTTAAAAAATAAAATAAATTATTTATGATAAAAATTTTCATCCTAAATAATCATATTTAAGATGAAATTTTATTTCTATTGAAAATAAAATTATTCATGATGAAATTTTACATTGCAAATAATTAAGAAAAAAAATTAATTTTTTTAAAAATAAAATAAATTATTTATGATGTAAATTTTTATCATAAATAAATTAGTGATGAATTTATTTTCATCCCTAATTAGGTTATTTATGATAAAAAATTTTCATCATAAATAATTTAAAAATATATTTTAATTTTTTTTAAAAATAAAAGAAATTACTTGCAATAAGAAAATGCATCATAAATATTTTCATCATAAAAATTATTATTTATGACAAAAATATTCTATCATAAATAATTTTAAAAAAAATTTAAATTTAAAAAAATAAATTATTTATGATGAAAATCTTTCATCATAAATAAAGTTATTTGTGATGGATATTCCATCATAAATAATTCCATTTTTAATTAAAATATAATATTTTTTTAAATAATATATATATATATATATTTTTTAATTTATATTTTTAATATTTTATATTTATAATCTATAAAATAAAAATAAAAATTTTGCATAATAAATCCACAAACAAAATCTAATTATTTTTTTAGTGAAAATCAATCAAAACCATGCTCACAACTTAATTCTAGGCTCACACAATAACTACACTCCAATTCAAAGTTTAGATGGGCTTATTCTCAAGTTTCAATCTTAATTAAAACTTGTTTACAATAAAGAATCAGAATACAATAAATAGTATAAAAAAAGCTTCTAAATGATCAAATAGAAAAGTCAATAAAGCTCTTAAAGATCGTGTCGAGGAAGTTTGATAATCAATATACAAAAAACTACTTGAATGCTTTAAGCATTTGGTAGTTGAAATTTGAAACTTTTTCTTGAATGTTCACTTAATGCACTTAAGTTTTTTCTTTATTTTGTCTCTCTTTTAGCTCTTCTATTTGGTAGCCTTTAAAATCTCTTAAAATATCCAAAAGATCGTTTCTAGCCATTGAAGCAATTCTGTGTATTTTTAAAATTTCTATAAAATTAATCATTAGAGCTGTTAGCCATAATCGAGTCAACTCAAGACTAAGCAAGGGTCGAGTTGAGGTAACTACAAGTCGACTTGGCAAAGATAGAGATCAACTTGATGCCTGGCTAGAAAAATATAGTTCTCTATTTTTTTCAAGAAAGTTGACTTGAGGCTAGTGCTAAAAAATTCCAATCTTTATCTATTTGAGAGAGTCAGTATGAGTTGACTCTTAGATTGTGCCACTTCATATTTGCATGCCAGAGTCGACTCTTTAAAGCTGGCTATTGACCTCTTTCACTTGATTTCTTATGATGTGGCTTCTTTCATTTACTTTTTTTGACTTCATAACTTGATATTCATGAAATACTTTCTATTGGGGATAAATTTTGCTCCTGCCAAAATCAAGTTCGATGTCCATCCTGATGCGGTCAATAGCCACGGAAGAGCTTCAACGGACGCGTCTTAGCCGAATTTCTACATCCGACCGAACTTCTCAGCGGTCGGGCCTCAGCCGAAGTTCTTCAACCGACCGAACTCTCAAGCGGTCGAGCTTCAGACTCCCAGCGGCCGAACTCCTCAAGCGACCATTCTTTCAGCCGGCCGAGCTCCTTCGGACAATCAGCGCCCGAACTCCTCAACAGTCGATAGCGGGCCGAACTACTTAGCTGTCGAACTATTTTTGATTACTCAATCGCCGAGCTTCAGTCAGACTCCTGCAAAAGCTGAACTGTCTCCGCGTCGTTACAGCCAGGCGCTTGTGAGAGCCGAACTCCCCCCAAAGCTTCCTCTCAGGCCGAGCTTCTAAGGAAGCTGGACTCCTTACGGAACCCTCCAGCTATCGGGCTTATACGAAAGTCGGACTCCCTACGGATTTCTTCAGCAACCGAGCTTCTACGGAAGTCGGACTCCCTACAGACTTCTTCAGTGGACAAGCTTCTCAATGGCCGAACTCCTTATGATGGATTCCTGCATGCGATTTCGCTACGATTACACGACAATAACAATCGGCAATAACAATCGGCAATAACGATCGGTATTTATCGATAATAACGGTCGGCAATAGCGACCGACATTGATCAGGACAGTTATGACGCTCATTAACCAAGGCGGTTACAACAAGCTCCCTCTATAAAAAGGATCCTCCGGATACCCTTACGTCAGGTTCTGAAAACCCTTTTCTCTTCCTCT
The DNA here is from genome assembly GCA_006176705.1 of Cocos nucifera. Classification (NCBI taxonomy): domain Eukaryota; kingdom Viridiplantae; phylum Streptophyta; class Magnoliopsida; order Arecales; family Arecaceae; genus Cocos; species Cocos nucifera. Next base: position 1,519,481 of record QRFJ01000110.1, on the reverse strand, counting down.
ATACTCTACCGAGCATTCCATTTCTGTTGATGGAAACTGACTTGAGCGTCGGAGGGTCTTGCCGGAGCCACCCCCCATCGGCTCCGAGCCAGACTTTATTTTGCAGGTCCCCGACGGCAACCTCATCGGCGTCAACTCCGACGGACTCCGACGACGATCAATTTCTGCATCAACAGATTGGCGCTAGAGGAAGGGTTGAACCTTCGAGATTCCCTTATTCTTAAAGGAGTGCTCGACGATGATTTCTCTCTCTAGAAATCCATCTTCTTTCTCACTAAAGTTCTCTCCCGAAGAGAAAATGCCTTGAGAGCTTCGACTCGACGATCGGCGGCCTGCACGCCAGATCCGTCTGTTCCTATCTCAGCCCCAATAGCCCAGTTTCCATACGAAGCCATCGCATACATGGGGCAGTTCAACCTGCTGGTCGGGACTGTGGCTCCGTCGAGATGATGCTGGCCGTACGACAACATCCAATGGGGACTTTACCAGCAAACTCACCATGAGGACATGAGGAACCGACCATAAAGAAAAGCATTTGGGTATACCAATCGCCCTTAGGAAGAAGAAACGGAGAGCAAAAATTCTTCCACAGAAAATTTCACCAGGAGATTGGAACGAAGTTCGGCGGAAGAGAAGCCGAACTCCCCCTCGAAGATCATCAATGAAGTTCGGCGGAAGAGAAGCCGAACTCCCTCTCGAAGATCATCAATGAAGTTCGACGGAAGAGAAGCCGAACTCCCCCTCGAAGATCATCAATGAAGTTCGACGGAAGAGAAGCCGAACTCCCTCTCGAAGATCATCAATGAAGTTCGGTGAAAGCGAAGCCGAACTTCCCTCGAAGCTCATCATCGAAATAAAGTTTGGTGTAAGCGAAGCCGAACTCTCCTTGAAGCTCATCATCGGAATAAAGTTCGGCGTAAGCGAAGCCGAACTCCCCTCGAAGCTCATCATCGGAATAAAGTTCGGCAGAAGCGAAGTCGAACTTTCCCTCGAAGCTCATCGCTCAAGTCAGGCCGAACTCCCCCATCTCGAGTATGTCATCAACGAAACCTCCTACAAAGAATTCATAGGAGGCGGAGTGAAGTTCGGTAGCTAAAGCAAAGCCGAGCTCCACCTCAAGCTCGTCGTCAAGGAAGTTCGGGGTAATGAAGGAAGAAGTTTCTCTACAGAAGATTTTGCAAGGAGGCGGAATGAAGTTCGACCGTGTCCAAGGAGGCGGAATGAAGTTCGGCCACGTCTACGACCTCGAGGCTCATCATCGAGGAAGCCCCGATAAAGAAGCAGGAAATTCTACCGCGGAAGATCTCGCGAGAAAGTGGAATGAAGATTCGAAATAAAGTCCGACGCGAGAAAAGCCGAGCTCCCCTCGAGCTCGTCCTAAAGAAAGTTCGGACAAAAGCAGTCGGAAGTTCTCCTGCGTAGAGTTTCACGGGAAAGAGGAATGAAATTCGGTGCGAAGAAAATCGAGCTCCCCCTCGAACATGAAGTCCTCTCGCGAAAGCTTTCGCGGGAAAGCGGAGCGAAGTTCAGCTCAAGTGAAACCGAACTCCCCTTCGAAGCTCATAATCCAGTGAAGTTCGACGCAAGCAAGGGCGGAAGTTCTCCCGCGGAATGAAGTTCAGCATAAGCGAGGCCGAACTCCGCAACTCATCATCGGAATGAAGTTGGGCGGAAGCAAGGCTGAACTTTCCTCAGAAGCTCATCATTGGAATGAAGTTTGGCGCAAGTGAGGATGAACTTTCCTTCGAAGCTCACCATCAAGTGAAGTTCGGCGCAAGCAAGGGCGGAAGTTCTCCCGCGGAATGAAGTTCGGCATAATTGAGGTCAAACTCCGCAACTCATCATCGGAATGAAGTTGGGCGGAAGCAAGGCCGAACTTTCCTCAGAAGCTCATCATTGGAATGAAGTTCGGCGCAAGTGAGGACGAACTTCCCTTCGAAGCTCACCATCAAGTGAAGTTCGGCGCAAGCAAGGGCGGAAGTTCTTCCGTGGAATGAAGTTCGGCATAAGCGAGGCCGAACTCCGCAACTCATCATCGGAATGAAGTTGGGCGGAAGCAAGGCCGAACTTTCCTCAGAAGCTCATCATTGGAATGAAGTTCGGCGCAAGTGAGGCCGAACTTCCCTTCGAAGCTCACCATCAAGTGAAGTTCGGTGCAAACAAGGGTGGAACAAAGTTCTCCCGCGGAATGAAGTTCGGTATTTCACAGGAGGTGAGATGAAGTTCGGTTGCGCTCACGACCGCCCCAGGACAAGAGAGGACTTCCTGACTCCAAGGAAGCTCCAACAAAGGGCATAAAGTTCTCCCGCAGGTTTCACAAAAAGACGGAATGAAGTTTGGCTGCGTTTACGACCTCCACAGCACAAAGCCCGAACTTTTCCAAGGAATTCCCATGAAAGGTTTCGCAAGTTCGACCGCATCTACGACCATCCCATTGCAAGTGAGGCCGAACTTTACCTCGAGCTCGCCACCAAGGAAGCCCCGACAGAAGGGTGCGAAGAAGCCCTCCTCCCGAAAGGTTCCGCAACTACGCCCCGCTACTCTAACTCGAATTCTCAGCGAAGTTAAGAGCCAGCCATCAAGACCTCAAGGACTATGGCCTCCCCAAACGTGCGCGATCGAAGCAAGTAATGCTCCTACCATCGCGACCATGACCACGACACTAAGGAATATATTCAGCTCCAAGACGAGATTAAGGAGCTCGTTAAAAAGGGACGGCGGGATAAATTCCTTCGACGCCAGTCTGAAGCAGGAGAAGATCGGCTAAGAGCGCTGCCATAACGAGAAACTACAAGGTCGGCCGCCTTACGGCGTCATCAACGTTACCCCAGGGAGGGGCTAGATACATCGGCGATTCGTCACCTCCCAACGTCAAAGCCAAGAGAAGCATGCTCCAAATTAAAGAGGCCAGCATGAGATAGAGGAGGTCGTCTGAATGGGACTTACTGTCCGAGGGAACTCAAAGGAAGAACGCCTCGACGACCCTGAAACGGGGATGTGCTACCCGTAATTTCCGTTCGGTAAAATTCTTTCCTTCTGATAATATTGTTTCTGGATGCAAAAACTGTACGATGACAGCGAAGGAGCAGCCAATAGTCGCCACGTTAGGAACAGGAGGAAAACCTCATCCTAATGCGAGTAGGTCAAAGACCTCTAAACCTCGGCTGCAGGAGACGAGGTCTCCCCCGTGTCAATATCAGCCGAGGGAAATAAGGTCTTACCAAAATCGAAGACCTCGTTCACCTTAGACGAGACGGGGGGAGAGACTCGGACGACGGTCCGCATGTGCCCCCACAGCCCGTTAGGAACAGGAGGAAGACCTCGTCCTAACGCGAGCAAAGTCGAAGGCCTCGTTCACCTTAGACGAGATGGGGGGAGAGCTCGGACGATGGTCCGCATGTGCCCCCACAGCCCGTTAGGAACAGGAGGAAGACCTCGTCCTAACGCGAGCAAAGTCGAAGGCCTCGTTCACCTTAGACGAGATGGGGGGAGAGGTTCGGACGACGGTCCGCATGTGCCCCCACAGCCCGTTAGGAACAGGAGGAAGACCTCGTCCTAACGCGAGCAAAGTCGAAGGCCTCGTTCACCTTAAACGAGACGGGGGCAGAGACTCGGACGACGGTCCGCATGTGCCCCACAGCCCATTAGGAATAGGAGGAAGACCTCATCGACGGTCCGCATGTGCCCCCACAACCCGTTAGGAACAGGAGGAAGACCTCATCCTAACGTGAGCAAAGTCGAAGGCCTCGTTCACCTTAGACGAGATGGGGGGAGAGGCTCGGACGACGGTCCGCATGTGCCCCCACAGCCCGTTAGGAATAGGAGGAAGACCTCATCCTAATGCGAGCAAAGTCGAAGACCTCGTTCACCTTAGACGAGATGGGGGGAGAGGCTCGGACGACGGTCCGCATGTGCCCCCACAGCCCGTTAGGAACAAGAGGAGGACCTCGTCCTAACGCAAGCACCCGCATCAACCTTAGCCAGAGGAAATAAGATCTCCTCTGAGCGATCCTATCAACCTCGGTCAAATAAGGTCTCCCCCGAGCGACTAGGCTGACCTCGGCTGAAGAGTGCCGACTTCGACCTCGGCGAGAGATAGAATTTTTTCTAAGTGACCGAATCAACCTCGGCTAGAGAGCCTCAACTTCAGCATCAACTTTAGCCAGAGACAAAATCTCCCTCGAACTTCGACATGGACCGATACGAAGCCCGGAAGAAAACTTTGACAGTCGCCTTGTCTGCACTCCCTTCCTTCGAGTTTCGAACTTGGGAGTGGGGGGGCTAGTGTTGGGGATAAATTTCGCTCCTGCCAAAGTCAAGTTCGGTGTCCAGCCTGATGCGGTCAATAGCCACGAAAGAGCTTCAGCGGATGCATCTTAGCCAAACTCCTACATCCGATCGAACTTCTCAGCGGCCGGGCCTCAGCCGAAGTCCTTCAACCGACCGAACTCTCAAGCGGTCGAGCTTCAGACTCCCAGCGGCCGAACTCCTCAAGCGACCATTCTTTCAACCGACCGAGCTCCTTCAGACAATCAGCGCCCGAACTCCTCAGCAGTCGGCAGTGAGCCGAACTACTTAGCTGCCGAACTATTTTTGATTACTCAATCGCCAAGCTTCAGTCAGACTCCTGCAAAAGCTGAACTGTCTCCGCGTCGTTACAGCCAGGCGCCTGCGAGAGCCGAACTCCTCCCAAAGCTTCCTCTCAGGCCGAGCTTCTAAGAAAGCCGGACTCCTTACGGAACCCTCCAGCGATCGGGCTTATACGGAAGCCGGACTTTCTGCGGATTTCTCCAGCAACCGAGCTTCTACGAAAGCCAGACTCCCTACAGACTTTTTCAGTGAACGAGCTTCTCAATGGCCAAACTCCTTATGATGGATTCTTGCAGGCGATTTCGCTACGGTTACACGATAATAACAATCGATAATAACAATCGGCAATAACGATCGGCATTTATCGGCAATAACGATCGGCATTGATCAGGATAGTTACGACGCTCATTAACCAAGACAGTTACGACAAGCTTCCTCTATAAAAAGGACCCTCCGGATACCCTTACGTCAGGTTCTGAAAATCCTTTTCTCTTCCTCTATACTCTACCGAGCATTCCATTCCTGTTGACGAAAACTGACTTGAGCGTCGGAGGGTCTTGCCGGAGCCACCCCCCATCGGCTCCGAGCCAGACTTTGTTTTGCAGGTCCCCGGCGGCGACCTCATCGGCGTCAACTCCGATGGACTCCGGCGACGACCAATTTCTGCGTCAACACTTTCTAAAAGTAACTTTAGCTTTCTAAAATAAGCTTAACATGAACTTTAACAATATATTAGTATTAAAATAAATATTTAAATATTTATCAAAATCAGTTCGTAGATCAACATGGCATCATGCATGCAGATGGATACATGGAGATCAAGGACAGGTCAAAGGATGTGGTCATAAGCGGCGACGAAAATTTGAGCTTGATGGAGATGGAGTCGGTATTACATGGCCATCCAGTAGTGAACGAGCCAAGGTCATCATCTTTGATGGTGATTTGCATTGGAGGCAAGTCGAGGCCATCAGCAATAATGAGCATGATCTGCCATATCTCCCGTAGCAACTCCTCCCAGTCGATGGTGCCACTATAGCCACAGTCAAACTAGTCGAAGATGGAGTTACAGAGGATGGTGACCTCCACCGGGGGGCCACTATGTCCAAAGCTCACTGGAGCTCTACTTGGGAGAGCATGCTATCACCACTGAGGTCCAAGGAGAAAAATCGCTTGTCGATGCCCTTCTAGAAGGCCACCTCCTCATCGATGAATGCTCAAATAATGGATTCATCCAAGACCACTTAGGCCATAAATTATTAATCTTAAATAGAATTTAAATGCCACATTATAAAATAATCAAAATAATCTTATGCGATATAACTATCATCCAAAAATATAGGAAGATATGCATATCCTCCTTTTTATTTAAAAATAATTTTAATTTTTTATAATAGATAAATAATTTTATTAGTATGATTAATTTAACTAGGTGTAAGTATAGATTTTACGAGTAACCAACATAAATAATTTTTTTTATAATTTATTTTTATAGTTTGTATGGCTTTATAATGCTTTTAATATTGGTCAGTTGCCGTTTTAATGGACGTTAGTTAGTGAAACGTTAATTGGTGGTACAATTATACTGTGCAGTATGACCAGGCGTGCGGCTCCTTTGAATAGTTTTTTTTCTAATAAATTGGATGCATTAAAGCAAACTAAACGCGTAAAGATATATTCATATAAATCAGAAAACAAAATAACTAAAAATTGAATCAATTAAAAAGGTTGAAAAAATTGATCCAGTATAATATCATTTTCTTTATAAAACATCTAAATAAAAAAATACAACATCTCCCAACGGTCCGTTAACGTGGGATAAGAATTTCGCGTGCATTTGGACAGCCAACCCACCGTCGTTTTTTTTGGTCACGTGCATCTCACGGTTCCCACGGGCAGACACAATGGGGTCATAAGGCCGTCAAAACGGGCGTCGATAAAACCACGCCTAAACCCTAAAAATTTCAACACCAGGGAGAGATGAGCGGCTTTGGGGGGGCGTTTTGGGGGACGCGGGCGCTGGAGATCGTGAAGCGGAACAATTCGCCCGGTCTTCTGTGGAAGAGGATCAAGCTCACCACCACGCGCAAGGCCAACGCCAAGAAGCGCCTCCACCGCGTCTGGCAGGTTTTTTTTTTTTCCTGAATCTCTTCTTCTTCCCGATCGATCGATTCCCATTCATCGAGGACTTGGAGTTTTTTTTTTTTTTTGATTGAAGTTTGGGTTAGGGTTAAAATTGAGAATGGAATGGTTCATGGCGTTAAAACTTAAAATTTGGTCCTTTGTCTTTGGATTCTTCTAACAATAGGCAACGTTTTCGATGATGAAAGCCTGCATTCAATGGATTGTTTATGGATATGTGGTGGGAACCCACCAAAATCCAACCTTTCCAAGAATCGAAAGTTTGTTTGAAGTAGCTTGTATTGGACTCAGTAAATTAGTTAATTCGTAGGGTGATGGGATTTGGTATTCTCTGTAAATCACAATGATCAATTTGGCTGAACAAACGGACCTAGAGTGTAGGCTGAGCCAGAATCTGTTTTTGAGCATTCAAACTGAAAGAAGAAATTGTCTATTGCTTCTAGAATGGAAGATGGTTGCTGGCATGGTATCAAATCCTGGTAGGATATTCCATAGGACATCAGAATGGGGTACCATCCCAAATAAGGGACACGACCATCCTGGCATCATCCTAACATCCCAATTAGCACATTCTTAGACATTCCTTGTCCTAAGTGTTAGGACGTGATAGGATAACGGCTTATCCCATTCCATCTAGAAACTAAAACATGGCATCGCAAGCAATGATGAGAAGCAATGTCAGCAGTACCATCCAAAACTGCTTGGTTTGGGGCATACCAAGTTGTATCGGAGGCTGATTGGGATGGTTCTAACCTTCGAGTCTAGAAACCAGCAAGGGAGGGGGAGAGGAAGAAAGAGGGAAAGGAAAAGAGAGAGAGATGGAGGGAGATGGAGAGGGAGGAAAGAATGGAGAGGTAGAGAGAGAGAGAGATGAAAAGTTGGGAGTGAGGGCTTTCGAAGCCCTATCTCCTCTACGTTGCTGGAATAGGGGTGGAGCCCCTGTTTCAAATTTTTTAAGTAAAACAAAGGCTTTGACCCTTGTTTATATATATTTGTGAAGTTTTTAAGTGGAGTCAGCAGCTACTACCGACTTCACTAAAAATATTAAAAAATATGTAGAAGGGATCAAAGCCCCTGTTTTGTTTTGAAATAGGGGCTCCACCCCTGTTCTAGCAACATGGAGGAGAGATGGCTTCGAAAGCCTCCCTCCACCTCTTGCACTCCACCACCCTATCCCTCTCTCTCTCTCTCTCTCTCTCTCTCTCTCTCTCTCTCTCCCCCTCTCCCCCCTCCCTTCCTCCCTCCCTCTTTTCCTCCCTCTCATGTTCCCTCTCTCTCCCTCTCCCCCTCCCTCGATCCCTCTCTCCTTCTCTATCTCTGCGCTAGCCTCTTCTTCTCTCTCCCTCTCTTGCCAGTTTTCCTATTGGTTCATGCCAGAATGGCATGGCACTAGGGCGTACTATACCTTACCGTATTGTACTGTTGGCCTATCATCACGGTGCCAGTTCCAGTACTATGGACCTTGATGAGAATGCTGTCCTATTTCATCATGCTCGTGGTTTAGTCTTGGGTGAAAAGGCTTTCTACCATCATGATACAAAAGGAAGCAAAGTTGAAGACTATTTCTATAATGTTAACAAATTTGAGGAAGCATGGCCTCTCTCATCAAATAGTTATGACAAAGAAAGTTCTATGGATTTGACTAAACCTCCTACATGTGACAAGGAACCAAGGGAAGAGATTTATTTCATAATTCAACATGAAAAGCGTCAAGTAGAGCATTATATGGATAATATATCTTCAACACATGTAAAGCTCTCAAGCATCCTATATTATGATGGTAAATCTTTCACCTTTTATCATGATCTTATATTCATCCAAAATTTTGAAGATCCTTATGATCCAATATGGATTTATACATTTCCATTGCAATTCATCAGGAATTCGATGATTGAGAATTGAGTTAAATATTATTAAACCAACTGAATCGAATCTTATGATGGAGTGTTGAGTAGATATGTAATCAATCAATATAAGCATTCTCTTGGTGGAATCAAAGTTTTCCAAAAGACAAGAATTCTAACATGTCAAAAAAAGGGATGGTTAAGTGGGTAAAAAATGTAAAAGAAGAAAGCACAATTAGAGTGGTTTAGTGGAGATGTGGGATTGCATCACCAAATTCTTAATGAAGAATTGAATTCAAGGAAGCGTTCTAACCAACTTGAGGAGCGTGACATGTAGGTGTCTATGGATTAAGTTAAAACACACACTGTGGTCAATCAAGTTCCAACATAAAGCTTAAAAGAGAAGTCTAGGCCATGAAATCTATGTCATGAAGCCCATAGCATCACTTGTAATTTTAAATATTAATTATTTTTAGTTGGTGTTTGTAGTCATGTTTGTTATTGCCATTAACTTCTACTAGTTAGAAGCTGATTCTATGATCATTTGTGTTGTCTCTCTTCGAAATTTGGGATACCTATTCTTAAAACTTGTTTGTGCAGAAGCATATAGTTGGAAACTTGTTCCCTCCTATGCTATTTAAACTTTTACACGATATATATGGAAGAAAGGTTTATAATTTGAGTTCAAGGTGGTTCTTTTTTCTTGCATCTACATTCTATGGTGATTTCCATGAGACAGTGAGCATTTCAAGAAGAATCCTTTGGTAGTTATCCAATTTAATAAGAGTGTATAAATGTTATAGATAAGATGCTTGTTGATAATCTATGTAGCCATTTTGAAGATGTGATGGCCGTATGTAAGTAGAGAGGAAATAGATCTACTATTGGCCTAGCTGTTCACACATTGTATATCCATATCCACATTTATTTAGCAGATATGAGTGGGGATAATATATCAATCATATGCTAAAATTCACATCCTTGTTGCTTTTAAATTAGTCATATCCATATTTCTTCTAAATGGTTATAAATGTTGAGTCGGACTTTGATAACTAAGTTTAGAGATCCAAACTTTGACTTTCCAAACCTCTCTAAATTTTTTTTTTTTTTTTTTGGGGGGGGGGGGGTGCACATTTGCTATTAGAGTCTTACAAAAGCATATATCAATCAGGCAAACCCAATCTCCAATATCCCTGTGTATTATAAGACCGAACAATTGTATGTTTCTATAGGGTATTCTTACTCTAATCCCTTATGCCAATTTAGCAACGTATCATCAACCGTCTGGACCAGTGAACTAGAAGAACGCTGTAACTAATCGAAAGCCAGAATCAGAAACATAATATTCATGGAAAGAGGCAAAAAAATATTCTAGAAAGAGGGTTAAGTTTGGGTTGGGTTGGGTTAAGTTTGGGAGATCTAGAGATTGGGCTGGATTAGAGTTTGTCCTCAATCCAATCCATCCTGCTCAAGTTGCGGCCCTACTTACGACGGATTACCGGACCACTTAAATGGTCATCACTCATTAATGTACTAAGTTTTTATAACAGAAAAAATTTAGGAAAGAATGGACACAGAATATGCCAGAAAACATTATGATATCAGCAATCATCTCCCATCACACCTGAAATACCCAAAACACTCTATAGAAGGATTCACCTATACATTTCAATCAATATAAAATGAAGAAAATGAGGGATGCAATGGTGATTGGAAGCAAGCCATGAATTCAGAAAAGGGAGCAACCAAATCAAAATATCAAGATTAAAAAAGTTAGACAAGAATTTTTAAAAAAAATCAAAGAGAACTATACATCTGCTGTTGCGTGGTCACTTCACCTCAACTGCACCACCTCCACCTTGTCCAGTTGAAGAAAGAGGATAACAGACAGAAGTGTGATGTTGGGTTGGGATCATTCTCTCTCTATTACTGGCAGTCTGCTAAGTGGCTGGAGACTCAAAGGAGAAAGATAAGAGAAGAACCAGAGAAGAAAGAACTACAGTGAAGCACGGATGAGGTTAGTTGTGTTGACGAACTGGAAGGATGGTTCAGGACCTGGCAGCAAGGGGACAATCAGAGAGAGGTTGAAAAGTGAAAGAATTCAAGATTTGTTTCAGTAAGTCACTAGTTTTTTTTATTTTTAATCTTAATCAGATAGCAGGATCCATATCCAGGAAAGCACTTTGAATCTGGATCCACACCTGGATTTTTGAAGTTGTCTTTAATTGTATCTGAAGCAGAATTCACGTAGGATATACCTTTATGTATCTGAATCTGATTCAATTCGTATACAGGCCCCAATTCTGTTTGATATTTTCCAATTTTCAGCCCTGCAGGCCATAATTTCAAATCTCACTGGATTGACTATTGTCTCATATTTACAGAGATTTTGTAAAAATATGAGATGTATTATTTTCTTAGCTCCTCTATTGATACCCATGTGAGCACCTCATGTCTGGAATTGGTAATGAGGCTATGAACCTCTTGGACAAGTGGGTTGCATGTTATCCATAGAGTGAATATATTAATGAACTTGCTGCTTTCTGAATATTTGACTTTGAACGGAAAGTACAAGTCGCTATCAAACCCACATTTTATATAATCCCCTAATGATATAAAATCTTATCTTAATTAATTGAACAGGGTTTTCATGCGGGATTTAGTAATTTTCGATTCACGAATAAGCTATCCAGTTTTAGATGTTCAAGTAAAAGCTCTGATATTTTCTGCAGTTTTCTCTTTAGAGTCTACATTTGGATATCCATTTCTTTGTTAAATCTTTTCCCTTGTTCTTTGATCTCGTTTTCAGTTTACCTGTTCAATGAGGCTTATGGTTTACTCTCCAGTGGTATATTGGTATAGCTTAAAGTCTTTCAGGAGCCATGTTGCTGTCTATGAGATTTTACAAACAAGATAACCACTAAACCTGATATTCTATGAAACAAGTCTATGAAAAAGAAGGGGGCACCTTTTCTATAAAATTCAATATCAGGTTTTATGACATGCCACGCTCCAGTTTCCACAAAACAGGCTGTATGAAAAGAAACCAAACAAGGATTACAGTTAGCATGGAACTATTTTGGTAAAACCTGACAACCAAACAACCCCTAGGAATCTGTTCTTTCTTTATTAGCATTGGAGGCTTGAGAATTATTCCATTAGAAACAAGGGAATCTGAAGGGGTGCTCAATCCTTAGAAATTATGTATGAAGTGAAGCAAACAATGATAATATCTGTTGCCAATGCAAACAAATTCATAAATCAGGATGATTTATTATAACTGCACCTCATCTTTGTCTGGGGTTGCTAGAATGACATCCTTTCCCTTTTTTTCTTCCCTTAAAACGAAACTGATATGTTTTGTCCTCCTTTCCAGCTGTGTTATATGCTGCGTGGCTTGCTCTGATTAGTTGCTCATTCATTTGCTTTTGTGGAAGGCATGCATTAATTTCATTTCTGGTTCTGGAAGTACTTAAAATTTTGGAGCTCCAGTGTTAGTATATCTTACTACACCACATGGTATAGTTCCAGCAATTCTACTAGCTGGCTCTTCATGTCCTTGTTCTGGTATGATTGATGTGCTGATCCATGGCACAACAGGAGCCCATTCTAGTGATACAGCACACTGGTATCTTGATCAATTAATAATTATACACATTATTTTGTCTACTGGAACTGTTAATTGTTTAAAAAACTTTTAAAATGTGCCACTTCTGTTGCAGAATGAGGCAGTCTTGAGGGTTTGTGCTGAATCACCACCAGCAAAAACATCAAATAGTGCTACTGCAGTTGAGGGAGGACACTAGCATCTTGGGAACCAGACCTAGAGGATATTGAACATCTGATAGGCCCACAAAGGGTTTGCTTTCGTGCTTCGAAGCTTCATGCAACCAAAAATTCTTCTTTGGCCAATTTCTAATTGAAAGAACTTTGCTATTTCTCCTTGGATTAAGCAGATGTTAATATGTTAAAATTGTATTAGTGCTATTTATATGATCTATCTTCTAAAGGTTGTTATCTTATTTTGATCCTTATTAAATCCACTAGATTCTATTCTCTTGTTAACTAAATGATGTTATAGTTTGTAGGGCATTGTACCGATCATTTTAATCTAGGGTGATCTACATTTATTTTAAGTCTTATCTGAAGAATTTCCAGTAGTTCTCATTTCTGATGTAGTTAGTTGACAATGTAGATTTGTGCCTGCTAGATGCTAAGGCATGAGAACTGCTGCCGTCACTGAACTACCTGGTTTTCATCAAAATGAGTGTATCCATGACAATCGATTGATGATGGACAGAGGCATGCATACTGACACACTCATGCATGTGTATGCATCCATATGAAGCAGTCCAGTTTTGTTGTTGGGGTGGGAAAGGTGACTGTTAAATGCCATCTAGTTGCAGCGATATAGCAATCAGGAAGGCATTTATGTGCCTAATTGAATGGTAAATAAATCTTCTAATCATTAAGTGCCTGGATGGGATGTCTTAAGACAATCATGATGATGTATAAACTTGTTGTTCCCCCCTCAAGTTTATGAACATATCAAAGAAGTAGCAATTTTTGCTATCTAAAAGATAGTAATTTTTACTTGGATATGAAACAAAAATTTGGTGTTGAAGCAACTCATCTGTTTAGATCATACACATTTCAATGTGTAAATATATACTCTTATGGCAATCTGAATTTTGGAAATTAATCTTGTAAAACATTTATCTACAGTAGTCTCATCACAATCTGAAATTAAGATGAGTGTGATTTTGTATGTAACCTCGAACACTGATATGAAATATGGTTGTGAAATAGATAAACAGAATATTGTATTGATGCATTTGGTGCTGAGGTATAGATATGCTTGGTGTGCTTTTAGTTTTTCTTCGACATGAAACAAAAATTAAACTTAGCACTTTGAAGCAACTCTCAATTTAGACCAGCCATGTTGTTCTTCAGATTCCCACAATAAGATGGAACAATACCATCTAATTAGACGGCTACCCTCAAGGTTCCGTCAGTGGTAACCAAGAGAATTGACAAGAAAAGGAGAAGCTTTTTATGGAAAGGAAGATAAGAATGTGCAGGAGGTTTTTGCTTGGTAGAATGGGAAAAAATTTGCAAACCAAAAGAGCTAGTGGGGCAGGCATCATTGATCTGAAATTATGCAACAAGTGGTTATTGCTAAAATGGTGGAGGTATTTTCATGAACATGAAAGGCCCCAGCAAAAATTAATAAAAAATCAAAGAAGAAGAAGAAGAAGAAGAAGAAGATGATGATGATGATGATGATGTTCATTAGATATAATCCATGACATATCTAAATCATAGGAATTTCTTAAGCATGTCATAATTTGAAGTTCAGATTGTTTTTTCTTTTTCAAGAAAAAGGATTCTATTGTAATTGTGCCTTTAACATATCATTGGTTATATTTCTCAGATTAATTATGCATGAGAGAGAGAAAGAGAGTTGCAAAATTTACGTTGAAGCATTTAAAATAAATCCCTTGTCAGATTGGTTCCAATTAGTAATTATTGTTCAGCATGTTGAGTCCTAGACAAGCTTCTGCTCCTCTCCTTGTTTGTTGCATTGCATGGCAGGACACCTTCATGTGGCGTTCACATGCTTGGTGATCCCCACTGTCCTTGCAATGATCGAACTGGAATCCAATCAACTCTCAACCAGATTTTAAATACATGCCTGATGTCTTGCTTTCTTGTTCCGCTCGAATTCCCTCATCAGGTGGTAGTTAGTGGAAACCTCTTGAAGCTTAATCTGTGCATGGTCTACCATGCCGGCAGCCCCCACGTTGTCGATGACAACGACAACAAAGTCAGCAATCCAATGCCGCACTCTTGTGGGGTGTAATTGGGTTGGATCCATGCAAGATCCGAATCAAAACCCGATCATAGAATAGATCCGATATGAAGTCAAGGAATCAAACATGAACTTAATTGGTATTATCATTCAATTATATGATTAATTTTCCGACTTATGCATTTTGTACTTTTAAATACTAAATTATTATGTTTTGGTGCGACATACTCATGCCTAATCCAATTGGAGATCATCTTGCTTATAAATGGGTTATCGGGTTGTTGGGTGTCATTTAGCGCACCCGGTAAAGACCAAAGGGGTCAGAGAGGGGTGGAGGGGTTCTTTCATTCATTAATCGAAATGGGTATGGAAAAAGAAACATCTGCGGTGTCGTGAACGAACTCCCCAATCTCTAGTTGGATGATGGTCCTAAAAACCACACTCACAAGAAACCTTGGTTGGCGGTTCTCTTTCAGTCGCATGAAATGGCTAGCACGAAACTTTTAAATAATATTATATATGCCATCAAAAGCTTGGTCGTTTCGAGATGCCTACATGTTTTACCAACCTAATCTATTGACTAGATTTTATATATTGTTTTCAGGGGTTGTATTATAATTTCCAAGACGTGGTGTCCCTACCACTTTCATCGTTTGTGCTTTTAATGTAATTTTAAACCTTATAATTGTATAATAACACTGCTAGTCATGTAGATCTCTATACCTTCAATATGCTCAATTACAGTTGTATTTCTTTTAAAAAAAAAGACATCTAATCTAGCATGTAGTTTTATAACATTGTCCATTAGTATAATAATCTTAAGTGATGGCTTGATTTTGCTCTAGTGTCGAGGCATGGTATATTAATAAAATCATCAGTCCAGTTTTTATCATGCATCTTTTTTCTGAAAGTAATCAAAAGAAAATTATTTTTTTATCATATTTATTCATACTTATTATGGTTATATCTAAATTAGGGTATGACTTGGACTGTTCATATATAAAAGTAATATCTTAAATTATAGATGATGATGATAAGAAGGAGGACACCATTAGTCTCACATTAGTTACGAGTCCGAAAAACTCTAGCTTATAAGAAAGGGATTATTTTTTTCATCTTTTGAAGGATAAAATCATGAAGCTCCCAGATTAAAGTGAATAATACCTCATGTACCGAGCTATCAAGCTCTTGACTATAATAAGGTGATGCACTAGGTAGGGGATCACCCCTATGATTATGGGATCCCTTATGTCCATATGCAGATTTTTTTTTTGACTGCGGGATTATTGTGATAATAAGGAGTGCACCACTAATTTCACATCGGTTGTGAGTCAAAACTTGAATCAGAGTAGATAATACCTCACATGTTAAGCTATCGAGCTCCAACCGTAACAGTAGGACCTACCTGTTACGTCCTCCATTTAAATTCATAACATTCGGTATCCACCAATCCCTCTTTGCGGTTGTAAAGTTTTGCTTTGCGCCGAGAGATGTCTTTCCCATGGTATATTTTAGAAAAAAAATAATCACATCAGTCTCCCCACGTGCCTCAACCTTTTACAAATTTGGAACATTGTTATTTATTTCTATTGCCCCCCACACATTTATTAGATTGTATCTTAGCAGAGAAACCTGCCAAATATTCATTGATACCCTTGATGGGGCAGTTCCACCCTCTACACTGCAATACCCTGTTGAAGCATTTATTACATATTGAATCCTCTCGTATTTAATTTGCAAATTTGGTGGCTAATGCTGTCCATAATTGCATGCATTAGTTTTCGGAGTTTGCTAACCTACTTTGCCTTTCATATTGAATGCTCCACCCCACTTAACTGTTCCCATTTATTGTGAAAACATCTTCCACCACCCTGGGTTCTGCTAGTTTGAGATGTGATTTCCATAATCAGATGTTCAATAAAACCTCTGTTTAACATTTATTCAAATCGAGATTTCTATAAATAGGGTTGTTCCACAGAAATGATCGTAACTTGAAATTATTAAGAACTTCTAATAATTACTGAAATTTGTTATTATGAAGCTTGTGCATTAAAAGATTTATTAAAGTACCGAAAATATCAGTGGTATGTGCTTCGTAATGGCACTTATAATATATCTTATTGGCTTATAATGGTCATAATGTGTTGCTCATGCATGTTACCAAGATCTTATGATTTTTTTTAATTTGTATCGTAGTCATGACTCATAATGGCTGTTATGGTTATATGCCGGTCATTAGAGTCATGACGCAAACATAAAAGTAGCTAACCAGTGCCCCTACAAACTACATAAAGGTCATCATAAGCCATAATACAAACATGCACTTAACACTAATTTGGTGCTTTTATTGTCTGAGAAGAAGACTTAAGAACATCATTAAGGGTGCCTAAACTAGATTTAGGCATGTAATATATGGTCTTCGATGGAAACCAATATTATTACGTAGTGGTTGCATCAAGTCTATGGAGTAGGTGTCAACTTGCTATTCAATTTGTCCATATGATTGTTTTTTTCTCGCATCGGAGTATTCTGCAATGTCTCGATCACTGACCATTCCAAGGTTTTGGATCAATAAAAATGACTCTGGAGTGACAAAGTTCATGAGAAGTACTGGTCCAGCTAAGAGTTAGTCATATTATTAACCAAGATGTGGGACCGGACATAACATAAACTCGAAAACTGTTTGATACATGAACAGCTTTTGGATGTCCAAGTGTTCCAAGCTACCTGAAATAGTTGTGCTGAAAGTTCTTCTTGTATTATGATTAACAAAGACCGTTCTATTTCCGAGTATGGAACAATAATTATATATAATCTATTTTGCCTTTTAGGAAGTTTATTTCTTCTTCGAGGTAACCATTTTGTGTGGGAAGAGCCTAGATGCTTAAATTGACGGTTTTAACAAATCTCAGCATAAATTACTTTACCAAGCTTGTTCAAAGTCTAGTCATATAATGATTTCAAGAATCTAAATTTTGACACATGACCCATCTTTTAGATTGTCTAAGAAGCAATGCCACGGTTCTACAAGAGTTAATTACAAGGTTTGTTCTTCCACGGAGCATGCCTCATTTGACCAAGTCAGAGTTTCAGCTTAGCAATAAGCACATCCAAGTCTTGGGTCTTATTCTGACTTGGTTTCTTCTCCTCCCTTGTCAAAACAAAATCTATTGCAAATATTCTTGGCTGTCAAGGGACCCAGATTGCTTTGACCAGCTCCTCTAATTTTCTCAGGTGGCCCCAAAGGCTAAAAGCATCTCTTTCACAAACCACATGGATATATACCTCTTCTTTCTTGCTCTGCTTTCCTTCCTCTCTTTTTACATCATTGGATCCTCTTTATTGCTTATAAAAACCATTGGCATTTTAGTGCCATTAGGCCTCTGCATTAAGCATCCACTGCAGTCATCTTCATTTATTTCCTTCACCTCTTCACTCATTTTATATTATGGGTCTATTAGGCCTAGGCAAACAAAAATAAAAATAAAAATGCTGTCAACCTCAGAATTACACAATCAAGGATGATTAGCAAAACACAATCAAGCATAGATAGATTAGCAAAACATAGAGTTTCATTAAGGAAAACATCTCTTCCACATTAGCAATAAGCTCTGGTGATCCACAAAGATCTCTTGCATCCAAGTTGCTAACAAAGAAAACTTACAAGAGATGAAGAGGCTAGAATTCCTAGAGTCAAAAGCTTATGGTTATTCATGGAAGGTAAAAAAAAAAAAAAAAAGGAGGCGGCTTTTAGTTTTTGATACAACGAAGGAAAAGAACTCTAAGCCTCTCTTTCCTTATGGAAGGGGTCTACTATTGCTGCAGCTAGTTTCATCTCCACCGCTTGATCCATCGGAAGGCTCGGTGACACAGCTTGATTCTGATGAGGAGGCCGAGGAAGGTTGTTGATCTCTATGTTGCAGCCCCATGAAATCGATGAACCCGATGCTACCATTTCCAATTTGGCTCTCTTCGTGGCATTCCTCGGCATCAACATCCATCTTGGCAGCTCTTTTCTTTTTAAAAATGCGACAGAGCACCCAATCCTTTGTAGGAACCATGGAACTCTGCATAAAAATTATTGCAGAATTTAGTAAGATTTTTGAAGTGATTACTTATCCCAATTGTGGTTCTATTTAGTTTTTTCTTGGTAGTTTCATCAGAAAACAAGTACTTGATGAAATACTCAAACTATTTGGGGAATCAATCAATACTTGGGGAGGGCTTGACATGATTGCAAGATCTATTAATTTGGGGAAGATTCTTCCTACTACCAAGTAGGAGTCAAGTTTTCTATTTTTTTTAAAAAAATTGAAGAAGAGGAAGGAGAAAGGGACTGAGAGCTGACATGGGTTGAGTTCTTTCTTTGGGGGAAGACACAGGGTGTGGTCTCAGTGCCGGCGAGGCGATACTCGTGCATGATCCAATCAGTCCTGGACCCTCTTGGAGGCTTCCCATGATAAAAAACCAGCACCTTCTTCATCCCCACCACCTGGTTGCTGCTCGAAGCTACGATCGCCTTGTCCTTCCCTGTTGCCTTCCAGTAACCGCAGCCGGTCGCCCGGTTCGATCGATTACCATTCCGATACTTGGCCTCTCTAAGATAGAAAAAATACCTCTCTTGCTTGCACCCACCTAAACAATAGCAAAGAGAGGAAGAAGAAAAAAGAAAAACACAACCACCTTCAAGCTCCCCCCAATAATGGAATCATCTTCATCATCATTACATATTCACCGTGCTAAAATTATTATTATTATTATTATTATTATTTCAAAAAGCTGCATGCTGAACAACTAAAGGCTTCCACTTTGCAAGTGATGGTTGTTATCAAACATTTCATGTATTAAAATATCATACATGAAAGAAAATTTATGTACAAGTTGAATGAAAAGGTGGTACCACTAACCAGGAAAGTCCCAAGGATTGTATTTGCCGAGATCGATCTCGGGGATGATGGAAGCCGGCAATGGACAGGAGAAGACCTTCCGCTTGAGGTACTGGACGACAAGCTCTTCATCAGTAGGGTGGAATCTGAATCCGGGGGGCAACCTCAGCGCTCCTTGCCTCATAAAACTTGGCTTGTCCATGACCAAAGGCACCCCCTCACACCTCTTGGTCACCTTGAAGCTAGAAGCAGTATCAAATATTTAGAGTCCAAATCCAATGGGTTTGTAAACTAATAGCATCCATGTTCCATTTTTTATTTTTTTTTCTCTCTCTTTGGTTTTTTTGGTCTCAAATCCAAAGAAGAGAGAGGAGCCACAAAAAGACAGGAAGCAAGAATGGGCGAGAGAGAGAGAGAGAGAGGAGAGGAAGAGGAGGAGGAGGGGGGTTTGTATATGAGAAAAGCGAGGGTTGGCTTTATAGTAAGGTTGCGGGTAGAAGGCGACGACCGCTGTGGCGTGAACCAGACTCAAACCCTCTGACGCGTTATAACAAATGTGTGGCGATACGGAATTTAGAGCAAAAAAAATTAAGATATTATTTTTTTATTGACAAGGACGGGAGGATGACATTTCTGTAAAAGTTTGCCCAAAGCCGGGGGATAAACGTAAAAAATGTGCCTTGCCCTGTGCCCGACGGCGGGGGGAATCCAATCGCTGAGGTACGAAACGCGCCCTTCACAAAGGAAAAGGGTAGCGCGATTATCTTTTTTTTGACTTAAATGCCTGGTATTTGCGGGGAGGAGAGGCCAGCTGGTCGCCGATTGGAGGGTAGTTTTGATCATTTGGCCGCGGAGTCGCTCCGTCGTATGGCGTAGGGGAAGTTGACGTCATCCTTACAGCTGGAGAGCACTAACGCCTCCCGTGGACCAGCAGGATGATGAAAATACCCTCAACGTTCACGACTTATTATTTGAGGTGTGTCCTGGGACAAGTCTCTCTCACCACTGCATATATTTTCTGGACTCTTTAGGACTACATTATAGCCCCTCTATCTATCCATGACATTCTTCAACTCTTCACAAAACAAAAAAATAATAATAAAAAAAAATCCATACAGCTAAATCATAGTTCCTCAGTATAATTTATTTTTGCCAATTGTTCCCTGTGATGCTTTAGCAATCACCGCGATGAGATTATAGGCGTATGGTTGGATGGAGTAACTTTGATAGTTTGAGGTATTTAAATTTTTTTTTTAAACTTTTATGGTGATTTATTATATCTTCATCATCTATGAATTTTAAGATCAATTTTAATTATGGTATATCTAACAGTAGTGACGATATGAGATTCAGCATTCATCATTTGAATTCGAGCATCATGATGATTGACAGGAGTCAACATTTTATTTTGAAAGCATAATTAAGAATAATTTGGATCAACATTATCTATACGAGATAAATTGTCGAGGTTGTTCATTTCATCATCGAAGATGATTTTGCTACAGTGATGGAATGGATCTAAGAACAGTCGAGGGCTACACTCTCATCCCTACTTTGTGATATTCAAAGGATGGTATGGAGGTGCACCTCTCTAGAGATTAGACATATTTATCGAAAGGCAAACAGTGCTGTAAATTAAATTATTTTATGGCTCATATTATAGATGATATATTATAGATGAAGATGATGATCATATGTATTATTTTTTATAATATTTTATTTTTTTTAATTTTATAGAATATATATTTATATATTTGTATCTCCATTGCTTGCTTTTTCTCATGATTTACCGCTAATTTGAATTGAATTGCATTAAAAGTCATTTAGGGATAGATTTCGTGGTGGACATGAAATCTCTATCTATAAGTTTGAGCATAAAGTTTAGTCTTAACCATGCATGATCTGGAGATTTATCCAAAAAGAGCTTGTTCCATTATGAGGTAAGGTGGAGAGGTAGTTTTCTTTTGATAGGGGCAATATGGTAATCTTATTAGTCATGGTGGGTTAGGGAATCCAATTTGTATAGAGACGGGTTGTGGACCTAGTTGCTTCCACAACAACAGACAGGATATATATATAAAACAAGAAAAGATATGAGATTTTTTTTTTTTTTTTGAAGAGAAAAGATAAGAGAATTATAAAAGATAAGAACAACCTCGAGGAGTTTTGGAAGTTAGGAAGCATTAGAATAGCAAGATGCTAAG
Source organism: Cocos nucifera (assembly GCA_006176705.1). Taxonomy (NCBI): domain Eukaryota; kingdom Viridiplantae; phylum Streptophyta; class Magnoliopsida; order Arecales; family Arecaceae; genus Cocos; species Cocos nucifera. The sequence continues at coordinate 1,498,006 of QRFJ01000110.1, read as the reverse complement.
ATTGAAACTTTCCTAGAGGACTAAGGGGGCAAGTTTCTTTTTTGTATTTTCCTGCATTTTATTGGGTGACAAAATTGATGAGGGAAAAGTAGTGGCGTGTTGGAAGATTTGGGATGCCAACTCTGTCAAGGATATGTTATTGTTTTTATATGTTGCAATCAAAGCCTCTATCAAATTATAGTAGCTTATATGTAACCATCCTAACTTGTCTATAAAATTAGACAATGAAAAGAGAGAATGGTAGTTGTTGGTGTCTATAAAGGAGTAGGATTTCCAAACTTGTCACAAGAAATTTAAATGGAGCAGACGATACTCCAATTCCTAAAGTTATGGATCCACCCTATGATTTTTATACAAATAGTTTTATTAGACCAACCTAGTAATTTTGTCCAAATTAAAAGCCAAAAAATTTCTTATTTTTTAACTTATATAAACTCAACTGAATGGAGTAGTATTTTGCATATAAAATCTAGTTCTAGTTAGACTTTCAGATACATGGCTCAATATTATAGTTCATCAATGTAACAAATTTTACTTGTCAAGTGTTGCACTATTGGTTTATGATTGTAATATAAGTGAGATTATATGCAATTTCATGTTGAATCACCAACAAAGTTCCATGCTTTCATCTTAATTGCATCTAACTAGTATTATCTAACATAACTAATACAACTAAAGTTAATTGATTCATAACCCATCTTCATTGGCAAAGGGTTATCATGCCTTAAAATTCAAAAGAAAGGAACCATTGTGTTATATGAGAATCAATTGTCTAAGCTCAAACAAGACACGGTCTTCAAAGTTAGCATTGTATGATCGGACTCGTGCATACTTTTTCAACTTTAATTTTGGTCTAAATCTTTTCTTTTCTTTTTAAGGATATGGATGAACAATTTTGGCCTAGTTCATTGGTACTGGCTTCGCATTTTATTATTACGACGAAAGGAAGCATGCGAGGAACTTAACATTACATTCCATGAATATTATATTGCTAAATGAGAGGACAACATGATCTTTTAGATTTTATCTATCAAATTTTCTGATCAAAGTACTCTTAATTTCTATCTTAAAAATAAAAAAAATTTTGAGAAGTTAGATATATATTCTACATGTACTTTTATTTATTTTTGTATCTCTATCTCTTATCTATACAATCTCTTTTAGCATCCAAAACCATTCCGACTCAATTTAAAAATATCTGCCCATTTCATATCCATGCAACTCATTTAACTATTTTTATTAAAAATAAATAAATAAATTGATTTTTTTTTTTTTTTTGATCCATACGATTTACTCTCTCTCATCTATGAATTTTCTATTTAATTTATTTTTATAATTTCTAGATAAAACCCAGGGATAATAATGGTAATACAGTTTAGACTCGTGAATAACGTGGAGAAGCTTTGGTTGCCGTAGGGAGAGGGGAAATCTTTTTGTTTGCTTAAGCAAAATAAAATTTTATATAAATAAATATAAGTAAGAGGGATGGAAAGGCAAGAAAGAGCTGTCATATTCCACTTGCAATATGGAAGGAAGCGTTTGAGTTGAGCGGAGTGCGGCTTGTTTTTATTATAAGATATCTACTTTTTTTCCACTAGATTTTTATTCCTTCTCTTGAAATAGGTGCCTTTATAAGTGTCGCTTTGGTTTCCATAATTCTTTTTTCTGGTCAAAAGAGGCTTGCGTGTTGGGATTGAAGAGGTGTTGTTGGAGTAAAAGGAGACGTCAAAAGATACAATTATTGTGTTTGGAGATTTTCTTTTTTTAAAAAAATTCTTGCTTGTTTTGTTTGGACTTAGCTTTGTTTGTTTATTGGCTGCAGTAGTTCAAATTGATTGAGTGGAAGAAGCACGAAGGAAATCTCCCCTTCCCTCTTTCTAACCTTTTTGAGGGGGTAATTGGCTGGTGGCTTGCCCATGGTTGTGGCATGTACCACACCACAAAATAAGGTTACCGGCCATTTCAGAGGAAAGGGAGGGGCCTCAAAGCATACCCCTCTTTATTTTTAATTTTTTTTTATTTTTAATTTTTATACTTTATCACAAACAAAAGAACCAAAAGGTAAAATTTGATATTTGCATCTAAAACACGCAATCTAAGATCTCATTTCCAAAAAACTAATCAGAAGATATTTTAATTTTTAATTCTACATAAGTATGTAAGATTTTTCCGATGAATAATAAATATGAGATTAAACATACGAATCCACCTCGTGGACTTCTACAATCTCATTCAAAAAGATTAATTAAAAAATATTATTTAAATTTTTTAATTCTATATAAATATCAAAATTTTTTCTTGATAAATTAAGACTAAACATGCGCCCATGAATCCTCACATCCAAAGCCCAAAGCTTATCACTCGTCAAAACACTAGTTAGCAAACCAATCGAAACATGTATTCCTTGGTTGTTGAAGAGGTCAAGCTATAATTAAGTATAATTAAGCAGAGAAGTGCTTCGTAAACCAGAAATTTTAGAAAGAAGATAAGCTAATTCTTTCGTTGCTCTTCACTGTGGAAGTTTGTAAGGAGGCAATAGGAGAGTCATGCAATACGAGAGCACCATAAAGAGGCAACACATCCAAAATTATGTTCCAATATTTGTCCTTTCCTCAAGAAATTATGCTCCAATATTTTTCAATGCCATTTTTTTTGAATCATTAACGAGTTTCACCCATGATCTGATGTAACTGACTAACGACTTATTGTTTCAACTAAAAATTTACTAAATTCACTATTTAATTACCAAAAGAAAGAAAGAAATCAAACATTTGCAGATAAGGAAATTTAGGGGCCTGATGTCAGGTTTTTCAAAGTTGCAAACTTACATGTGAGGACATCTTAGGAAGAAGCATCTATTTTTGTTGGAGCCAAACAAAGTGAGAACAAAAGGTATCCTTAATCGTTTAAAGATGGAAACATTGATAGAATTAGAACCCAATAATGGTCTATTAGATTTGCAAAGTCTCAATCATACACTGTTTTTGGTTGGTTCCCATCGCGTGAAATGGGCTTGGGTCTTACCTTTTTCTGGGTAGCCCTTTTTGGAAGCATCAAGATGTGTCACAGTCCCACTTGCTGGTGTGAGTGTGGATTCTAGATTTTGTGGTTCATATCATGGGGCATGTTGGAAGAATCCCCAAACCTCATCCTTGGAAGGAACACGCTTTGGAACTCTCTTTTCCAAGAAGAAATGACAATAATATTAAAAAGTAGAGAGAGAGAGAGAGAGAGAGAGAGAGAGAGAGAGAGAGAGAGAGAGAGAGAGAGGAATTTTCTGATGGCGATGGGCATCCCAGGTTAGGAACAAGTGCCCCCCCTGCTTCCTTTTCTCCTAAGTTTGATCAAGTTAAGCTAAGACTAACACAAAGTGAGTCATGTGATAAGTTATCACATTGCACTTTTTAATACTTGGAGGGTGTTCTATCTTAATTAGAGTCAGATTAGATGGCTTTACCTCGAGAAGAGGTTATATAGTGAGGAGAAATTTGCATCCCCCAATGTTTCATACGTGAATGGAAATGCATCACTAATTATGTTAATAGTAACACATCTACATATAAAGGATGATGTCCGTTAAGTAAACAATTATGGATGTTTGACCTATAAATTAGACTAACATAAGTTGATTTATCAAAGAAAAAACATATCATCAAGTTGGAGATTATGTATTATCTTTTTTTTTAACTATGTCTCCATCATCTATTTCATCATTTGTTTGCTTGCAAATTGTAACTCCTCAACCTTGTAAGAAATTAAATGCATTTGGATCTTGCATACCATGGTACAATTATTATCAGACCACCTATATATGGACATAAGAAATGAAGACTTTTATATTTTAGTCCTACGAAGATGACAATGTATGACACTCTCTTTGCTGCCCCAAAATAAGTAATTTTTAGGAAAAGAAAAAGAAAAGAAAGGCACCACATGCCTTTGCTCCATTAATTACTCGGTTGCTTTCGTAGTTTGGAGTACTTGTTTCATAAGCAAGCGGTCCTGTGTTCAAATAACGATTATAGTATGTAACTAGGAAAATAAAATATCAAAGGTAGCTTACCTTCCAACATAATGTTAATTTCATAGCACTCCAGGGACTCGACAACTTAATTTAATTGTCTTATGTCAGCTATTTTAAGACGAAATAAACAATCTCCACATCCATCATTGTTAGAGCGTATAAGAGGGTTTTGGTGCGTACACATGGAATCTTCTACTTCTTCTACTCCTCATACAACCTATTTTGTATGTACATAAACGTTCTCTAAATAGAATTTATTTCCTATCTACAAGGATGGCAATGCTTAACTTTTAATTCGTTTAGTTTGTTTCAACTTATTGCAGATCAAACTAGATTATCTGTTTAATGAAACGGTTAGGCTTGGATCTAAATTTTTGATGAGTTTAATAAATAGGTTGGGTTCTACCTAATAAATTTTTTGATCATCATACGCCTGATTCACTCCATATTTTGTCCAATCCAAATTAATTGACGTCCCTACAAACAACTCACGGACTAATATGTGATACTAGAATTAGGATTGGCCACTTGAGACTTCACAGATTGAAGCAAATGGCTCATTTTCTTTGCGAACTAATTGCTTTCTACATATCCTAAAAATACCTTGTTTCTACCATAGAAGTTAAAATATGAGAATAATTAAAAGAATAGTCACTAAGCTAAGGTTGAATGCTACCTTTTTTTGCTTTCAAGGTGCAATGGATTCCCTATCAACTATACTCTTCTTTCTTCCCTCCCTCTTGCATGGTTGGCATCGTCATTTCCTCGTCAAAAAACAAAACTGATATTAAAAGAGTGGACACAAACCAATAACCCTCCAAGAGGCATGGCAAATGACACACTAATAATAAAAGAAAAGATGACCTTTCTGGTCTTCCTCCATGAGGGTGGGGTCCAAGGGCTTCTAGTACTTCGTCAATGCTTGTGGAGTGGAACGAGTATTTTCTTGCCGACATGAAGCACAAGCTTATATCCTTCAAATCAACCACAATAGGTTCCTTTGTCTACAGGGAACCCATATATTTAATTCTAGTGGCGAGTTTGGCCCATCTCCTAGCAGGTACCACATCGGTAGGTGAACGATGCACCGGAACGACGACGGCGATTTTATATTTTTTGAGCGAAGATGGGCAGCATTATTTTAACGATAGTAGGAATGAGATCGAATGAGAGATGTTTCAATTAACATGTTCTCTTAATTATTTTCTAAAGGATTTGGAGGGTGGGGGTGGTCAAGTGGAGAGGGTTCTTTTTGAATGGAGAAAAGAGTGATACGGACCCAATCGCACCTAGCTGAGCTCACGAACATGAGATGGTTGCCTCGGTGGACATAATGGCTTGATCTAGTAGGTCTGGAGATGGAAATGTTTCGCACCAAAAGTGTTTCTTCCAAGGGGAAAAATGTGATTTAAACCCAAAAATAAATGGACGTGCCATTGACCTAGTTAAGACCAGCCCCCTTAACCATGGGTCCTTGTCGGTTTTCGTTTTTTTTTTTTTTTTTTTTTTTTTGGTTTTTGAGAAAATCGTATACTTATTATATTATTCTTGAATAAATACAACCATAAGAATGTTCAACAACTAGGTGGGAATCATGGAAATAGAAGTCCATGGTCTTGGTCAGTTTTTGAGAGACGCATTCTCTTTACTAATTCACGTCATTGGTCTCGGCTGCAAAAGACGCGGGCGCGGGCGCGAGCGCGGGCGGGCTAAGTATAAAACAGGGACAGGGTTTCATCCTTCGCTCGAAAGAAGAATTCACTTTCCTTCACATGAATCCACCATTGGACCATGAAATGATTGCTTCGAGATCCGTGCATGCTGATGAGTGATGAATGGATATATTCGGAGTGCTTTGAGATCTTTGCGGATGCGATCCAACAGGCGGAAGAAGACCTATCATTCTTTAAAGATACAACCCATGGAGCCTAAACGATCAATACATTGGAGTGATGCTGATCCAACCATGGCCCACTAGAAGCTCAGGCTCTGGCCGTGGTTGGGCCTTTCAAGTCTAAGCCTAGGAAGGCTCAGGCTGGTATTAAAGCTTGGAAGTAGCCTAACCTGGCCTAAGTTGACAGCTTATGTCACTTTCTCCCTGATGAAGGTATAGTACAGGTTAGGACATCTCTCTCTCTCTCTCTCTCTCTCTCTCTCAGGTCTCAAGCCTAAAGTCTCTCTCAAATCTTTACCTAATTACTTTGTTCTTCTTTCATCAGGTGGTACTAGTTGAGGTCTTTCTCTATAATTAAAGAGGTGGACGCACAGCCCTTCCTTTTATTATGGTGAAGGCCGGACTCAACCCTAGGATGTCGGTAACAACTCCTACCAACTTTACCAGCTATGCATTTGGCACCTTCCATCTACTTTTTCCCAAGCTGTCATTTGATCTCTATATTATTAATTTGCAAAAACCAATCTTACTTTCATATCAAAAGATTCATAAACTTCCTCTTTAAATTATACTATTTCAGGCATCTCTCTCTCTCATGATGAAGAGGCAAACCACTTCGGGTTGGAAGATATTATTTAAAATTTTTAATTCTATATAATATTTCTCGAGTGCATAACTAATGTAAGATGAAACACATGCCTGTACGACGCTCGGAATCAGTATGAAGAATATAGTGCTTCATGATCTTTGCAAATTTCTTGTGAGATTACCGTGGAACTCCAATTTTAAACGAAGGATGAACGTCGCCTCGTACTTTCTTTCAACAACTTTCTTTCAAGCCCATTTTGGCAATTGAATGACTTAGTTGGGCAATTGAATGACTTAGTTGGGCCAACGCAAATAGACTTTAATCATTAGGCCTCCACCCTAGACCACGAAAGACGGCACTAACTTAGACCAAACCAAGCCATCCAATTAGACGAACGAGGACCCACCAGCTTGGCCGGATTTTTTTTTTTTTTTTTGATAAATTAAAGTCATTAAACTAGTTTTGAATAAATATATAAATATATCCATAGGAATAAAAAAAATAAAATAACTAATAATTTAGAAGGAATATCTGTTGCAGTCGTCCACAAAATAATTTGTGATTGGTATCTATCGCCATCATGTCTTTTGTCACAATTAGAAGGTATTAATTGATTATAAATTTTTTTTTAGTGCATGTAGGGTATAGTTTCCAACAGAAAATTTTTGGCTATGTTCCGGAAAAGATGGCAATTAAAACCATCTTTTACCGACAGTTCACTGATGGTTGCTGCCTGCTGCCTATATGGGTAGGGCGGCAAGTGGGCCGGGCATGCCCTCGGGGCATCGACCATGGATTCAAAATTTTTTGAATAATCTAGATTCGAGCCCAATCTAAGCCCACAATGAGACCCAATTTAAATTTAATTGGACCAGCCTAAATCATTCATTCGGATCAAAAATAAGTCCGATCCGAAATTGATTGAAGTTTAATATTTCATACTGTTGCTTCATAAGTGGTAAATAGGCTAATCAAAGGCTGAGCTCTCTCCCATACAAGTAAATGATACATGATATATTATTTTCAACTAATCCATTCTAATTGATCCTTCTTTATCATTCTCATCACTAAATAATAATATACAAAAACAAATGGATCCAAATCTGATTTCGAAATTGTTAGGAATAATAAAATAACATAATTTGGGAATAGCTCAAAATAAATGATCTCCATATACTGAAAGTAAATGATATGTTCCAAAAATGATAAAAATATTGATTTTCAACTAATCCATTCAATAATTGATCTAAATTTTTTTGAATTTAGTTCTCATCACTAAATAATAATATACAAAAACAAATGGATCCAAATCTGATTTCGAATCTTGTTAGGACTTGGGATAGGCCAATGACATATCTGAATTTGGCCCCAAAAACAAATGGACCCTATATTTAATTTTAAATATTCTCTAAATTTTTTTGAATTTAGTTCGTAGTTTGACTCAAGCCCATTTCCAACTGTATTTAATAGGCGGAGGATTGGAGAAACTAAGGACCCATTCTTTGGTGTATAAATATCATGAAAAGGTTGGTCAACTGTCTTATTAACCAATATATCTATGTTATCATATTTTTTAAGATCGGTAAGTCACTTTCTGATGGACAGTATTTATTCATAAAATGGAAGAAAATCTTATCCAGTTAGAGAATGGCTAAATTATTTTTTTCACCAACTAGTAAAATAAATATTTAATTTTATTTCTAAGATATCTCATCCTCATTTTCAATATCTCCATCACTCAATGCCTAATAATTGAGATGTCCACTTTCTCCAAACTTAAAAAGCATAAAATATCATAGAAAATATAAATAAATTTGAGTAACTTATCTAAAAAAATAGTAATGCAAAAGAATATGGGTAATTAATTTTAGAGCTACTATTTTATATATGAAAGAATATAGATAAATTATTTTTCTATCTAAATATTATCTAAAAAATATTTATCTAAAAAATTATATATTTTTAGAATTTTTTATCTATAAAAGAATCGACTCTAAAAAATATACATATACTCTTAAAAGATACATCTATATTCTCATATATGTCAACTATTAATAAAATGTCTATTTGTATAGATCATATATTTATGTTAGTTCACATGTGTATCAATGAAAATGTTATCCAACGTTCACCTCTTTTCCACCTGATCCTTGCCCACCACCCCATCCACCTCCTCCTGCCCTTTTCCTCTGCCAAGATTGACCCTTTCTGGAGCTCCAAATTTATAAAGGATGAAGAGAGCATGGTAGCAAATGCCTCACTAAAATTGATCCAAGAACTAGGCTACAGAATTACCCTATAGGCTCTCGACACAATTGAAATGCCCAAGGCCCTTGAACTGATCCACGGAGCTTTTTGGTAAGACTAAGTTATATCTTTTTTTTTTTTTAAAGTTTGATAAAGTAAAAGAAAGGAGGGGGGGGGGGGTAAAAAATTATGTAACACCCCACCCCTAATTAAATCGGACGACGATGTCACATTCTATCCTTATCTAAAGGTTAAGAAGATTTTTAAACTATAACTATATTGAACTATATATTAGTTAATAACCTACTTTCAATTTAGCTGAACCATTCATTCATTTTTATCATAAACATTTTAACTAAATTCTCTTAACTTGCTAATTACCATTATCTCCACTCATAAATTATCAAATCACATAAACAAACTCAGAGTTTCAATAACAACATCATATTTCATACATACATTCTAGTCGTTAATCATCTTTTTAATTCATGATTTTCTAGAACAAAGAATAACATATACATATAACAGTTTCTGATTTAACTAACTCAGTTATACAATACTTTTTAAAATATATTTTTTTATAAGTTAATATTATAAAAAATACTTTCTCCACTAGAAGTATTGATATACAAGCTGAAACATATCACCAAACTCAACTATTCTCAAAACTGCAAATAAAAAAAAGTGAGGGATGAGACTGAAAAAAGTCTCAGTGAGTGGATAAATAATCTAATAATGAAAAACAAGAATTCTTAATTTATAATTTAACAAAACAATAAAAACTAAAATGAACTGCTTTTGACAGCTTCATAAAACTGAAATATATACAATAAAAATTGATATGTAAGAATTACTTTTGGAGCTTCACAAAGTTGAAATATATCCCACCGGATTAAGCAAAATACTAAAGAACTTTATAAAGCTGAAATATATCCCACCAGATTAAAGCGAAATACTAAATCATGCCATGCTAATGCATGCTTTTTTCTTAGCTACCATCGACTGAATCCTAGAGCACCCCTTCCAAAATAGTTGATAAGTAGTATGTCATGATGCCATATAATGTAAATAAGCTCCATTGGGCATTTCGATATACTACCAAATATCTGCCAAGCCCCACTGGGCATTCCTATATGCTGCCAAGCTCCACTGGGCATTCATAAATATAGACTATGGAGGTGCCAGCTCATGCCAATGCAAATACTCATGCAATGCAAGGATACACCCCATAGGTTGATTACTCTTATGGATAATCTTTTCTAAAAATCAAACAAGCTGAAATTCTCTAAAGCTAAATAGCAAAAGCCAATAATTTCAATTCCTACTTTCATGTTTGCATAAGTACATATATAAGCTGAAGGATATTAAAGCTAATTACTTTCCAAAGTAAGTTATTTTCATAACAAAATATAATAAGTAAAACACCAAGGCTAGATATGAAAATCCACTCATCTAAACTGGCTATTAGTTAAATAGGCTTACTCAAAGCACCTTTCCAAACCTTTTCTTTTTCTATATCATCAATAAATATTGATTAAACTCATATCTTATGATTCAAAACCAAAACCATATATACTTTGCTTCCAAACTCTTACTTTAATCTTTTAACAATTCTCTCATACTTCATCTTGCTTGCTTTAACTTAGGTCTAGATAACTTCAATATAATTTAGACATTTTCAACTATTTAATTCTGTTTCTATTCTTTCGATCAATTTCGGATATAGCTAATACCATTTCAATTCATGGCTAAAACATCTACCCAACTTCAGCATCATAATAACATAATTCAACTTCAACTTCGATTTTAAATTGAATAGCTTACTTTACTATAACCTAGGATCTGCTATAATACTTAAAAGATCAATTAAACTTGGTTTAAAGAGAATGAGCCTTATCTCAAGTGATTAGAAATCTGCTGCATAAGCTTTTCTCTTCAATATCAGCAACTTCTAGCTCTTCCAATCAATCTATAACTAAATCCTCTACCTCCAACTGAAATTCTATTTGAAATTAACTGAGAATAGGACCTTCTCCAGCCCTCCTTCGCTCCCGAACTCTCTGCTATGCTAGAGAACTTAGAACAACTATAATAAGAACTGGAGGCTTTTTATTTTGAAAAAAAATAAATTAAGGAAAAGAGTTGATAGATGTCAACTCATGAATTTTTCATACTTTTTAGGTTTGCTGAGGTGTTGCCAAGTTGAATTTCTAACTATTAGTTTATGCCCTTCAGGTGCTCACTCATCCCATGAAAAATTATTTAAAATTTTCAACTTAAAACACTCTCGGTTAAAACTTGCTTTCACAAATTTTTGTGATTAGGGTAGACACCTTAGAAAAAGGATCGACATCCCAACATAGGTTAGCCCCTAGATCAGTCCTTTCCTCAAACAGATTATCCCATAGGTCGACCTCTGGGTCGGCCCTTCACATAAAAGTATCAACACCTATCAGACAAGTGTCGACCCCTTTTTGTGCGCCACCAAACTTTCTAAAAGCATCCTCTCTATTTTTCTAAGATAGTATCGACATCTCTCACACAAGTGTTGACCTCTTCTTCTGGGTTTCAAAAATTTTAGTTTCATACTCTGCTTACATTACTCAATACTCTACTTATTTATATTTTTTTTAAAATTGATATCCTCATTTATTTTACTCTCCATTAACTTTAAAACATAAATATAAATAACAAATATCCTCTTATTTGGAACCAAAAAATATCAAAAAAATTAAAATCCTCAAGAATAAGATATCAAAACTTGGGTTCTAGCTTAAATTTTCTGAAATCCAAAACTTTAAAACTTTCTTTCCTTAGAACGAATAGGTTAAAGGATCTAAAAATTTATTAAAAATACTTTATGACTCACTAATTTTCAAGAATTAATTATCATCAATTTTAGTCTCAAGAAAATTCATATTTTATACAGCTCTTCAGATATGTGCTACTTTCAGATTAAAAAAATTTTCAGAACTCGAAATGACAGATAGTCATAATTTATGCTAAATAGCTTAAATATACTATAAATAAATTACTATGCCATACATACCTAAACACAAATCTTTTAATCTATTATTTTGCTGATCTAGGATGTTACATTCCACCTCCCTTAAAATAAATTTCATCCTCGAAATTTATACTTCAACTCTAAGTTCTCTTCAACTCTAAGTTCTATCCTTATAGCATTATACCTTAATCTTGCTCTTTAAAATAAATACTTATACTCCTTCATATCCTCCAAAATTTGCATCTCGAACATCTAAATTAATCATTGCCATAGAATCGTTCTTAACAACATAAATAATTCATTAACTAATACTCACATTACAAAGTCTCACAATATCTTAATATTTGAATTCATCTTATCTTCTCTTAACTTAAAACTTTAAATTATAAACTTGAAAATTTTGAAATTTTCAATACATCATACTCTTTAACAATTATCATCTAATTTTCTATTCACCCATATTCATTAAATCATAACAACACATATTTCACAAAAAATGCATATACTTCACTTATTTCAAAAGCTATCAACACCATAAATATGCTCATTTAATTCATGCTTATTAGCTAAATACTCAATTTATCAAGATATAGAGTTACTAACAATTTATAATAGCATAAGAAATTCCATCTCAATTAAATTTTGATTGAATCCTTATCCTCCAACTTAAGCAAACAAATTTGAATTAAAATATTTAAGTCATACCTGTCTTTCACCTTAAGGGAACTCACATCACCTACTATTCTTCTTATTTCAACCTATCTTGATCATTGGTACTAGTTCCCACTTTACTTGTTTGAACATTAGTAAGTGAAATATTAGACTTTGATGGGAATCTTTTAATTGAAACTTTGTTTGGACAATTTCTCTTCTGATGACCTATCTGTCCATACTGAAAACATCCTCTAAACCCCTTTTTATATTCTCCCAAGTGAAACTTTCCATAATTAGTACACTAAGAAATCTGATTAAATGATGTAGCAATTAGACTAGCACTCTTATTAAGATTACCCTGGGATTCCATTGCTCCATAACTTTTAGCTCTCTTATAACTTCTTCCAATATCTGCATCTTGTGATTGAAAATTACAAACAAAAGCTACTACAGTAATAAATGCCCGAGTGATTATACCTACAACTTCTTGCAATCCAATGATAGGTACTTGCACTTGAAATAAAGGTATAGATGTTGGAGTACTATATGCAAGCTCAAGAACATTTTCATGTAATTGTAAGTTCTCTCTCTCCTCTCTTAGGACAACTGATAAAGTATTGGATAATATTCTGTGATCTTGGCCATCACTAATAAGTCCTCTTACTCTATCCCAATCTCGACCTCGACTCCTACTTGAGCTATGTTCTCGACTACTATCTTTTACTAATAACTGATCTCCATCAAATCCTGATCTTATCCGAACTATCTTTCTACAAAATGCAATCGATAACATTAACTTTATTTTTCCTTTACGATAATCTTTCTAATAACTAAATCTCAAAAGAAAATATCTCGATATTGAAGCATAAACTTAAAATAAATGCTGCTGAAAAGAATCTTTAAGAGACCTTGATTCATTAACCTTGGCTCATCTCTGCGAATCATAAACCTTTGCTTTAACTTAAGTCCATCCCTACTATTCATAACTTATTTCTTATGCTTACTAATTATAAACTTTCATTCATCTTAGTTGATCATAAATCCTTGCTGATTTTTATTATCCATAAATCATTACTTATCTTGATTGATCATTAATTCTTGCTCATACCATTAATTTAATCTTGCTCATATCAATAATTACTCCCTGCTCATCCCAATTAACTATTAACCTTGCTTTGATCCTTAATTAAACCTTACTAATATCATCAATTAAACCTTACTTATCTCTGTAAATCATTAAACCTTTGCTCTGATATCAAACATGTAACACCCCATCCCTAACTAAACCAGATGACGATGCCATACCCCATCCTTATCTAAAAGTTAAGAAAATTTCTAAACTATGACTATACTGAACTATATATCAGTTAATAATCTGCTTTCAATTTAGCTGAACCATCCATTCATTTTCATCACAAACATTTCAACTAAATTCTCTTGACTTGCTAATAACCATTATCTCCACTCATAACTTATCAGATCATATAAACAAACTCAGGGTTTCAATAACAACACCGTATTTTATACATACATTCTAGTCATTAATCATCTTTTTAATACATGCCTTTTTAGAACAAAGTATAACATATACACATAATAGTTTTTGATTTAACTAACTTAGCTGTACAATACTTTTCAAAATATATTTTTTTTATAAGCTAATATTATTAAAAATACTTTCATTAGAAGTACTGATACATAAGCTGAAACATATCTCCAAACCTAGCTATTCTCAAAACTGCAAATGAAAAGAGTGAGGAGTGAGACTTAGAAAAGTCTCAGTGAGTGAATAAAAATCTAACAATAAAAAATAAAAATTCTTAACTTATAATTTAACAAAATAATAAAAACTAAAATGTAAGAACTGCTTTTGACATCTTCATAAAGCTAAAATATACAATAAAAATTGATATGTAAGAACTACTTTTTGGAGCTTCACAAACCTGAAATATGTCCCACTAGATTAAGCAAAATATCAAAAAACTTTACAAAACTACAATATATCCCACCGAGTTAAAGCAGAATGCCAAACCATGCCATGCAAATGCATGCTTCTTTCTCGGCTATCATTGACTAAATCCTAGAGCACCTCTTCCAAGACAGTCGATAAGTAGTATGTCATGATGCCATATGATATAAATGAGTCCTATTAGACATTCCGATATACTACCAAATATCTGCCAAGCCCCATTGGACATTTCGATATGCTGCCAAGCCCCACTGGACATTCACAAATATAGACTATGAAGGTGCCAGCTCATGCCAATACAAATGCTCATGCAATGTAAGGATACACTCCATAAGTTGATCACTCCTATGGGTAATCTTTTCCAAAAATCAAACAAGTTAAAATTTTTCAAAGCTAAATAGTAAAAGCCAACAATTTCAATCCCTACTTTCATGTTTACACAAGTACATATATAAACTGAAGGATACCAAAGCTAATTACTTTCCAAAGTAAGTTATTTTCATAATGAAATACAATAAGTAAAATACCAAGGCTCGATATGAAAATCCATTCACCTCAACTGGCTATTAGTTAAATGAGCTTACTCAAAGCACTTTTCCAAACCTTTTCTTTTCCTATATCATCAATAAACATTGATTAAACTCATATCTTATGATTCAAGATCAAAACTATACACATACTTTGCTCCAAACTCTTACTTTAATCTTTTAACCATTCCCTCATACTTCATCTTGCTTGCTTTAACTTAGGTCTAGATAACTTCAATATAATTCAGACATTTCTAACTATTTAATTATGTTTCTATTCTCCCAATCAGTTTTGGATATAGCTAACATCATTTCAATTCATGGCTAAAATATCTACCCAACTTCAACATCATAATAACATAATTCAACTTCAACTTCAATTTTAAACTAAATAGCTTATTTTACTATAACCTAGGATTTGCTATAATACTTAAAAGATCAATTAAGTTTGGTTTAAAGTGACGGAGCCTTACCTTAAGTGATTAAAAATCTGCTACACAAGCTTTCCTCTTCAATTTTAGCAACTTCCAGCTCTTCTAATCAATTTATAACTAAATTCTCTACCTCCAATTGATATTCTATTTGAAATTAATTGAGAATAGGACCTTCTCCAACCCTGCTTTTCTTTCTAACTCTCTGCTATGCTAGAGAACTTAAAACAACTACAATAAGAGCCAGAGGCTTTTTATTTTGAAAAAAGAATAAATTTAGAAGAAAAGTTGCTAGATGTCAACTCATGAATTTTTCATACTTTTTATATTTGCTGAGGTATTGCCAAGCTGAATTTCTAACTATTAGTTTACGCCCTCAAGGTGCTCACTCATCTCATGAAAAATTATTTAAAAATTTTAACTTAAAACACTCTCGGTTAAAACCTACTTCTAAAAATTTTTTGTGATTGGGATCGACATCTTAGAAAAAAGGATCGACAACCCAACATAGGTCAGCCCCTAGATCAGTCCTTTCCTCAAATAGGTCATTCCATAGGTCGACCTCTGGGTCGGCTCTTCACACAAAAGTGTCGTATCTATCAAGCAAGTGTCAATCCCTTCTTGTGCTACCACCAAATTTTCTAAAAACATCATCTCTATTTTTCTGAGATAGTGTCGACACCTCTCACACAAGTGTCGACCCCTTCTCCTAGATTTCAAAAATTTTAGTTTCATACTCTGCTCACAGCTTTACTCAATACTCTTCTTATTTATATTTCTTCTTTAAAGTTAATACCCTCATTTATTTTACTCTTTATTAACTTTAAAACATAAATATAAATAAGGAATGCTCCCATTTAAAATCAATAAAAATATCAAAAAAATCAAAATCCTCAAGAATAAGATATCAAAACTTGGATTTTAGCTTAAATTTTTTAAAATGCAAAACTTTTAAAACTTTTTTTCTCAAAATGAATAGGTTAAAGGATCTAAAAATTTGTTAAAAATTACTTTATGACTCACCAATTCCCAAGAATCAATTAACATCAATTTTGGTCTTAAAAAATCTATATTTTATATAGCTCTCTAAATAGGTTCTACTTTCAGACTTAGAAAATTTTTAAAACTTGAAATGATATATAGTTATAATTTATGCTCAAATGGCTCAAATATACTATAAATAAAATACTATGCCATACATATCTGAACATAAATTTTTTAATCTATTATTTTGCTAGTCTGGAATGTTACAAATTAACCCCATGCCATGTAGCTACCCTCAACCACTATGGCCCTCTTCCACCATAGAATATTCGATGCGGGTGCTAAGAGTGCATCCTCCCAACCTGTAGGTGAGTACGTCACTCTAGTGCCAAGTTGGGTGCCAAATGAACCAGAAATTGCTTCCATGGGCTTGGCAAGGGCATTGGACATCCAATTCTGTATTTAATTAGCGCATGTGCATTTTGAACTCGAGCCAATCCCATGGAAACATAAGGCCCATTCTGTATGTGCTACCAACTGATCGGTAGTCTAAGTTACACCATTCGCTTGCATATCATTACATGCATTTGGCTTCCACTCTTCTCTCAATGTTCTCATATATACTCAAAAGCAAGCTGCAAAAGGCTCTATTTTTCATTAACATTTTGACTCTATAATAATTGAAACCTTTCAATTATGGGAAAAAAAAATAGCCACTCAAGTGTGAAGATCGGTTGAAGGGGATAGGACATTCGAATAATGGCCAGTGCAAGCATCGTGGGATAGTGGAATGGCCAGCAGTCGTTGGGAGCTGTTGTTATTGGTGAATGGCAGACATTAGGTCAGTCTTATCCCATTCAAATCTCTCTCCATGTAAACCATCCCTTGGATCAATTTCTCTATTGAAGCCCTCTTACTCTCCCTTCTTCCTCACCTCTGGCAGTCACTGAGCTGCCATAGCCAAGTACCGCCACCCTCGAAACCCTCCACTTTCCTTCAAAAGCCATTGATTCCTCGATTCTTTTATTTTTTATTTCTTATCCCATTCAAATCTCTCTCTATTTAAGCCATCCCTCTAGTTGATTTCTCCATTGAGGTCCTCTTACTCTTCCTTCTTCCTCACCTCTGGTGGCCACTGAGCTACCATAGCCTAGTACCGCCAACCCCGAAACCCTCTGCTTTCCTTCAAAAGCCATTGATTCCTTGATTCTTTTTTCTTTTCTTTTCCAAGATTGATCAGCTCCTTCCCACCATAATTCTTTGCCGTCCAATCGAGCCTCATAATCATCGCCATCTTTGGTGAGCGCCTCCCCTTTTCTTTTCATTTTGGCCTTAGGTGCCACCGCCTAGGTAGCAAGGGGCACCACCCCTTTTCCCTCTCTTGACTCTCCTATGCACGGTCGGACCACCATCCTTAGCCACCGCCACCACACTACTACTTCTCCTTCTCCTTCGACTGTCCTGGTTGAGCCACCGCCCCTCTTCTTTCCTCAATTTTCAAGAGCTATGGGAGGGCTCAATTTCAACTAAAGAGAAAAGAAAGAGAAGAGAAGAAAAAGACAGAGAGAAAAGAATAGAAAAAAAAAGAGAAGAAAAAGAAAGAGATGAAAGAGAAGAGAGAGAAAGAGTGGAAAAAAGAGAGAGAAAGAGAGAAAAAAAAGGAGAGAGTGGAAAGAGAAGAAATAGAATGAAAGAGGTAGAGAGCAAGAGAGGAAATGAATTTAGCCTCTTAAACCCATCTTGTGAATCAAAGTTCAATCTGATTGAGTTTACATCGATTCAAATCGTATAAATCTGACTTATGAATCAATCCAAGCCCTAATCTAGATCAGGGTTAGGCTGAGATTTTCTTTTTCTTTGCACTATTTTTTCTTAAGTAAAAATTAATTAGGTTGTAATTTGTTTGTGCTAGAATCTTCGTTACCAGAAGAGCATCAGATCTAGGAATTAGACTATGAATCAAAGATCAAAATCTTGAATCCAATCAACTGTAAGTTCTACTTATCTTTAAAATTTTATGTATTTCATAAATTTTTAAAATTATATAAAAGTTATTAAAATATTTAAAAATTAAAATTCAAAAAAGTATGTATCTTATGTATAAATTAAATTTTAAATTATGAATTAAGCATAATATTATCCTAATATATTCATAAATTTTAAAAATGATGGTTTCTCTATGTTACATAGTTTTATGCTTGCATGAATTTTTGAATAGAAAAATATTTTTATATTTTTAGAAATAAAATGTAAATTTTTTTTGAAAAATATTATGCAAAAAGTATATTTGTTGTATAAAAATTTTTTTAATTAAACTATGATTTGGATCTAGCCAATGAGACTAATCATTAGCCATACATCAGAAACTATGTCCTTCTGAGCCTAGCCAGTTAGAGCTAATCATTGGCACATTTTGATGTATTCACATGTTTATTTTTAGAACCAATTTTTTTATCTTATCATAGGACTAATTGTATCCGTGTGAATTAGAGTTAATTCTCTTATGGGCCTAACTGGTGGGGTTGATCACTAGACATGCTAATAAATCCAATATTCTATATTTAGAGGCTAGTCTTTACTGGATCTTGTCATGGAGCTAATCATGACCATAGTCATGGAAGACTGAGAGAGGATTTTATATTTTATTGCTATGCATAGCTTATTTTTAAAAGTTAAAATTTTATTAATACTTATATCAATTATTATCAACAGCTATATTTAGAAAAATATTTAATTATGTTTGATTTCTTAGAGATATTAGAAACTTACTCAGCTTGTAAAGCTCACCTCATCTTTTCTATTTTTTTCATATCTAGAAGATTCTATATGGAGCTTGGGACCGATCAGTGGGAGCATAAGATTGTAAGTGCTTAGCTGTCTTTATTTAAAAAAAAATATTTTGGATCTTCGTTGGATCTTTACTCTATTTCTTTTAACCTTGGAGAATTTATTTTTTTTATTAAATAAAAATTAATAAATTTGCTTTTGCCACTATCTAAGTTGGATTAATGTGATTATGTAACATTAAAAAGGCAGATCTTGTATATTCTTTAGGACTTTTTTCTAAGAAGTGTGCAGCTATCATGTGCTCGATCCGATTATTGGGTTTGGGATGTGAGAGAGTGGTATCAGAGCTTAGATTCAGAATTTTAGAGTTTAGATTATTAATAAGAGTGGGGTAGAACTTAGGATTCTGATTGATATATTGAGATAATTATTAGTACTAAGATTTCACATATTTCTTTAGTTTTTCAGATGTTCATAGCCATGACTATATGCTTTAAGGAGCTTAAGGATGCTATTCTGAGATTGATTGGTAGAGTTGTAGACCTATAGAGACAGATGATGGCTTTGGCACATCCCCGGGCGAGAGAGGATATTACTTTGATTTCAAATCTATCTATCGTTGAGGTTGGGAGTCTTCATAGTGCTCTGGAGGTAGGGATTGAGATCTTAAGAGAGAAGATCAGAAGATCAAGCGATGCCATTACTATTGGGATTACTTCTCTCATGCAGATATTTTCGAGAGTTTTAGGGTAGCTAGATTCCATCAGAGTCATTCTTATATCTCAGCCTTCCTCTTTCTAGGCTATTGGGCCTTCTTGTCCATCTGCTCATGCCAATTCTTCTACTTGGAGTCGAGGCAGATGTGATCGAAGTCATGCTCGTAGTTTTGCTCCTGACAGTTTATACCACATCACTAATTCTAATTTTGACATCGATTCTGGATCTGGCCAATTCCATCTTTAGATCTTGATTAGTCAGCTTTATGTATTTAGGATATGGCTTATGACCTATGTATCTTGGTTGTTCATGAATTTTGTATTTTTAGTTATCTATGACTCATGTATTTTGATGGCTTATGACTAATGTATTTTGGTACTTTATGGATGATGTATTTTGATTATATATGCTTATGACATTTGAGTTGTATTTTGGATATATGACTTTGGCTTATAATTATATGAAAGCTGTATAACTTATGGATCATGCCTTTTGTGATATCTTCTATCTTGTATGATTATGGCTTGTAAGTGTGGTATCCAATGTTGTATGAATGTATATGCTCTTAATGAATTTTCAGCAGCAGATTAAGGGGGAGTCTTTTTTTTTTAAAGAAAATAATTTAAGATAATAATTGATGATGTTAAAAAAGGGAAGTAGTATCTAATGTTGGCATAAGCAAATTGTTCAGCATGCAAATTTTAAATTTTTTTTTTATGGCGTAAACAAAATTGTTCAATATAATGGTTTAAGCAAAAATGGCTTACTTGTTTTATATGTCTTGGTAAATTCTTATATATAATTAATGAATTGCAAACTTCTCTTCTAAAAAGGGCTAAGAGAGCTAATCAAAAATTTGCATCAATTGAATACTTTTGTACACTACTTTGGTTTAAAATTTGAAATCCTTAATGACATTCTTTTTATTCTAATGCTTCATATATATCTTATTTTACTTATACTCAAATATTTTATCATCATCAAAAAAAAGATTATTGCTCCAAAAATTAATTTTCATGACTATAAAATATTTGAGGAGAGTACTAATAATTTTTTATTTAAAAAAATTAATTATATATTTCAAGTTATACAAGAATTTTTAAGTTTGATAAAGATGTTTAAAGAAGGGCAAAGTTATAATTTCATCAAGTTGGAGATCAAGATAATATTTTTCGAAAGTCTCAAGAGCATTAGAAAAGAATTCAGAATCTTTGGAGGTAATTTTATAATTTTTAAAAGTCAAAAATTAAAAAAAAAAACTAAGATTGAGCAAAAGGTCTTCCTGAAATGGGCTGAATGGCATGCTTTTTTTTGGCCAGCACATCAAAAGGGGACGACCCATAGGTCGACCTCTGTTATTCTGTAGGCCAATTTATCGAAATCATATTTTTCTGTTTCTACCATAGAGGTCGACCCATGGGTCAACATCCTGCGATGAAAAAAATCTATAATGGCTAATTTTTTAGTTCATTTTAGGTGCATTAATTACCTAATAATCACTCTTCAATGACTATAAATGGCTACTATTTACTCTCTAATATTCATTTGAAATATAAAAGCATTCAAATGGAGAAAAAACTCAAAAAAAATTAAGAAAATATTCAATCCTAGAGAAAACTTACTTCCAAGCAAAGAAGCATTGATTTCAAACTCAACCCCCTCTTTAAAGCTCATTCAAGCCTTCATTCAATCTAAGAAGAATCTCAAAAGCTTCTTCCTTTTTATGTAAAGTATTTTTAAAAGTATTATTGTGCTTATTAAGGGGCTAAACTTGATTTACATTCTCATTAATCATGTACTCTATTTTATTATTTTGGTTTAAGTTTCGAGAGTTTCAAAACTTGGAAAGATTGATCTAAGCCTTGAATCGGAGTATATTAGATTGACTTATATCCGAAAAATAAGTATTCTAGCTTTGGATAGCTAGGATCGAAGGGTTTCGACATTATATTCGATTTAAATATGGATAGTGATTTGAAATTCTCAAATTAGAGCTTGAAAAGTGGATGTAAGTGCAAAATTAGCACCGAACCACTATAAACCCTCCTTATTTGTAGTGTGTTGATTTGTATTCTTCTATCCTTACTATTTTTTCTTACTTACTTGCTTCATACTTTATTATCTTACTCACTACAGCCACTGCACTTTATATTTGATCTCATAACATATTTTTATGGTTTACACTTTACTTTGAAATTTTAATTATCCAAATTCAACCACCCCCCCCCCCCCCGCCCCCCTCTCAGGTTGCATTGCTAGGCAACAAAAATTTTATGAAATAATCTAGAAAGGATTAAATGAGTTTGATCTAAAGAAGAAGAAAAGATTTTAAAGAGTTGATTATTGGAATATATAGTTGATTTCCTCGAAGGAGAAAGAGATCGATTACATTTGATCTAAGATCATTAAGAAATCAGAGTTGTGCAATGGAAGTATGGTGATTTAAGTTATTTAAAAGCTAATGAAAAATATTGATTGTGGTTTGAAATGTTTATAAAGAAAGATTTGATTTTCAATAAAAGAGGATTTCATCCTTAGGTTAATTGTGATGTGGCTATGTTATTCTTGAATAGATTCAATGATTGTGGGCTGTACTAAGAAAAACTTTGAGCAATTTATGTAATTCGACGTACTTAAAAAGTAAGGATAAAATCTTTACTTGAATTTTATGAAAATTTTGATCTAGGATCCTTAAAAAATCAGAGTTGTGCAATAGAAGTGTGGTGATTTAAGTCATTTAAAAGCTAACGTAAAATATTGATTATAGTATGAAACATTTATGAGGGAAGATTTGATTTTCCAGTAAAAGGGGATTTAATCCTTAGGTTAATCATGATGTAGCTATGTTATTCTTGAATAGGTTCAATGATTGTGGGCTACACTAAGAAAAATTTTGAGCAATTTATGTCTAGGATTAATTGATTACTGATTCAAGTTAATCTAATTTGTTAAATATCCAAATCAATTATGTATTTTTGATCCCAACTCCAACTTAAAAAATCATGATATTAGTTTCTTATTTTTCTCGAACTTGCTTTTATAATTCAGTGTGGATCACTTTCATGCTTTATTATAGAATCTTGCTATCTATGCCATCATCACATAAATGATGACCACCCTCACAGCCATTTGATGATTTGACCCTAATCAATATTGATCATTATGTATACCAAATCCATTTCAACCTCTATACTAAATATAATTAATCTTAACTTATCTTTCTCTGAGGATTCAACCCAACTCAATCTTGAATGGTCTTGCATTCATATCAGGATAATGATTTTAAATCTTAGACTTGTAGTCACTTAATTAGTGCTAATCATATTAGCCTAAATTTTAGATACAATAGAAAGTTTCTTATAATTGATCCAAATCTGATTATTGTACTGATTTTAATTGAATAGATACGAGATCTTAGATTATATATTACTTAAGGGGCAAAGTTCTAGAGCTAGCATAGAGGTCGGATTAGATGGGATAGAAATGCATATAAGGATTGTAATTGATCAAAGTGATTGGATTGCTCATGGGCATTTGAAGGGTATGATCATATGATAAACTTAATAAAAGTACTTTTAACTTTGAAAGATCTTGATATTTCTCAAATTTTGAGAATAAATTTTTTTTTAAGGAGGGGAGAATGTGAAGATCGGTGCAACTGGGCCTATTTTCAGTTGATCATTGCTAGCTTCAATTTAAAACACCAAAAAAAAATCAGAATAGAAAAATTTGCGATCCCTTGTTTTGATTGTCTGTTGGAGGAGATAGGGCTTTCGAATGGTGGTCGATGCGAGAATCAGGGGCCTATGGAATGGCCATTGGCCATTGGAAGCCGTTGTTATCAATGAACGGCTTGCATTAGGCCAATGTTATCCCATTCAAATTCCTCTCCATCCCTCCCTCCGATTGATTTCTCTACCAAAGCTCCCTTACTCCCTCTTATTCCTCACCTCTAGCGACCACCAAGCCATTGTAGCCAAACACCACTACCCCCGAAACTCCTACTTTCCTTCAAAAGCCATTGATTATTTGATTATTTTTCCTCTCTTTTTTGAGATTGATCGACTCCTTCCCATCGAAATTATTTACTGTTCAGTCGAATCTCATCATCGTCGCAACCTCTGGTGAGCCCCCCTCCTCTTTTCTTTTCTTTTTGGCTTTGAGTGCCGCCACCTTGATAAGAAGGGAAACTGCCCTTTTTCCCTCACTTGACTGATCTTCTGTGCACAACCTTAGCTGCCGCCACCTTGGTAAGAAGGAGAACCACCATCCTTAGCTGCCGCTTGCCACGCCACCACTTTTTCTTTGGCTGTCCTGGTTGAGCCACTGCCCTCCCTCTCTTCCTCAATTTTTAAGAGCCACGAGATAGCTGCCAGAGAGAAAAGAAAGAGAAGAGAAGAAAAAAGAGAGAAAAAAAAGAGAAGAGAGAGATTGGAGAGAGAAGCGAGAGAAAGAGAGAGAAAATAGATTCAATCTCTAAAATCCATCTTATAAATCAAACCCCAATCTGACTGAGTTTAGATCGATCCAAATCATATAGATTTGACTTGTAAATCGATCCAAACCCTAATATAGACCATGGTCAAATTGAGATTCTTTTTTCCTTCGTACTAGTTTTTCTTAAGTGAAAGTTAATTAGGTTGTAATTTACTTGTGTTAGAGCCTTCATTATCATAAGAGTATCAGATCTAGAGATTGGACATCGTAGTTTCGAATCCAATCAACCATAAGTTCTACTCATCTCTTGGATTTTATGTATTTCATAAATTTTTAAAATTATATGAAAATTATTGAAATATTTAGAAAATTTAAATTTGAAAAAGTATATATCTTATGTATAATTGAATTGAATTTTAAAATTATGTTATCCTGATATGTTCGTAAATTTTAAAAATTATGGTAACATGATTTTATGCTTCATGAATTTTTGAATGAGAAAAATATTCTCTTATTTTTAAAAATAAAATATAAAAAATTATTAAAAAATATTATGCAAATAAGTGTATTAGTTATATTAAAAAATTTCTAGTTAGATTATGATCTAGGCTTAGCCAACAGGACTGATCGTTGGCTATATGTTAGAAACTAGTTTCTTCTAAATCTAGCCTGTCATGATTGATCACTAGCAGAATTAGGCTTTTTGGATCTAACCAGTCAGGGCTGATCGCTAGAATACGT
The DNA here is from genome assembly GCA_006176705.1 of Cocos nucifera. Classification (NCBI taxonomy): domain Eukaryota; kingdom Viridiplantae; phylum Streptophyta; class Magnoliopsida; order Arecales; family Arecaceae; genus Cocos; species Cocos nucifera. The sequence continues at coordinate 1,472,998 of QRFJ01000110.1, read as the reverse complement.
TGATGTATTCATATATTTATTTTTAAAATAAATTTATTTATTCTATCATGAAGCTAATCATAGTCGTGTAAATAAAAGCTACTTCTCTTTTGGGCTTAACAAGCATGTCGATAAATTAAATATTTTATATTCTAGGGCTAGTCTCTTTTGGACTGATTGTGGCTATGGTCATGAAAAACTGAGGAAGAATTTTATATTTTATTACTATACATGACTTATTTTTAAAAATCAAAATTTCATCGATATTTATATCTATTATTATCAACGACTATATTTAAAAAAAATTAATTATATTATTTAGAAAAAAAATTAATTATACTTAATCCATTAGAGATAAGATTTTATGAGACTTAGGGAGCTATCCTTATTTTAAAAAAATTATTTTAGATCTTTATACTATTTCTTTTTATCTTAAAAAATTTATTTTTCTATTAAATAAAAATTAATAATATAATATTAAAAAGATAAGCTTTGCATATTCGCTTTTGAAGCGTGCATCCATGCACGAGCCGATCGTTAGATTCGAGATGTGACATTAAGTAACTACCGTTTCGCGGTCCCAAAGGCTCAATATGGAGGGCAAATTGAGAGGCTCCGCTTAAAAACCATCACAGTAAATTCCAGTTACAGTTTAAGAAGGGCCTCAGCCATGACGTATGCGAGATTCCGTATAACAATGTTAATGCCAAGTAAAAAGAAAAAAAAGGAAGAACTTGGCTATTGTTGCACCAATTCAGGTATAAGCCTCATCAAAAATGAAAGCTCGCGCTGAGAAAACCGTAGCTTTGTCGACTCCTTTGCCTTCCCCTCCTTTACTGAATCAGACAAGCTTTCATCTCCTACCGTCTCTGGGTTAATGAAATCTGAAACAGCTTCAGTGATCTCTTGAACCAAGTCAACAATAACACCATTAATTCCCATCAGATGCTGCATATATACAGCCTCAGGAACATTACTGCAGACAAAGAAATATTGGATTAATGACATAAAACCAACAAAACCCAACATTTATCTCAATCCGAGTAAAGTTGATAGAGGCTTACTTTAGTTGACCATAAGTTAAGAGGGCTAGATTGGATTCCTTTATTCTAGGTATCATTGATGGATTTCTAAAGATGGCTCTAACTTCAGATACCATCCCTTGCAGGCCACCTGCCAAGCATAATTTAATGGCCTCGTCTAGAGAATTCCTCCTCACATCACCATAGATCTCTGATCCACCATTTGTAAGGAAAAACACCTGTTTCAAAAGTCGTGCAATCAAAAGGTCAATTGCTTTATCCAGTAAACTTCGAGTCTTTTTCTAATTCTAATTTTAAGTTTGGAGGAATGGAAGCTCTACTTACAGGGTAGGTGCCCTGCAATTTCCGAGTAAGCAGTGCTGCATCAGGTTGGAAGCTTGAGAAGATTATTGTTCTTTCATTCGCATACTTGTCAACCACCTGCCAAGAATTACATACTATAATTAAGAACAACCATGCACACAAAATTATTTTTTTAAGAAAAAAAATAAGAAGAAGAAAGTTTGATCGGTAGCTATCAGCCTAATTATCGACCGTATAAATCTTCAACAAATCTTCAAAATCATGCGGTTAAATATTCAAACAAATCTTCAAAATATAATCTAAGAATAACATATTCATCGATGATCTTTTAAATATTTAGCTGCACGATCTTAAAGGTTGTTTGAAGTCAATGATTGAGCTAGTGGTAGTGGTAGCCATAGGGATAAGCCGTACATACTTGCAAAATTACTTGGAGAATATGAGTAAGCTTCTCTTCTTGGTAGACAAGATTGTCATCAAATTTCAACTCAATGTTGAATCCAAGATAGGGATCAACCCTCTGAAATGCTTCTTCCAATGTGCAATGAGGGTCATCAATCTCCACATTCCAATTAAACACTCTCCCATCCTTGGTCTTTCTAAATAAATTTTTCCCCACCTTCCCAGGCTCTCTCTGGGGCCCATAAGAAAGGAATTCTTCCAAGGTAAGGTCGGTCACACGCTTCTCAGATATATTGCCCTGGATGATCAAAAAATCCACAAAAAATTAAAAGCATAATGAGATTAAAAAGAAAACATTTAATTGTGATTATGAGGGGAAAAAAAGAAAAGAAAAAAAGAGAAGGAAGAGATAGAATCTTACATCCTCTTCGGCGAGCATAAAGTTGTCGTGGAAGATTATCGGGCGGTCATCTCTGGTCACCTACAAAAATCACATTCATGGTTCTCTTCTAAGATTCTCCGCTGACCCAATATTTTTAAGGAAAAAAAAAAAGAAAGAAGAAAACCCACAAAAACCAGCGCCTTGATTTGGTGTAACTTAAAACTTGGGGAATAAAAACAAAGATCGTGCTACCGAGTTGCCAAAGAAAAAAAAAAAAATGCTACAACGGTCAATGCCCTAAGAGCAAATATTTCCTTTTGAGAAATAAGGGTGATCATCATCTGCGGTGCATGTACAGTCCTAGATGTCCATGACCACAACAATCCGATCATATAAACGGATAGCAATCAAACAGGATGGGCATTGTACGCCATACACGGCATGCTTTGCATGTCGTCCACCACGTCTTATTTAATAGCCATCCATTTCTGTGATCGAATGATGTGGCAGCCATTCAAGACTATATACATTGGCGTAAAGGTATGAGCTTGCGTGTTTGCATGTATGCATATATTATTGGAAAGTGGACAAACTTAATACTTTTGTGACACAGAATTCATTACCAATATAGCACTTTGTTAATGAGCTTATTTGGACAAGCACCATAATAAAATGATGAAACCCATAAAAGGTTATTAGAGGCAATAATTTAATACATTTTGTCCGAGTTGTCCATATCCTAGGGCTACCATTAATTGGTGGACGTAATAAAGGACATACGAGATT
>QRFJ01000110.1:1325103-1465103 GCA_006176705.1 Cocos nucifera | reverse complement strand
AATTGATGATCACCAGATTCAAACCCTTGTTTGTGTGACCCAGTTAGGTTCAGTTCTGTATGGTAATGGGATATGTCATGATCTCTATCATCGACATCATCGAAACTCCTTTCGATGGATCAGAACTCTTCTGATTCGAACAGCTAGAATGATCGATCATCTAAATCATTCTAATTGCTCCCAAAATCCACCAGTGACACCTAGCAGTATATGGTGGCAACCCATCAGAGCTGAATGCGAACCTCTTGGTGCAGCTACCTGTGTGATTAAGTTCTTCTATCTTGAGCCCCGATCAGATTAGGGTTAAGGTGAACTCGTCAAACCCTAGTCTCTGTCATATGATGTAATCATTCGATTCGAGTCCAATGTGAAAATCTAAATAGAAACTCTTTCTATTATTTCACTCTACCATGGCCATGGATTTCTGGACTTGATTCTCATGATCATCATAGGGCTACTCCTCTACCACCGAGGTAGATAGATTCCATCTTGATGCAATCCAGTTCCTACAATGAACATGCTATAGCCAACATACACCTCAGGGTTCCATATGGCTAGGAGACCGAGTAATGGTGTAGTCAAACTATAACACCCTCAAGGTGAACTGCCGATGCATCTCAGGTCAAAGAACCAGACACACTACTGCAGCATCGAGTCAGTCATTGACGAGAAGGTAGACTCCCTAATGACTACTCGAGGTGGTCACGCTCAGTGCCCTCGTTCTCTAACGAGTACCTGTACTCTCGCTCCGGTGTCTCCACACCGTAGACTCAAGACTCATCTACTAAAGAGAAGCGATTGTACACCAACCTTCCGGATCAATCACCATCCTCGTGATGATCCTATGGTCGGGAGCTGTTTATGAGTTAATAATGATTATTCATGTCTTAAATTTTCAACTCTTGAAAATATGAATTATCATTACCATTAACTCAAAGGATGTATCACAGACACTAAATACACATATGTGATAGAAAATAACCCATTTATTAATTTATAGTCAAAATTATAATTTTGCCCCTAGAAGTGTATTACAAGTGTCAGCCAATTCTGGCTTCTAGGGCACATATATCTAACAATCTCCCACTTGTCCTAAAGCCAATTGGCTACAAGTCTAAGTCCCATCTTCTCAAGGTGGGCTTCGATCTTCTGCTGGCCCAACGGCTTTGTAAGTGGGTCTGCCACATTATCTGTGCGGAGTTGACTCTCTTGACCTCGACGTAACCCTTTCTCAAGGTAATCGCGGATGAGGATGGTATCACCGTTTGCTTGGAACTCTTCCAGCACAAACAGTCTGCCAGATGTCGACTTTCGATCATCTATATCGGACATGAAGTCCGAGTCTGTGTATCCCTGGAACTTGGAGTTCTCCGTTACCAAAGACCAACATCATATCCTTAGTTCTTCTCAAGTACTTAAGGATACATTTCACAGAAGTCCAGTGTTCTTCACCTGGATTTGACTGATATCTGCTTGTGACACTCACAGCATGGGCTATATCAGGTCGTGTACATAGCATGGCATACATGAGGCTCCCTATTGCAGAAGCATAAGGGATCTTGCTCATGCGTTCTATTTCCTCAGGTGTGCTGGGGCACATCTTCTTGGAAAGATGAATACCATGTCTGAAGGGTATTAATCCCCTCTTAGAGTTTTCCATACTAAACCTCTTTAGTACTTCCTCTATGTACATCTTCTGTGAAAGTCCTAGCATCCTATTCGGTCTATCCCTATAGACCTTAATTCCTAGAATAAAGGATGCTTCACCTAGGTCTTTCATGGAGAATTCCTTGGACAACCACATCTTGACTGATGTCAACATGGGAATATCATTCCCAATAAGGAGGATGTCATCCACGTACAATACGAGGAAGACAACAGCGCTCCCACTGACCCTTTTGAAAACACATGGTTCTTCTTCGTTTTTGATGAAACCAAACTTTTTGATCACATCATTGAAACGAGTGTTCCAGCTCCGAGATGCTTGCTTAAGTCCATATATGGACCTTTGCAGCTTGCAAACCTTGTGATCAGTATCACTGGATGTGAAACCTAGCGGCTGTTCCATATAGATATCTTCCTCAAGATATCCATTTAGGAATGCCGTTTTCACGTCCATTTGCCATATTTCATAATCGAAATAGGCTGCAACAGCAAGCAATGTGCGGATGGATTTTAGCATAGCTACGGGGAAAAGGTATCCTGATAGTCAATGCCTTCGCGTTGACTATAACCTTTTGCCACCAAGTCTAGCCTTGAATGTCTCCACATTCCCATCTGCACCAATCTTTCTCTTGAAGATCCATTTACACCCAATAGGTACTATACCTTCTGGTGGATCTACCAAGGTCCAGACTTGGTTTGAGTGCATCGAGTCAATTTCTGACTGCATTGCCTCTAGCCATTTCTCGGAGTCGATATCTGATATCGCCTCGTTGTAGGTTTTGGGATCATCACCATGAGCACCATTACCTACGAGGAACATTTTCCTCTACATCCTCTGAAATAATACCTAAGTATCTTTCAGGGGGACGGGAAACTCTTTCCGATCTACGAGGTGGAGGAGGTAGTGTTCTTATTGGCTCAACCTGATTTGGTTCCACTTGGTCCTTAGCTCGTTCTGCTTGTGAGACTTTCTCATCAAGCTTAATCTGCTTTCCAATGCCGCTATCTTGAATAAACTATTTTTCAAGAAATATGGCATGTCGACTCACAATCACATTGTGGTCTTCTGGAATGTAGAAATAGTATCCTAATGACTCTTTAGGATATCCTATGAATCGAGCTCTAAAGGACCTAAACTCTAACTTGTCCGCTTGTTGTCTTTTGACATGAGCCGGACAACCCCAAATTCTGAGATGACTCAGACTTGGTTTCTTACCGTGCCATATCTCATACGGTGTGGTAGGAACGGTTTTAGAGGGAACCCTATTCAGTAGATAGATTGAAGTTAACAATGAAGTGTCCCCAAAGAAAATCAGGGAGGTCTGTGAAGCTCATCATGGATCGAACCATATCCAATAGAGTCCGATTTCTCCATTCTGAAACCCCGTTGAGTTGAGGTGTTCCTGGTGGAGTCCATTGAGAGACTATGCCATTTTCCTTAAGATAGTCTAGGAATTCCCGGCTAAGGTATTCACCTCCTCGATCTGATCGAAGAACCTTAATGGGTTTTCCAGTTTGTTTTTCTACTTCATGTCTGAATTCTTTGAACTTTTCAAAAGGCTTCAGACTTGTGTCTCATAAGATACACATACCCATACCTAGACAGATCATCGGTAAAGGTAATGAAGTAGACAAAATTGCCTCTAGCCGGCACATCAAATGGGCCGCACACATCAGTATGTACTAGGGCAAGGAGATCTGTGGCCCTCTCCCCATGTCCAACAAAAGGGAGTTTAGTCATTTTGCCTTGAAGACAAGATTCACAAGTTGGATATGACTCAAAAGTCAATGGACTCAATAGCCCATTTTTCTCCAATTTGTTAATCCTATCTTCTGCTATATGACCTAATCTCAGGTGCCATAGATATCTGTCGTTTGGACTATCCCTAGGTCGTTTGGCATTCACGTTTTGCTCGATAGTTAGAATAGGTACATCAATATGTAGCTGATAAAGACCATTAATAAGGAAACCATTTGCAATTTTATTTCTTTCATAAAGAATGTTACAATGGTCCTTAAAGAAGGTGATCACATAACCTTCTTGTGCTAAGCATGAAACAGAAATCAAATTCCTGCTAGCTGCAGGCACATAATAACAGTCTTTTAAAACTAAGTCTAAACCAGATGGTAATCGCAGAGGGTATGTTCCCACGGCTACTGCAGCAACTCTTGCTCCATTACCGATGCGTAGGATCATGTCTCCATCCCTCAGCCTCCTGCTATCCTCAAGACCCTGCATAGAAGTGCACAGATGAGCACTAGAACCAGAGTCAAGCACCCAACTGGATGCAGAAGAAACCGTAAGGTTAGACTCAATAACGAGCATACCTCCAGAAGGACCTTCCTTCTTGTTCTTCAGGGTGGCCAGGTAAGTAGGGCAGTTCCGCTTCCAATGGCCGTCGCTGTTGCAATGGAAACACTTTCCTTTGCCATCGGACCTTTTTCTTCGGTTCTGCCTTCTTCTTCTTTGATCCTTCCACCTTTTGCTTTTTCACAGACTTCTTTTTCTTTCCATAAGACTTTCTTTTGGAAGAAGTCCGTTCCATAGCAAGAACTGAGCCTTTAGAACCTTTCATAGAAAGCTCAGCGGTAACCAGCATATTCATTAACTCGGCCAAGGAATTTCTGAAGTTTATGCATGTGGTAATTCATGATGAATTGCCCATATGCATCAGTCAAGGATTGCAGAATAATATCGTTCTGCAGGTCCAAGTCCAACTTCACACCGAGCTTCTCAAGCTCTTCCATGTCCTTGATCATTGTCAGACAGTGATCTTGGACTGACTGCCCATCACGCATCTTAGCCTTAAAAAGTCATTTTGTGACTTGATATTTGGCTGCGCGACTCTGTTCACCAAACATCTCCTGCAGGTGAGCCAACATTTGGCGAGCAGTCCCGATATCCTTCATGTTGGCGCTGGAGCTCATCAGACATCGAGCCCAACATGTAATATCTGGCCTTATTATCTTCGTCAATCCATTTTTCCAGAGACGCTCTCTGTTCAACAGATGGACGGGCTGGTAATGTGGGAGGGTCCTGGTCCAAAACATGGGTTAACTTCTCGGAACCCAAAATAATTTTGTAGTTCCTGAGCCAATCTTTATAATTGGGTCCAGTCAGTCTATGTGTGTCCAGGATACGTGCCAATGGGTTGGACGCAGACATTTTCCTGTAGAGAGTCAAAGATTCTAGTTAGATACTGTAATTTTGACTTGACCAATTTATTTAGGGATTTTATTTTTAAACAAATTAGCTCCCACTATTTTCTCGGATCCCTACACTCCCTCTGTAGAGATGCGAAAATCTCCACGATTAATGATTTCTAGTGGGTGGTGCGGTCTCACCAACTGACTCATCACCTCACCTAACAGTTATTGGTGATGGGTTAGCCAATGAGTGAACAACTCTTGTTCAATGATTCTCTAATCATGGTGCACCCAAACTTGGTCTCTAATTCATGAATCTCACCGTATCCGAAATATTGATCCACTCCTTAGTTAAGTCAGACCCACCATTTGCATAGACTGGGTTCCTAATTGGAGTCTCTCACCGTATCCGGAATATTGAGCCCAACTCATCCTCCAGCCCATAGCATCCAATGCCTAATAGACATGGTTGCATCTTCCCGGTGCAACTGAGCCACTGTATCCAGCCGAGAACAATCAACCCCGGGAAGGGCCCGCACATCTACAATGGTGGAAGACCTCAGACTTAATCTTTTCTTAGGGAGAATTGATTCAGGTCTCATTAAACTAGACTTGGCTTAGTCATAACAATTATGACTAACCTAGTGGCATGGGTTAGCTCGGATTATTGACCACCTCAGATCAGAACTGTGTCAACAGATATGGCCAGGTAAGTGAGACCGGTGGAAGGAATATGCCATTAACTCGTACAAGAATGCATTCAGGTCGAGTAGCTTCCAATTAAAAACCAGTCGGTCGTCTGTGCCAAACTTACCTTAGACACCAAATTGTTGAGTCAGAACCAATTGGGTTAGCCTACAATCCAGACTCTAACCTCTGAGCCTAATTAGGTCTTGCTTGATCGTGACTCGATCTTGACCCAGACTTAATCCTATTAGGCTGGTCAATTTAAGCATTGTTGATCCCATCTAACCAACTCTTGATTCGGTTTGATCAACCGCTTAGACCTAATTGAGCTACCCAAGCCCGAACCCAGTATTATGAATATGTCTTAGATCTGAAATTCTCAATTTTAGACCTAATTAATATTTCCATAAACTTAATTCTTAATTAAGTAGGGTTCATAAACAAAATATGCACAATAAATCCTAGGGTTTCAGGATCTAGGGTTTTGCAGAAAGTAAGTTTTGGGTTTCTGATTAAGGACGAACACACAGCACCCCTACACATCATAAGAACACCCCATCGAATGGGAAGAGAGGGCCTTTAAACCCTTCTTCGTCTTATGACCGCGGCCGAGAACGCCTTAACAGACATGTAATTACAAACAGTTATAGATATTCATAGTATCTCATATTAGCAATTAATCTAATCAAGGCATATTTTCCATTACATCATCATGATACAATTCGATGATATTTTTCAATCTAAATTACTCACAAAATCAAAAATTAGATTTATAATGATCAATCAAAATAAATTCTAATCTAGACTAATTATGTAAAACTATTCTACCAACTAGTCTATTTCATGCCATCATCGATATCTGCATATGATATTTAACCAATAATATAATTGTTCATTTGCGTTTATCAGATGCTTATTAATAACACTAATAAATATCAGAAAAATTTTATAATTGATAAGAGATTCTTATTTAGTATATGATGATTTTATATCTATTTTATTAATTATCTGAGAAGACAGTTCTAAACTATTCTATAGAACTATTCTAATTCTAGACACTAGTCATTGCAAGCTTCATGTTCTAGATCCAAATCATAATTTGATTTTTCTGATTCAGATTTCTGATCACGATCTCCATGTGACACTGAAATCGTGTTATTTTTAATTTAAAATAAAATTAAAATCTAGATCTAAAATATTTTAGAACACCTGGCTCTGATACCAGTTCGAGGAAATCCTGATTTCCGGTCATTCGGTCAGATCTGATTAGATCAAGAGAGATAATTCAAAAATTTCTCTTACCCTAATCAGATCTTTGATATGTCAGATCTGATTCTTATTTATTGAATTAAAAAAATTATAAATAAATAAATAAATTCAAATTATTTACCTGAATTGCTAATGCTATTACCCGAAGATCCTGATTGCAGCGAAGGTTCTGGCATCTTAGCCACGCAAATGCTTGCCTCTACCGCGTATCCACCGGGTTGATCTGGAGAAACCTCCTTCTCTCTATCCACACCTTCCAAAAATTAGATCGTGGATCTGATTGGAGAATTCCTTCCAAAACTCTTTGAAAATCTGCAGTCGTCTTTGCAGCAGCGCAGCCTTACTGTTCTTGATCGCCTTCCCTTGATCTGATATCGCACCAAACTAATTCAACATACTTTTTGACGAGAGCAAAGGGGAAAGAGAGTTATGACGTGGAGAGGAGGAGAGAGTTCAGCTTCGGGCGTGTCTATTGCATTAGCAATTTAGATTGGGCTCAGGGTTATTTATGATAGCGTGATCCAATCTCTCTTCCTCACAAACCAATCACAACCCTTTGTGAATCAATCTAAATCTGATGCGTGTTGAAAAAGGACCCCTGGAATTCCTCTTAGAGGGTGGCTAAGGACCAGTCAATCTCGGATTCTTAAGTAACTCTGATTTGAATCAATAGGAGGTGGATCCTTGTCACAAGGGACCTAGAGCCTCCTACTTGCGGCTCACCGCCACCCTTGTGCGTGCGCCTTCCTTCCTCTGCCGAGTATCTGGCAGGAGGACAGGCCCCCACCACTACTCCAATAGGTGGGCATACATCTGATGTCAAAAGTCAAGGTCACATGGTCAACGTTACAATCAAAGGTATACTTCTTGACCAAAGTAACAAGAGAAACAAAGAAAGACAGCGTGACAAAATAGGCAGGTTATGTCTTACAATAAGAAACCTATCCTGCTTGGACAGAACCCCAGTCAAGACCATATGAACCTCTCAATTGAGGCCAAACATCCTTTAGCTTCAGTCAAGACACTTATTTATGATAGTAAAGCAGAAGCTTAGTTCAATCGAGTAGCTAGCACGATTTCCTTGAACTAATGAATCTATTCAGATCAATTGACGTAGATCAGGTTCAATGTGATCACAGACTCCAACCCTTGTTTGTTGTGACCAGTTGAGTTTAAAGTTCTGTATGGTAATGGGAATTAGTCATTATCTCTGTCAATAGACCATCATACGAAACTCCTTTCATGGATCAGAACTTTTCATGATTCGAACGCTAGAATAATCGATCATCTAAATCATTCTAATATGTCCCAAAATCCACCATTGAACACCTAGCAGTATATTGTGGCAATCCCATCAGGCTGAAGCTGAACTTCTCTGGATGAAGCTACCTGGGTTGATATCATTGTAGTCTTCTATATTTGAGCCCGATCAGATTAGGGTTAAGGTGAATAACTCGTTCAAACCTAGTCTCACTCATATGATTAATCATTCGAATCATTCAATGTGAAAATCTAAATAGAAACTCTTTCGTATTTATATTCACTGACCATGGCCATGGATTTCTGGACTTTGATTTCGTTATCACATAGGGTTACTCCTCTACACACCGAGGTACGATAGATCCCATCTTATGCAATCCATGTTCACACAATGAACATGCTATAGCCAACATTACACTCCAGGTTCCATTATGGCTAGGAGATCGAGTTAATGGTATCAAAACATAACATCCTCAATGAACTGCCGAGCATCTCAGGTCAAGAACCAGAACACACATTACTGCAAGCATCTAGCAGTTCATCACGAGAAGGTAACTCCCAAAGATCACCGAGGTGCACGCTCAGTGCCCCTTCCTTACGAGTACCTGTACTCCGCTCTCGTGTCTCCCACACTCGTAGACTCAAGACTATATCTACTAAAAGAACTATCGTACACCAACCTTCCGGATCAATCAACCTATCTCATAATGATCCTATGTCGGAGCTGTTTATGATTAATAATGATATTCAGTTCTTAAATTTTTCAACTCTTGAAAATATGAATTATCATATCATTAACTCAAAGGAGTATCACAACACTAAATACACACGTGTGATAGAAAATAACTCATTTCATAATTTATAGTCAAAATATAAATTGGCCCTCAGAAGGTATTACAAAGTGTCAGCAATTCTGCTTTCTAAGGCAGCATATAATCTAACACTCCTGATGCCATCCTCCATCGTTGTCCGATGTATATTTTATTTTTAGGTTCGACGAAAGATCGTGCCATCCCAGATTGGATCAGACTAGTATTGAGCTAAAGGCAACCCCAAGCCTCCGAGGTTCCCTTTCTTAAAGAAGCGCCGGGCGGGATGATTTCTCTCTCTCCAAATCCCTCTTTCTTCCTCACTGGAGTTTTTCGAGAGAAATGCTTCCAGGAGACGTTTACTCACGTCTCACGGGCCTCACGCGGCCAATCTCCATTAATCCGTCTGTTCCTGGTGTTCAACTCCGGTTAGCTCAGGCTTCATCTGCCAGGTGGATATGAAGCAGCTTCGATTCACTGTTCCGACAGGTTCGTGTCCTCACGGAGGCATGGCCAAGCCTACAGCAGCCTCCGTGGTATCCACCAGGAAACACTATCAAGAATGTTGAGAAGCTTACCCGGACAAAGGGGATGAGTGTCTCCCATGAAGGTTTCGTGAGGAAGAGAAATGAAGTTCGGTGCAACGAGCTGGTTAACTCCCCCCCGAGTCGCTCATTGAGAAGCCGACAGAGGGGCACTGAACATCTCCGAGAGAAGGTTTTGAGGAGTGGAATGAAGTTTGGCAAGCAAAGCCGAGCTCCACCCAAGCTCGTCTGTCAAAAACAGTTCGGACAAAAGAAGCCATAAATCTCCCGCGAAGCTCGCAGAACATAATTGAATTCGGGCAAGTGAGCAAACTCCCCCAAACCTCATCATCGAATAAATTTGCTCAAGTGAGACCGAACTCCACTCGTATGTCACCAAGGAAGCCCTACAAAATTCAAGAAGAGAATGAAATTACAAGCTAATTGGGCTCCACCTCAAGCTCACGCAAAAAGTTCGGACAAAAAAGCATAATCTCCCTGAAACTTTCGCGGGAAAGGAACGAAGTTCAGGCAGCGAGGGCAAAGTGTGGAATGAAGTTTGGTGCGAGTGAAACTTTGAAGCTCATCATCGAGATAAGATTCGAGCAAGTGAGGCCGAACTCCCCCCTCAAACCTCATCGTCGGAATGAAGTTCGGCGCGAGTAAAGCCGAACTCCCCCCTCAAACCTCATCATCGGAATGAAGTTCGACGCAAGTGAGGCCGAACTCCCGCTCGAGTATAACCAAGGAAACTCCCTACAAAGATTTCACAAGAGGTGAGACGAAGTTCGGCCGTGCTCACGACCACCCCAGGGCAAGCGAGGACTCCGCGCTTATGACCTCCATAGCGTAAGCAAGGTCCGAACTTTTCGAGCTCACCACCAAGGAATTTTTGATAGAAGGGCGTGAAGAAGTCTCCCTCCCGAAAGGTTCCGTGACTGCGCCCCCTTCACGCTCCTCGAACTCAAAATTTCATGAAAGTTAAGAACCAGCTGTCAAGATTAGAAGGATTACGGTCTCCCCCAAATAAGCGCGATCGAAGCAAGTACTGTCTCTACCATCGCGACTACGGCCACGATACTGAGGAATGCATCCAGCTCTGAGACAAAATTGAGAAGCTTGTCAGAAAGGGGTGGTTGAGTAAATCCCTCCGACACCAGCCTGAAGCAGAAGATCGGCCAAGGACGCTACCATAGCCAGAAACGACATAGAGGTCGACCGCCTCATGGCGTCATCAACGTTACCCTGGGGGGAAACTTGGTACATCGACGATTCTTCGTCTCCCAATGACAAAGCCAGGAGGAGCTTTCTCCAAATTAAGGAGGCCAGCATGAGACAGAGGAGGTCGTCCGATCCGAGCCTCGCTGCCCAAGAAAATCCGGAGGAACAACGCCCCCACCATCCTAAAATGGGGATATGCTGTGAGTAACTTTTCCTCGGTAAAATTCTCCCCCAACAAATAATATTATTTCTGGGTGCAAAAAACCATATGATGACAGAAAAGAAGCAGTCAATAGTTGCCGTATCAGGAACAGGAGAAGGACCTCGTGCTAACGGGGGCAGGTCAAAGACCTTAAAGCTCGATTGCAGGAGATAAGATCTCTCCCGAGTGTCCACTTCAACCTCGACCGCAGGAGATAAGATCTCCCCCGAGGCAACCTCGGCTGTAGGAGATAAGATCTCCCTCGAGAAAAGCTCGGCTGTAGAAGATAAGATCTTTCCCGAGTCCCGCTTCAACCTCGACCGAAGAGATAAGATCTCCCCCAAGCAACCTCGCTGCAGGAATAAGATCTCCCCGAGAAAGCTAGGAGAATAAATTCTCCCCGAAGCAACCTCGGCTGCAGAGATAAGATCTCCCCGAGAAAGCTCGCGGGAGATAAATCTCCCCCGAAGCAACCTGGCTGCAGGAGATAAGATCTCCCCCGAGGAAAACCTGATCAGTCGCTTCTCAGAGATAGATCTCCCCTAGCAACCTGCTGTAGGAGATAGATCTCCCCGAGGAGCTTGGCTGCAGGAGATAAGATCTCTCCCAGGAGGAACCTCTGCGGCTAGGGATAAGCTCCTTCGAGGAAAGCTCGCTGCAGGAGATAAGGTCTCCCCGAGGAAAGCTAGCTCAGGAGATAGATCTCCCCGAGTGCCGCTTCAACCTCAGGAGATCGAGGCAACCTCGATGCAGGACCCCCGAGTGATTAACCTCGGCTACAGGAGATAAGATCTCCCGAGGAAAGCTCGGCTGTAGGAGATAAAATCTCCCCCGAGTGCCCGCTTCAACCTCGGCCGCAGGAGATAAGATCTCCCCCGAGGCAACCTCGGCTGTAGGAGATAAGATCTCCCCCGAGGAAAGCTCGACTGCAGGAGATAAGATCTTTTCCGAGGCAACCTCGGCTGCAGGAGATAAGATCTCCCCAGAGGAGAGCTTGGCTGTAGGAGATAAGATCTTCCCTGAATGCCCGCATCACACTCAACTACAGAAGATGAGATCTCCTCCGAGCCCCCGATGAGCTCAACCTCCGACCTCGATCGCAGGAGACGAGGCCTACCTCAACCTCGGTTGGAGATGGGATCTCCTTCAAACTTCAACTTCAGCATCAACTTTAGCTGGAGATGAGATCTCCCTCGAGCTTCGATCTGAACCAGCACGGAGCCCGAAAGAAGACTTCGGCAATCGCCCTTTCTGCACTTTCTTCCTTCGAGTTTCGAACTTGAAAGTGGGGGGACTAGTGTTGGGGATAAACCCCGCTCCTGCCCAAGTCCAGTTCGATGCCCTGCTTAATGCAGCCAATAGCCGCGGAAGAGCTTCAACGAGCGGGTCCAGATCGAACCCCTTCAATCGGTCGAACTCCTCAGTGGCCGAGCTCCTTGGACTCCCAGCAGTCGAGCTTTAGCCAAACCCCTCGATGGCCGAACTTCAGTCGGACTTTCGCGAGGGCCGAATTTCCTCCGAGCTTCCCCTTCGGTCGGACTTCTCACCAATCGAGCTCCTTCTAACCCCTTCAGTCGACCGAATTGCTTAGCGGCCGAGCTCCTTGAACTCCAAGCGATCGGGCTTTAATGGAATTTCCCAGCGCCCGAACTCCTCAGCGATCGAACTCCTCAAGCGGCCGTCCCTTCAGTCGGTCGAGCTCCCTCGGACTCTCAGCGGTCGAACTCCTCAGCAGTCTTCCTCCGATCGAACTTCTCACCGACCGAGCTCCTGCCAAACTCTCCAACGATCGAGCCTTAGCCACGCGCCTCCAGCCAGACGCCTACAGGAGTCGAACTCTTTCCGAGCTTCCTTTTTAGGAGTCCAAACTCCTCCAAAATGGGCTCACGTCAAAGACCTTCAACTCTTCATTCGGCTCCGAGCAACTCAGTATTGAGACAGCTGCAGCCATCACCATCAGTCCACCGTCAATGACAGCGACCCACTATCAGGCGGCGATGGCTATCACCATCAACCCGCTGCAGACGGCACCTTTCCATCAGACTGACTCCGTCGGACCTCGAGCAGCCTGTCAGCATGCGGCTGCAGTTGTCACCATCAAGCTCCGCTATAAAAAGGATCCTCCAGATACACTAACTTCGATCTCTCTGATCTCTAAGCTCTCCTCTTCTTCTCTAAGCTCCGGAACTCATTTTCGAACACTCTATTCCTATTGGCCAAAGCTGGTTTGATCGTCGGAGGGTCCTGCCAGAGCTACCCCCACCAACTTCGGACGGAACTTTGTTTTGCAGGTCTCCGACGACGATCAAATTCTACGTCAATATATATATATATATATATATACATACATACATACATACATCAATATATATACACACACACATATACATACATACATATGTATGTATATATATAGATTTACATATTAATTTATTATTAAGCATATTCATTAATCTCATATATCTTTATTTATTTTCAAAGTTCAACAAATTCTTGCTTGCAAAAAATATTGTAGTAGCTCAAAGTATATGCATATGCATACCATAGAAATGGAGATGAGGGACGGAAGAGAGAGTAATTAAAAAAACTAAGTACCATAAATAATATTATGGAAATAATAATTTTCCTTCTACCAAACATACATTTAAAAAAAAAAAAACAAGAAAGAAAGGAACAAAGGAAGTGGCTAGAAATAGTTGTCTTTAGTGATATAATCCACAATGAAGTATGGTTCTTAAGCTGATTTCTATCTAAGAAAGGAAACAAACTTTTAGTTTTTAATATTTGTACAATGTAAATTTACTTTGAAGTTACCAAATGTTCTATAATAATAGTGTATCTATTTCTAAAGTTTAAATAGACAACATTAAAAACCCATTTTGTGAAACAATACAGAGTAATAGGTTCAAGAAAATGCTTATGCATGTGATAAGATCAACCCAGTTATTATAGAAAAATATCATATTTTATTTGATCTTTGCCACAATGATAAATGTAGAGTACTTCCAAGAGTTCCATTTTAAATATACTAGCATCTTGTTCATGGAAACTCATATTTGTTTTCTTGGCCCCTTTGGACAGCCAAGGGCACAGGTCGCACCTCCAACATAAAATGAGAACAAACTCTTCAAAGAAAAAAAACCTATGAAAACTAAAATACTTAAAGATTCTCCCAATATTTTTTTTTCTTCTGTCCAAAAAAACTTAGAGATAAACATTTTATCACCTTTGACCATTCCATTCTAAAATGGGGTTCTAGTGGGATCCAGATCTAAACCGACCCAGCATCCATGTTATCCATGCGAAATGAGGACCTTTCTTTATATGAAGGCATTCCAAAGTGGACTCCACACCAGGAGGGTGGACTAATCGCAAGAGAACCTTCGCCAGCGGTCTGTTTCGCCCACCGAATTGAGGTATATCCCCTAATATACCGGAACATGGTGTCCAGGACAAGTTAGGCAAATGAGGAATATAATATACAGTGCTGTCGGGGATTGGAATATTCGACCGGAAGAAGACGTTAGACATGACGCATCAGTTCATGCTTTGGGCTATGACTAGAATATATCAAATATTAAAGGAAAATAATTGTACAAAGTGGATTGTTCTCAAATTCTTTTGGTTTTGGTCCAAAGTCTAATGTTAGCATCTGAAAATTTTTAATTTCCATTTTCTTATGGAAGCATTTAGGTCAGGTTTGAGGAGGAGTCAAAATGCCCAGCCATAGCAGACCATACGCAGGTGGATGAGATGACATCATACATGAATTATGGATGGTTGAAGTAAAACTACCCAGTTAATTAAGAGGGATTTTTCTTTTTTTCTTAAAAAAAAAAAAAAGGATAAAAAGAGGAGGCGAAGTACTTCCCCTCAACTTTTCTTTAGTAAAATAAAAATCTGTACGAGAGTTAAAAGATCAAAAGTCACAAGGAATCAAGATGGGTGAGGGTGCGAAGAGCAAGCCTGCTCACGAGTTTATCGTGACTTCCTTTTGCTTTGCCATTACAAAGATTCGCCCATCGTTGGGAACAAGAGTAGCCTGACGAAAGATTACGGAGGGGAAGATTTTTTATCGTGAAAGATTCTAGCATTTAATTCCAACCAAACCTGCCGACACATCGCAATGGCAAGATGATGCCGCGCTTTTCTCGAAGGAATTTAATTTTTCTGAGGTTTCATGAAGTCCGGTGGTCGCCGAGATTAATCGGCAACCTAGAGAACTCAAGATATATCTTGAAGGATGACCAAATGATTCTCATGCATGGACACTTAATGAATAGGTGTACGATAGACTCAATATTAGCACCTGTTGGGGATAAATCCCGCTCCCGCCGAAGTCTAACCCGATGCTCGGTCTAATGCAACCAGTAGCCGCTGAAGAGCTTTAGCGCTAGGCGCCAGGCCGAGCCTCTACCACGGCCGAACTGCCTAGAGGCCGAACTCCCCTGCACCAAGGTCCGGGCCAAACTGCCTAGAGGCCGAACTCCCCTGCGCCAAGGTCCGGGCCGAACTACCTAGCTGCCGAACTCCCCAGCGCCAGGCTTCGGGCCGAACTCCCACCGCCAGCCGAACTTCCTGACGGTCGAGCTCCTTGGACTCCAAGCGGCATGACTTCTTCGGGAGACGGACTCCTCCCAGACGCCCGTTTGGCCACCCGAGCTCCTCCCGGGTTTTCCTTTCGGACCGACTCCAGGCGAGCCCAGGCGGCCGAACCCCTTCGGACCGACTCCAGGCGGTCGAACTCCTCGGCAATCGTCCCTCGGCCGAACTCTACAGATGGCCGACCCTTCAGCCAGCCGAGCTCCTCCCGGGTTTCCCCTTCGGCCGAACTCTGTTACAAGTCCGAACTCCTCTGGACGAACTGTCGCCTGCAGCAAGACCGGACGGCGCCTTCCTCTCCGTACCGGACTCCATGCGGCCCACGACTCGCCAGTATGGCTCCCACGATCCACCGGACGACGCCTTCCTCTCCGTACCGGACTCCATGCGGCCCACGACTCGCCAGTATGGCTCCCACGATCCGGACGACGCCTTCCTCTCCGTACCGGACTCCATGCGGCCCACGACTCGCCAGTATGGCTCCCACGATCCACCGGACGACGCCTTCCTCTCCGTACCGGACTCCATGCGGCTCACGACTCGCCAGTATGGCTCCCACGATCCACCGGACGACGCCTTCCTCTCCGTACCGGACTCCATGCTGCCCGACGACTCTCTGCCAGACGGCATGGCCGTCACCATCAACTAAGCTCCGCTATAAAGGGACCCCTCTAGATACGCCAAGGCTAAGCTCTCTAATCTCTAAGCTCTTCTCCTCTTCTCTAAGCTCCGGAACTCATTTCGAGCACTCCATTACTGTTGGGCAGAGCTGACTTGAGCGTCGGAGGGTCCTGCCGGAGCCATCCCCCACCGGCTCCGGACGGGACTTTGTTTTGCAGGTCCCCGGCGGCGACCTCGGCGGCCTCGACTCCAACGACCTCCGGCGACGACCAGTTTCTGCACCAACAGATTGGCGCTAGAGGAAGGGCACGAACCTCCGAGGTTCCCCTGTTCTTAAAGGAGTGCTCGGCGACGATTTCCTTCCCCTGCTCCGGATCTCTCTTCTCCCTCTTCAGGATTCCTTTTCTGGAAAGAAAAATGCCCCCCAGAAGAGCCTCGACCCGGAGGTCGGCAGCCTCCGCGGCCCGATCCCGTTCGGGTCCGTCCGCTCCCACTCCGGCCCCGGCAACACGGGCCCGCTCCATACTCGCGGTAGATGCGGAGCAGTTCGACCTGCTTGCCCAGCAGGTCCGCGATCTTACGGAGGCGGTGCAGGCAGTGCAGGCCACGCATTCGCGGGGTCCGACACCCGCTCGACCGACGTGGGGTTCCCCAGAGCCCTGGAACCCAGTCCAGGAGCGACCGATGTGGGCTACCCGACCTCCGGTCCTCGGGAGAGAAGGGCAACCGACAAAGAGCCCCAGCTCGGACCGCGGCTCGACCCAGGGAGAGGCTTCGCACCTATTCTGCGAGAAGACCTTGGGGATTAAGGATCGCGAAGATTTCCTGGATCAAAGGCTCTTGGAAATGGGCCGACGCATAGAAGAACTTCGTCATACTCCTTCCTCCCGCGGTAATGATATTTGCACTGACCCTCCTTTCTCACAGAAAATTATGCAGGAATAGGTACCGCCGAATTTTAAGCTCCCGCATTTTGAAAGCTACGATGGGACCACCGACCCGATCGACCATTTGGAGGCCTTCAGGACGACGATGTTGCTCCATGGCGTGCCTGACGCCATTTTGTGTCGGGCTTTCCCCTCTACTCTCAAGGGAGCGGCCAGGAATTGGTACTCGGCGCTTAAGCCGGGCACCATCCTATCGTTTGACCAAATGAGTCAACAATTCGCGGCCCACTTCGTCAGCAGCAGACGGCCGCGCAGAGGCTCGGATTCCTTGTTGGCCATCAGGCAAAAAGAGGGGGAACCCATCCGGGCTTACGTCACCCGGTTCAACGCTGCCGCGCTGGAAGTCCGGAACCTAGACCAATCAGTCGCTATGGCCGCCCTCAAGGGCGGCCTTCAGAAGAACGACCTGTTGTTCTCCCTGAAAAAGAAATATCCCAGGGATTTCGCTGACATGCTAGCTCGGGCCGAAAGCTATGCCCGGGCAGAGGAGGCTTTTGAGGCCAAGGATAATGAAGCTCGCGACAAGCGACGAATAGGCAGAGCGGGAAGGCCCGCCGAAGAGAGAAAGCGCACCGAAGCTTGGCCGCGCTCCCGGACTCCCCCTGGTCGCGGGCGAGCCCGAACTCCACCTCGGGCTCGGGGGCGGGAAACCCCCGACGGAAGGTGGCTCAGTATTACAATTCCAGAGTCAAAAGCAAGGCGTTCAGAGTTGGGGACTTGGTGCTTCGACGAGCAGCCGTCTCTCAGCCCCAGAGTCAAGGGAAGCTCGTCCCAAATTGGGAAGGTCCGTACGAAGTGGTAGAGGTCATCCGACCTGGAACCTATCGCCTAAAGGAGCTCGGAGGACTAGCGCTTCCCCGACCTTGGAACTCAGAAAACCTGAGAATGTACTACCAGTAGTTTCCCTCAATAAAACCCCGTTGCTCGACACTATCGTTTCAGGATCGCTGGGAAAAAGCGAGCGGAAATGTCCCGTTAGGAATAGGAGGAGAGCCTCGTCCTGACATGAGCGAAGTCGAAGGCCCCGTTCACGAAGGACGGGATGGGGGGAGAAGCTCGGACGACGGTCCGGATGTGCCCCCACAGCCCGTTAGGAACAGGAGGAGAACCTCATCCTAGCGTGAGCAAAGTCGAAGGCCCCGTTCACGAAGGACGGGATGGGGGGAGAAGCTCGGACGACGGTCCGGATGTGCCCCCACAGCCCGTTAGGAACAGGAGGAGAACCTCATCCTAGCGTGAGCAAAGTCGAAGGCCCCATTCACGAAGGACGGGATGGGGGGAGAAGCTCGGACGACGGTCCGGATGTGCCCCCACAGCCCGTTAGGAACAGGAGGAGAACCTCATCCTAGCGTGAGCAAAGTCGAAGGCCCCATTCACAAAGGACGGGATGGGGGGAGAAGCTCGGACGACGGTCCGAATGTGCCCCCACAGCCCGTTAGGAACAGGAGGAGAACCTCGTCCTAGCGTGAGCAAAGTCGAAGGCCCCGTTCACGAAGGACGGGATGGGGGGAGAAGCTCGGACGACGGTCCGAATGTGCCCCCACAGCCCGTTAGGAACAGGAGGAGAACCTCGTCCTAACGTGAGCAAAGTCGAAGGCCCCGTTCACCTGAAGGACGGGATGGGGGGAGAAGCTCGGACGACGGTCCGAATGTGCCCCCACAGCCCGTTAGGAACAGGAGGAGAACCTCGTCCTAACGTGAGCAAGGTCCAAGGCCGAGCCCCAGAGTCTACGGCAAGCTTCCGCTGCAGAAGATGAGGTCTCCTTCGGACCTCAGCTTCAACTTCGGAAGATGAGATCGCCCCCGAGCACCCACATCAGCGGGAGACGAGATCTCCCCCAAGCGATCGTAACCTTGACTGCAAGAGAGGAGGTCTCCCCCGAGTCGAACTTCGGTTGATGGAGAGTCGCCCCCGAATGTCAACTCCGACCCTCGACCACGGGGGGCGAGATTTACTTCGGCTTCAACATCAGCTTCATCAACTTTGGCTGGAAACGAGTTCCACTTTCAACTCCAAACATCGACTGGAGATGAGGTCTCCCCCAAGCCTCAGCTTCAACTTCAGCGTCAACATTGGCTGGAGATGAGACCTCCCCCGAGCTTCAGCTGCAACAAACGCATGGGGCCTGGAAGAAGACTTCGGCAGTCGCCTATTTTGGTACTCCCTTCCTTCGAATTTCGAACTCGGGAGTGGGGGGGCTACTGTTGGGGATAAATCCCGCTCCTGCCGAAGTCCCAGCCCGATGCTCAGCCTAATGCAACCAGTAGCCGCTGAAGAGCTTTAGCGCCAGGCGCCAGGCCGAGCCCCTACCACGGCCGAACTGCCTAGAGGCCGAACTCCCCTGCACCAAGGTCCGGGCCGAACTGCCTAGAGGCCGAACTCCCCTGCGCCAAGGTCCGGGCCGAACTACCTAGCTGCCGAACTCCCCAGCGCCAGGCTCCGGGCCGAACTTCCACCGCCAGCCGAACTTCCTGACGGCCGAGCTCCTTGGACTCCAAGCGGCAGGACTTCTTCGGGAGACGGACTCCTCCCAGACGCCCGTTCGGCCACCCGAGCTCCTCCCGGGTTTTCCTTTCGGACCGACTCCAGGCGAGCCCAGGCGGCCGAACCCCTTCGGACCGACTCCAGGCGGTCGAACTCCTCGGCAATCGTCCCTCGGCCGAACTCTACAGATGGCCGACCCTTCAGCCAGCCGAGCTCCTCCCGGGTTTCCCCTTCGGCCGAACTCTGTTACAAGTCCGAACTCCTCTGGACGAACTATCGCCTGCAGCAAGATCGGACGGCGCCTTCCTCTCCGTCCGGACTCATGCGGCCCAGACTCGCCAGTATGGCTCCATGCGGCCCACCGGACTCGCGGCCACGCTCGAGTATGGCTCCCATGATCCACCGGACGGCGCTTCCTCTCCGTACCGCTTCCATCCTCTCCGCAGCCCACGACTCGCCAGTATGGCTCCCACGATCCACCGGACGACGCCTTCCTCTCCGTACCGGACTCCATGCGGCCCACGACTCGCCAGTATGGCTCCCACGATCCACCGGACGACGCCTTCCTCTCCGTACCGAACTCCATGCTGCCCGACGACTCTCTGCCAGACGGCATGGCCGTCACCATCAACTAAGCTCCGCTATAAAGGGACCCCTCCAGATACGCCAAGGCTAAGCTCTCTGATCTCTAAGCTCTTCTCCTCTTCTCTAAGCTCCGAAACTCATTCCGAGCACTCCATTACTGTTGGCCAGAGCTGACTTGAGCGTCGGAGGGTCCTGCCGGAGCCACCCCCCACCGGCTCCGGATGGGACTTTGTTTTGCAGGTCCCCGACGGCGACCTCGGCGGCCTCGACTCCAGCGACCTCCGGCGACGACCAGTTTCTGCACCAACAGCACCTATTATGTGCCTTCAACCCGGCCTCAGCCAATCTAATCCTCGATTTTCATCAAGATACGTGAGAGTTGGTTGTGGCCGATCTAATGTTATCCAAGAAGCATGATTTCAGATCGGCATATCGATTCAATTCAGCCATTAAAGATGGGCAATCCTTATCACAATTGTATGAAGACTGGATGAGAAAATCTAACTATCAGAATTCGATTATGTCATAGAGTAATAACTGCTAGTTTCGTATTGTAAATATGGAGCGTGATCCCTACTATCATGATTCTCTTGCATTTTTTGAAAACAGCCAATGCCCCTGGTGTATGCAACTATTGCTCACACTCTATAAATAGAGTAGAAGAGTGGGATTTCATATAAGTTCTTGATTGCCTCAAGACACTACTATATCATTCTCTCTCTCTCTCTCTCTCTTTCTCTCTTTCTCTCTGTTTTTCAATTTCTAAGCGACTTGAGTGTTACAGGATCCCCACTAAAAAATCTTTCGATCAGAGATTATTTTGCAAGCCCAGCTCTAGCACCCTAGAGCCAATGTCTCCATCTGCACCTCATCGTTTGCCGAAGACCCCTTCACCTTGTCTTCTGGCCTCTAAGAAGATCAATTCAACCTCATCAGCCTGAGTTTTGGTAGTAATAGATTGGCGCTAAAAGAAGAGCCACTACCAAAAGCTTATTTAGAGAAAGAGAACATTTCACTATGAGGCCATAAGAGGATCTTCAAACATCTCGTGCTGCTTAAATGGCGGATAATCCCATAATATTCAGTAGAAAGCCATAGTGCCTCAAGCACCATCACTACCTTCTCAATCTACACCGGCAATTTCTAACGACTAATTTAATAGCCTTGTCCAACAAGTATAAGCCTTAACTACTGCGGTGCAAGATATACGGCTCAACCTATGGCAAGTACACTACACCGAGATCGAGCTTGACTGGTAAGTCGGTAATCACCTCCTCATAGTTCGAGCGGGGGCATAGTTGACACAGTTGATTTGGGAGCCCCGATCAAGAATAATATAGGTGCTCACCGACCCCATGATTATGTAAGGACTATATCCGGGTAACTTCTCTCCTTCGTGCCAAGATCCCTATAATACTTTAGATGCTGAGGTGGAGAAGAGATTTCAGGATATGTAGTAGTAGATTGAGATACTACAAGGCCAAACTCAATAGCATACCGTGGAGCTTAACTTCAATGCCGACCTCCCATTCACCAAAAGGATCGCAGACGAGTCGATCCTCCTATAGTTCAAGATGTCAATACTAGAGCCATATGATGGAATCATGGATCATATAGTGGACCATGGATCCCATCGACCATCTGGGGAGTTTTAAAATTCTAATACTTCTCCATGGAGCAATCGATGGAATTCGTGACCAGGTATTTCCATCCATCTCGTGGAAAGTAGCTCGGTCATCCCTCATCAGCATAACTTATCTAAACGGCCCTCGGCTATCCCTCAGCGGCGTACGACATCCATCCATCTGGCTACTCTCACGACTTTATCCTCATCCACGGCACGGGATTGAAGAGGGAATAAGGATCCCCTGTTCCAATCAATCTTTTTTAAAAGAAAATTATGATAAAGCCAGCAAGTGCCAATTTTACTCTGAAACTGGCCTAGCTTGCCGATTTTACTCTGAATCGGATCTAATTGGACCCGTTCCGGCATACATATTTGTAGAAAGTAATTTCAACTTCAACATTAAGTTCGGCACGTTCTTATGTACTGGTACTCATTATTGTTTTATGATTGCTCCTCCCTGTCATCCGTAAGGCATGAGCCATGTCAAAGAGGATACTCCTCAGTAAACTAATTACTAAATTTTTTTCAAGCCTTTTTTTTATGAAGTCACAGGCTACAAGCAGAAATGGGTATTGGACTAAGTAGATTGACTCATGTTGCAAATATCTTCTAATTATAAAAATGTTTACGTTGTTTCAGATATTTTAAACTGCTGCATGTTGCTGGCATGTATGCATTCATTGTGTGTGCAAGCCAACTAGTATTTGGCATTTATGCGTCGTTAAGTCCCATACTCTTGTCAATATGCTGATGCCAAGATATGTGCAAGCTTTCCTTGGGCTCTTGTGCTATTTATAGTTTGGTAGTCACCACAGATAATCTTCTAAAAGAAATTCTTTGTGCACCACCAGCATGCACCCCCGCATGCACCCTTTTTGGTGATTGGATGTGCAATTTTTTTTTTTTTTTCTAGCCCGGCTGCACCATCCGCCGTGCACGAAATATTTCCCATCCTCCAATCTGATATGCAAGTATGTGGGCCTTGGCAAGATTGCTTTACAGATGGCAGCTAAGTTATGAGGAACTGCAACCTTGTTAAATACTAATAATAATAACAAAAACAAAAGAAGAGTCTTAAATCTTTTATGCTATCTGAAGAAAACTTACTAGAATAATAATGAAATTCCATTCCAGATCTCTAGCTGGACATTTTTATATAAATGCCGTACAGAACCCATTTTTTATATATTGCAAAAATATTTTTTAGTTTTATTATATAAAACTATTTATTAGGCCGTTCCTGGATATATAACACAAAACTTCTCCATGAATAAACGCCACATCCAGGCCAACTAAGTTCCATTAGTCTGAACTTCTAGTTATTTTTATGCAATAAAACTTGGCTTAATTATTAGCCCAATAGACAACCTCTTCCAATCCCAAAAAAAAAAATCTGCAAAATTTTTGTAAGAGTTTCCATTCATTCTAGCTAGTCTTGTAAAACTGGTGGGCTCAAAGTACTCTGGTAGATGTATATGGCTTGTAGTAGTGGAGGTTGAACTTGGATGGAGCAGAGTTAAAAATAGGTGGTCCACATGACGCAATACCAACCAAATAAGGAAGTAAACAAACAATTGCTAGAATGATGGTAGCATAACATAAAACTCACTCAAAAAAGCACACTATTGATGTGCGATTTTCTTGTTGTTTATCTGTGCTTATATTCAGTTATGTCAATCTCTTTGTGTGATGCATTTGTCTCATTAAAACATGTAACAAAAAGAGAAATGGTAAAATATATTACAACCCTCACAAACAATTTGAACACTCACCTCTTCCTCATATTTGCTAACCCTATTTCTTCTTCTTTTTTTTCTTTTTAAACTCTCTTCTCATGAATTTTAAGAAGCAATTCGCATAAACCAGACTCTAGTATTAACTCTCTTTATCTTCCACCACAACAAAGGTGGTCGGTGGTTATGCAATTTTGGTTGCACTCAACACAACCTAATATTCCTTAACTTTATTGTGGGGTCAATCCACATGAGTCATAATCCTTAGGGCCCACTCTCCAAGATGCACCCAGCAACCATGACGGCGGCGTCCATGGGCAACCATGCCATGAGAGGGCATGAAGTAGACTCATCCGCTCCCATCCGACCCTATGCTCAGATCATCTACCATCCTTCGGATCAAAACTACTTCACCACCTCTAGGTCGGGACTCTATTGGGCCTCGGACCGGAACTTCACCGATGATACGGACGAGTCCCTAGCAATAGAACTTGAAATCATTAAGGTTGTGATGACTCCTTAGCCGTTGTTTGACTCAGGCCGAATCGCCCAGCCACATGAGAAATCGTCCAATCTTCTAACATCCTCCAGGACATGGGTATGGCAGACGCCCATGACTAATAAACTAATAAACATCCACCCGACAAACATTCTCTATCGACAATATGGACAAGTCCCTAGCAATGGGACTAGGAATCAATATGGTTGCGATGACTCCTCAACTATTGTCTGACTCAGGCTGAATCACCCAGCCACATAGAAAATCACCGAATCTTCTGACATCCTCCAATGCAAGGCTATAATAGATGCCCATGACTAATAAATTGGCAGGCATCCACCAGACAGATGCTCACAACTAACAAACTGGCGGGCGCTCGTCTGAAAAATGCTCATGATCAAGAGGATGTACCGCCTATTCTAACAACCTATGGATTAGGGTACAACAAACTTCAACCATCTTCTATATAAAGAGGTAAAAGAGAGACCCCCAAGAGAGGTAGGCAACATACGCAACACTAAGTTAAGCTACTCGAATTTCATTCCTCCTTTTCTCTACTGTACTCAAGCTTCAGCTAATTTGAGCATCAGAGGGTTTTCTATCGAAGAACCTCTTCGTGTGTAAATTTTTTTTGTAGGTCTCTGGCACCCCATCCCCACTGACTTCCAGCATCCATTAAGTAGCCACATCAGCCTCCTAGAGCCTCGACGCAATAGTATAGTGCTAGAGGAAGGATCGCATTAGCAACCCCTTGAGGAAAGAAGAGAAGAATGCCTCATTGAAATTGCTTCATCATCTCCCACCGACGGTCAATCTGGAGGAGTCGAGGCAAAGCCATCTAGCTATCCACCTTCCACAAGCTCGCAGAGCAAACACAGTTGCCTATAGTAGTGGACCCCTAATAATTTGATGGCCTGGTCCTCTTGGTCTAGGTCTTTACCAACGTCGTCTAGCACCTATAGCAGGTCATAGAGTAGTGGCAGCCTCGTGATCACACTCCTCTAATGGCACTGTCCTAGCATAGCCGCCAGGACCCATACCTGGATCTTGAGAGTCCTCGACGTGGGATGTGCCGGTCGGCCTCGATAGCTGGTGATCACTGACCCATCATGGGTCCACCCATGGTGGATGACATCGGACATCTCTGACCTTCTCTGGCGGAGATTCGATGGAGGGCACCCTCGGCCCAAGAGATTCCACCGTGGAGAGGACCTCAAGCAAAAGGTCCGTGAGATCAAGCGCAGGCTAGACTAGATACAAGTGGGCAGTGGAGAGAACGAAGAAGCCTTTAGTTTCAGTTACAAGACACCCTTCACCCGCTCGATTCTCTGGAAGCTGATCCTTGGTTGGTTCAAAATGCCTATGATGAAGCCGTCCAATGGCTTCTTCGATCCCATGGACCACGTGGAGGGCTATAAGAATTTTATGATGCTCTAGGATGCTTCCGATGTCCTCCTCTACCTAGTCTTCTCAACCACCTTGAAGAAGATAGTGCGGACATGGTACTCCAGACTCCAATCGAGATCCATCTCCTCCTTCATGCAACTAGGATTCCAATTTGTTGCTCATTTTGACCATAGCCGAGTCCAACCAAGAACTTTGGATAGTCTGTTCTCCCTCTATCAGGAAGAGAGAGAGAGTTCCTATGCGACTATATAGCTCGCTTCAATATGGCCATATTAGAGGTGCGCAGTCTGAATAAAGCCGTCGCAATATTAGCTTTGAAGCGAGGCCTCCACAACGGGCGTCTCATCCCTTTTCTTTACAAAAAGTATCCGAGAAATTATATTGACCTTCTAACTCAGACTCATAAGTATATACAGGCCAAGGAGAGTCAGATGGTGCGAAGAAGCGTGTGCAGAAGGATGCACATAAGATCATCAAGATGGTAGAATCCTCTCGACCGTCAAAAGCTCTAAGGTAGAAGAGTCTCCCTTAATGCTACAACATCTACCCCTCGTTGACTGCCCCTCAAGCCCAAATTCTTATGGAGATCGAGGGCAAGGAGCACCTCCACCGATCGCTGCTGATGAAGACTCCATCGATGTGGCAGAAAAAGTAAAAGTACTACCACTTCCATCATGATCATGATTATGATATCGAGGAATATGCCTCTAACTGAAGGATGAGATCAAGGCTCTAATCCATAAATACTATTTTGAAAAGTACATCCAAAAGTGACAAGATCAAGAGCTCAAGGAGGAGCCATGGCACCACCTCGAGAAAGGTGATGCCAGCAACCGGTCGACTACTAGGGTCATCAATGTGATCTCAGATCTCAAAGGTGGCTAGGGGACAGAGGATCAAGTCGGAAGTTCAAAGCGACAGAGGATAGACCACTTGATTTTTTTTCTAATAATGATATTTGATGAGTTCAAACTCCTTATAATGATGCCATTGTCATTTTAATAATGGTGATGAATCTTGATGAAAAAAAATTCTTGTTGATAATGAAAATTTTATGGACGTCTTATCTTATGATGCCTTTCAGAAAATAAAACTCTCACCAGACCGACTAAAGAGAGTAAGCACTCCTTTAGTTGCTCAAGAGACTCCATGGTGGTAGAAGAAAAAATCATCCAACCTATGACTGTTAGAATGGAGCCAATGAAATGGAGAAACCTAGATGTACCCTGAGGGAGAGCTGGATTGAGGCCAACATCGTAAAGATTTTATTCCATCATTAACTCCACCAGCTTCGAAACCTCAACGTCGAGCAACTTTTGATAGTTCTCATCCTCGGGGAGGATCGACTTCTTCTTATTGGGGGAAAGCCATGGATCATCCTAGGCCCAGTTGAAGCCTCAGGGAACATCCATGAAAATAAAGAAGAATTTATCCTTCCAACCACGTACAGAGGAAGGAAAACTGCCAGTGAATTTACACTCATGGTGGGGACTGAAGTATCACCATCCTTTCTCATGGGGGTGTTTCTTCAAAGTGAACAACATCCTAAATAGAAAAATCCTCGAATGAATATAAAGTCTGCAGCAAAGAATAATGAAGACGATAATTATTCGAATGGAGTTCGGGATGACTTGGGTTGGAAGGATCCTATAGAAGTCAAGAATGTTGGAGGAAAATAGGTAGAAAGGCAACCGAAGATCTGCATGAAGAGTCTCCTCGTATAGAGTGACTCAACCCTCTGAGACCAAAGACACTCGCTCCTTTCGACTCAAAATTTCGAGCCAAAAGATTGAAGGGATAGAGTATCGAGACCTAAGCCATTGGAGGTCATCCTCGTGATCATCAACTCTTCACCCCCTGCAGGACCAAAGAAGTCTTTGAAGCCCCTCACTAGACTCTCTGCTCTGGATGGCTTAGGACCTTGATGACCAAAAGAAGAGACCCCCACGACAGGAGCCTAGGGATCTTCCTAGGATTACGATCGAGAGGTGGATCGTCGGAGGTCCTAGCTCATTTGACTACTCTCACCTTGCCCTCTCCTACCAGAGGACATTGCCACAAAACCAACTAAAGCTTAAAGAAAAGCAAGCAAGCAAAGGGACCAACTGAAATAAGCTTGAAAAGGAGGAACCAAAAAAGGCAACACCTCCCAACAAAGACGATGCCTGTTGAAGTCTGAAGAGAAGCATGAAGTAGTCATAGAATCCCTCCAAAAGCTAGATGAGCGGGTGCAAGAGAATGGGGTAGAAAGATAGATGCAACGGTGGGAGAATCCCTTTTATACCACATGCTTGCAACTCGAGTGGACCCTCAAAGGTTGGATCTCGACCATGCAGCGAGAATTGGAGTGGCCAAAATCTGTTGCCTACTAGCACACTGCCACTTAGATTTAGATGCATGGACCGATCCACATGAGGTCCACTAGGCTAATCATCGTTCGACAGATGGCACCCCATGGTTGGCTAGACCACAGCCACTAAAAGCACCTTTCGAAATAGAATGATGATCCACCTTGAGCCACCCATTCTTCATAAATATTTTATGATTTGTGACACACAGAACCATCTATAAAAATCAAAACACGATCCATAAGGCTACTCATCTTGTCGAAGTCATAAGCGACATGACAATACATTTAGTGATTGACAAATTTACAATCACCAACTCGGACGAGCCCAAATGATTATCCTCTGAAAAGAACTACTTCCTCCATTCAAGCTGAACACCTTAAACTTGAAAGTGAAGGACAAGTGTTGTGCAGTCAATCCACTTGGGCCATAGTCCTTGGGGCCCACTGTTCAAGACACATTTGGCAGCCATGACGGTAGCACCGATAAGGCAACCATGCTACCAAAGAGGACAAACTCATCAACTCCCATTCGACCCTATGCTCGAACATCTATCGGCCTTTAGGTTGAAACTATTTCACCATCTGTGGGTCAAGACTCTACCGACCCCCAGATTGGACTTCTTCGATGACATAGATAAGTCCTCAGTAATGAGACTTGGAATCAATATGGTTGTGATGACTCCTCAGCCATTGTCCAATCCAGGCTAAATCGCCCAGCCATCTAAAAAATTATCAAATCTTCCAACATCCTCAAGGACGTGGACCGGCAGATGCCCATGACTAATAAACTGGCAGGCCCATCCGGTAAACATCTACAACTAACAAACTAGCAGATGACTATAATCGAGAGGCCATATTGCCTATTCTGACAGCCTACAAATTAGGGGGCAACAAACTCCGACTATCTCCTATATAAAGAGATAAAAAGAGAACTCCCAGAAGAGGTAGGCAACATATACGTGACTCTAAATCAAGCTACTTGAATCATATTCCTCCTTTTTCTCCACCATGCTCAAGCTCTTGGTAACTTAAGCATCGAAGAATCCCCCATCGAAGAACCCTCCAGTATGTGAACTTTCTTTTATAGATTTTTGGTGCCCTACCTCAATCAGCTTCCAACGCCCATTAAGCAACCATGTCAGTCTCCCGAAACCTTGATGCAATAAACTTCATACTGATGATAAATGATGAGAGATTCTTTCAGAGAATAAAATAGAATGATGTTTCTAATTGAATTGCACATGCTTCTGATCAGTACGCGCAATTTTGAAGCCCTTGGCTGTCGTTAATGTCATACACAAAATGAGCCCTTATGAGCATTCTCACAATGAGGATAGGGTGAATAATTTAGAACTTGCCTTGAAAACTTCCAACACAATCCTCTGAAGTAATAGGCCATGAAGACATCACTAATCCCTTCTTTGGTGTGAATATGCTCGAACACGTTATTGTCCTTCGAGATATTAATTATCATTAGCATGTTTTTTTTTGTTGATGGAAAATGGAGGAAGTGAGCAACTTCCCCCATGATTTATTAAAGAAGAATTATAGACAAAAAGAGATGGGAAGGTTACTTAAGAGACAACTGTGGCTATCAAAGGTTTTAGGATTACAGAGAATATTCCCCCATAAGGAAAAGGGAGAAGAAGTACGAAGTTTTATGAAGAACCAACGAGTCCATTGCTTTCTTTCTCAAGAAGATCCTTGGCATCATTTTCTTAGCTAGATTTGCACCTTACTTCGCCTGCATGTAGACCAAAGAGAAGATAAATTCAGTGGCAAACTATGGAGTCTCAAACATGATAAAAAAATGGACCACAATGCTTGAGAAAACATGCATATAATGCAAAGATGAGAGAAACATGACAACCACAAAAGGGGCATCCATCCTTTCACCCTCCTTCCTTTCCTTGCCATAACCTCACCTGTGCAAAGCATATTATGGAGAGACAACCAACAATGATTTTGTTGCATGAGTTATCTTATAAAAAATATTATCCTTGCCAAAAAGGATTTTGCTCATTAGATTTGATTCCGATAGATAGAAGGCACATGATGGTTGGGCTTCGATTGCTATAGGATTCATAATTACCTACAGCCAACCAAAAAGATTAAGTCATAGATAGTTTTTATATCATATAATATTTGTTAAAATTTTGTTATGGATTGTGAGGATAGCTCAGTTAGGAGAGCATTAGACTAAACATTTGAAGATCTACGCTCATCGCAAAATTATAATTTTTTTTTCTTCTTTCAAGATTACAAAATTATTTTTTCATATAAATTATATAAAAAAATTTTCTTCTCTCAACCATAAAAATTATTTTTTTAATATTTATATATAATTTTTTCTTCTCTCAATATTACAAAATCATTTTTTCTTCTATCAACCGGTAATATTGTTGATTATTAGATAAAATTGATATTCTGTTGCACCCACAATAATTCCAAACTATCTACAAATATAATTAAAATATTTTCTAAAAAATAAATTATATATTTTACTGTTTATTGCACATATATAGATTATATTTTTCTTGTCTTAACTAGATAAATGTTGTTGAAGATTAAACTTTAAAAAAATGATATTTCATTGCAACCATGATAGTTTCTAAAATAGAATTTGTTATATTAATAGTTAACAAATATACTCTTTCTTCAAATATAGAAATAAATATAAAATTTTTAAGAATAATTATTTTCTACCTTTCAATCCTTGAAGAGGAAAATATTGGTGCTAATCTTTGAACTCTCACTAGGATCATAACATAGAAGAGCCTCCGGCCACTAAAGCAGGGGTGTTTACCTTATGATCATGGCACTTGTTAAATCTATCATCTATTTAATAATGGCAATGCACTAACTAATTTTATATAACACTATGATATTATAGTTTTTTGATTAATTTCATGATTTAATATGTTCTTTGCATGTAATAGTTGCTTCTCGGTAGCATGTTGTGCTTTAAATCATACTTGTCTCGTGAAATAGAAAGACATGATCCAAGACATATAAAGCACTGTTGTACAAGATAACTATCAAATTTATTTGAACCTCTTTTATATATTTATTGATGATTGCATGCTAGAAAGATATACTTGCAAGTGCACATATTATGCATACATTATTATTGTTATGTCAAAGGACAATACTCTCTAACATTCTTTTAAGGGGCATAAGATGTAAGATTTTAGGCCCATTTTCTTACTGAGCTTTTAAATCATTTGGTAGCCACCATATAAGGTTATAGAGCTTATATATAAATGCTTTTGGGCCAAAACAAGATATATATGTGAATATAAGGCAGCAAAATTGTGAGGATCCACATGGATACATCCAACCATGTTTATATCCATAATTGCATATCTATATATATAATATATTCAATCTTTACTTATTATGATTGTGGCCCATACAACTATCCAAAATCTTTTTTTAAGTGAGTGGCCAGTATGGGGTTTCCTTTGGTTAATATATATGTGCCTAGCATAATTTTTATGCTCTATATATGGATTTAAGTTTTTAACTGCATTAAAAAGGCCTTGTGGCATATAAATATTAGATGTTAAGTTATTAAGATAATTTAAAGAAAATAATCAAAGATGATGGAAAGCAAGTCGTTAAGATCTTAAGAAAAATACTTTTTGAAGATCACTAATTATGGTGCGGCCATGTCTATCATGAATTCTAAGATCATTAAGCAATAGTTCTAAGAACCTAGTCCAACTAGTCTCAATATCACCTTCAATAATGTCTAGGCCATTGGGAACATTGGTTGTTCCCATCTCTTCCTACAATACAAAGTAGTTGGTCCTCTAGGAATGTTTTTAAGTAACAATCATCCAATCCAATGCTTGACCCATACTCTGCTAGCCAACCTCTCTTCAGAGCATCAAATCCTAGGGCTGAGCATAGGTCAGGTTCGGTCGAATTGAGAGAAAAATTTCATCCAACCAAGCCCAATCAGGTTAAAGAAAATTCAAACCACTTCTGACCATTTATCATGTGTAAACCATTTAAAACCGAAGTGAGCGGTTTGTAGCGGGTTCGGATGAGTTATGTTGGTTTGGATTTCAATATTGATCCAATATTAATTTTAAGTCCAATGTTAGCCTACTTAAGTCTATTTGCTGATCCGGATGGATTATGTCGAGATCAGATGGATTGCATGTTAAGAGTATAGAAACTGAATCCAATAGTAATTAACCAAATTTTTTATGAATACCAATCCAATTCAACCTGATTCAAGTCTTTCAACCAACCGAAATCGATATTTATATGATCAGATTGGATGGATTTCTTTGGATTTCAATTATTTATTCAACTATATTAAATCCTATATAAAATTTATGAAAATATGGTGTTGCCCGAATAAAAGGCCTATCAACTTCAACATTAAAAATCATATTCTTTTGTATCCTTCTCAACTCTGTAGCATAGGACCATAACTTATTGTACTGATCCTCTAAAGTATCTATAAGTAGCGTCAATATCCTCCACTTGACTCTATAGTACCTTATCCTAGTAAGAGTCAAAACATATTTTTATTTTATATCTTCTATCTCTTTCATATTTCAATTAGGGTTGATCCTGAACTTATTAATGTATTCCTTGGCCAACCATTTAGAATTAGCTTATCTATTCCTCAAACTCTTGCAATATTTATGTTCATTTTAAAGTGCTTTTACTTCAAATATTCTCTCCATTTGCATATGGCTTGCATATATCTTCCGGGGGCACTTGTCTACACATTTGACATCCATCTTTTTCTCACTTTAATAGCATATCTCTTAATAGCATATCTCTTATCAAGTAATTCAAGTAATTTGAGGGTAATGTCTCCACTTTTTTTTACCATAGCATATCTCTTAATAGCATCCTTAAATTACTTGAGACCCTCAAACTTTATCCCTAGTTCAAACTTCATATCTCTATTGTCACTCTTTTGGTTAAAAAAAGTGTACATTACCCTCCTCTTTCGTCTAGACCTAAAATCCTTATAATCATTTAAAGGTAGGACTCCAGCATTTGAAGCTTCATATTTATTATGGTAATCATCCAATGCTCTATCCCTCTTTGTTAATTTATATAGAATGGACAGATTTACTACCTTCAACTTCAAAAGCATTTAGTCC
The DNA here is from genome assembly GCA_006176705.1 of Cocos nucifera. NCBI lineage: Eukaryota > Viridiplantae > Streptophyta > Magnoliopsida > Arecales > Arecaceae > Cocos > Cocos nucifera. The sequence goes on along the minus strand of QRFJ01000110.1, from coordinate 1,432,328 downwards.
AATAACGTATGGTCCAATAGCACCTAAAATCCAACATCATTAACTCTACTTCTAAAAGTCCACCTACTCCAATGCTAGGTTCACGAACTCTAGTAGTGTCCTTTTACCTCACATCTTTTTTCTTCTTATCTCTAACTTCTAGATGTTCTTCATCATTTGACATGATCTCATCATCACTTAAAGGCTCCTCAATTTCACTTGGCTCCATTGGGATGTAGTCAGGATCATTATTTTTATCAGCAGGCATGTTACTATCACTATTACAAAAATGACCTATGGCAGCGCATACTATGGCAATGATTTTCGAAATTACTGTCATAGCTCCTACGGTAGCAGTTTTCATTAACCATTGCTATAGATCAAACCTATGACAGCAGTTTTTATAACCGTTGCTATAGGTCCAACATATAGCAGTGGTTACAGAAAATCGCTACCGTAGATCGGACTTATAGTAGCAGTTACAAAAATTACTGCCATAGATCGACCTATAGCAGCGGTTCATTATAACCACTGCCATAAGTCGGATCTATAGCAGTGGTTAGTAGGAATCACTGCTATAATCTGATTTATGATAGTGATTAATTGTAACCACTATCATATATTTTTTTCTTTAAATATTATATAATTTTAAAATTTAATGCTCATCTTCACCGTTCATTATCTAAATAATTATTATTAGAGTGTCATCGCAAAAGATCATCTCGATCCGATGGCCCTACCTTCATCAATCAGAAAAATTTGATTTCGACGATCATGAATGATGATGCGATGATCTAATAGATCGAGACCTCTGATGGGTCTAAAAATCTACAATAATGATCTCGATGATGTTTGTAGCATACTATCGAAGTTTTACTTCAATCGAATATCTTTATATTGATCAATTTAGTATAGATTAGTTTCGATTGTTAAATGATAAACGAGTGATCAAAGGATTAAAAGGTGTTCGATTATGAGATAATTTTTTTTTATAAATGATCTTGGCTACTACTTTAATCATTTTTTATGGTGGTGATTATAAAATTCAAATCGTAAGATAAAAAATGATTTAAAACTATACGTCTCCTGATAATCATTCTGAAACTTCATTGGTTGTTATGCTCGTGCTTTTGCAATATCTACTTAACATGAACAGTTTATACAAAAATAATTTAAATTTTACTATCATCATCATATAAAATATTTAAAATTATAATAAATATTATTTAACTAAAAAATTATCTCATAATCGAACGTCGTTTAACCTTTTGATCGTTTGTTTCCAATTTAACAAACGAAATCATTCCATACTAAATTGATCATGATAACAATATTCGATTAAAGTAAAATTTTGATAGTATGCTACAAACATCATCGAAATCATCGTTATAGATTTTCGGATCCATCGAAGGTCTTCATCTATCAGATCATCACATCGTCATTCATGATCGTTGAAATTGAATTTTTCTGATCGATGAAGCTAGGGCCATTGGATCGAGGCGATCTTTTACGATGATACTCTAATGATAATTATTTAGATAATGAATGGTGAAGATGGATATTAAATTTTAAAATTATATAATATTTAAAAAAAATAAAAAAAATTATTTTCAATCTATGGTAGCGATTATAAAAATTGCTGCTATAGATCTACAACAATGATTATAGAACCACTATCGTAGATCTATGGCAGTAGTTTGGATAATCACTGCCGTAGATTTATCATAGTAGTTCGATAATCGCTGTCATAGATCTATAACAATGGTTCGATAACCGCTGCCGTAAATTAGGTTAAAATTTTTTAAATTTTTTCTTTCCTTCTGTGCATGCTCGATCTTTTTCTCTCCCCCTCCTCTTCGTCGTCGGTGAGGCCTCCTCCCCCCACCCGATCGGCTCGCCCCTCCTCCCCCCACGGCCGGCTCGCCCCTCCTTCCCCCTCGACCAGCGTCGCCCCTCCTTCTTCCCCCTCTGTTTCCTCCATCCTCGGCCGCCCCTTCCCACCACCCCCACCCGGCCCCCCACCCCTCCATTCAACCCTCCCTTGGCCCCAGCGAAACCCCCTTCGGCGAATCCTCATCCAACCCTCCCTCAGCCCTCCACGAAACCCCTCCTCCGACAAACCCCCCTCCACCCTCGCTCGGCCTCCCACGAAACTCCACCCCCCCCGCCCTCCATCTGACCCTCCCTCGATCCCTAGCGAACCCCCCTTTGACGAACCCCCATCCACCCTCGACCCTCCATCGGTCTTCCGTGAAATCTCTCTCCCACACTCTATCCTCTTCCGACCCCAGTGCAAAACCAAAACCCTCCTTTCGGCGAGCCCCCTTCCACCCTCCTTCGGCCCCCGCAAAACCCTACCCCCCCACCACCACCATTCTAACCCTCCTCCGACCGAGTGCGAAGCCTCCTTCCATCTCCTCGTCACTGTGCCCCCTCCCCCTGGCCCCCCCATCTCCGACCACCTCTGCTCTCTCTTTTCTTTTTTTTCTCTCTTTTCTATCTCACTATCTTATTTTTGTTTCGCAGGTTACCTCTAGTGTCGTCCTCCTCCTCTAACGTCGTCGCCGACGACCCTCGAAGCTTTCGATCCGACCCACTCTCTATAACAGAAGATATAATTTTTTTTAATTTTTTAGTATTATTTATTAATCATATATATTTATAATAATTTATAAAATATTTATAATAAATATTATAAATATTTATTATAAATATTATAATTATCTGCATGCCGTAGCTTTTGGGCCGTGCCGTGGTGGTAGCCTTGCACCGTACCGTGTCGGTGGCTGTGGATTAGATCTATCAACGGATTGGGTTCGGATCAAAATCTGAATATTTAGATTCAGATCCAATTTTAATTATTGATATCGAATTTGAATCTGAATATCCGATGGGTCTGTACTTGAGAGAGGAAGGGAGGGATCCGGCCTTGCCGCCATCATTGGGAGGAAGGGGGTCCGACCTCGTCGGCGAGGGGGATCGAGAGAGGGAGAGTGGGAGATCGAGAGATTGAGAGAGGGAGAGTGGGAGATCGAGAGAGTGAGAGAGGGAGGGAGGGGGTCCGGCCTCGCCGGCATCACTGAAAGGGATGGGGTCCGACCTTGCCAATGAGGGAGATCAAGAGAGTGAGAGAGGGAGGGATGGGGTCCGGCCTCACTGACGAGGGAGATTGAGAGAGGGAGAGAGGAAGATCGAGAGATGAAAAAACTGAAAGAGAGGGGTTCAACCTCGCCGCCATCGTCGGTGAGAGAGATCGAGAGAGGAAGAGAGGGAGTGATTGAGGGGATGACACATAGCCGAGCCGGCTCAGATATGCAGTCGAATCGGCTCGGGCCGTGATCGAGCTGGCTGGAGAAGGATCCTAGTCGGATGTCTCAAGCATGGAGTCGACTGTCTCAGACATGGAGCCGGCTTGACTTTTGAGTAAATAGAATTTGATATATCTCTCTAAGGTTCCAACTTTAAATCCTAAGGTGCTACCATCATCTACTTTGTTCTTCTTTCAGATTTTTGGATTAACATCAAGATTCACGCAAGAGATCGGATCTATGACTGTTGCTCATCCTTAATTATTTATGAATGTAATTCATGTTGTAGAATTTATTGCATAACATTTTCTGAATGTTTATATCATGTTGCTTTTATTTATTATATTACATAATGATAGACCCGTCAATTGATTAGTGTACATATTAGAGACTATATTGATATTCAACATGTTATATTGATTAATGTTCATTAACGTTGTAGGTCATGATGGCACCGAAATGCCATCTAGCTTTCACCCCTATCCCTCAGTGAGTTACGCGTAGTTCAACATCCAAGGAGCAGTCGGAGCATACTCCATCCACCTCGACATTGGCTGCTCAAGGACCTCCACTGCTGGCATATACTCCATCGATGGTATCTACTCCACCGATAGTTGAGCTTCTACCATCGCCCATATCTGAGGCACATACTACTACGCAGGTATCTGAGTGTACGTTTTTATTATATTAGCATAACTTTATTTTTTATATAATATTTGTACACTTATATATTTTCATAACATATTTGCATTGTAGGTGCATCATTTAGTCAGACATTTTACGATCCCACACGTATGACATATGTATGGAATCGCCAGCATCAGATGATGGTCTATTACGATGCGGAGGGGAGGTCGGTAGGGGAGATTGCATGGGAGATGCATTCCTTTTTTGGAGTGTTTGTGAGACGATCGAACATCATTTTCGTAGAGCCTAGAGACTGGCGTTTGATAGATCCTACCATCAGGGATCGGGTATGGAAGGAGATATGGATAAGTACGCGTATCTTAGTTATGTTTATGCATTTTATATGTTTATACTATATATGTTTGATTAGAATAATTTTATAACTGATTTTTAATAAATTTATGCAGAGGAGGTATGACTTCTTCGATCACGAGAGGGCTCGAGATGTTCGACTGAAGAAGATCGAGTTGTACCGAGGTTACAAGATCAAGCTCCATAGAGAATGGATCGAGCACTGATGAGACACTCTAGAGGAGCTTATTCTCTGGATACAAGACTGTCCTCCGAGTCAGTGGGAGAGGATGGTTAAATACTAGAGGAGCCAGGAGTTTCAGATAAAATTTCTAACTTTTAAATTTTTTAATATGCTTAAAATTTTATTTAAATATTTATTTAAATATTTATTATTTATTTGAATACTTGTTAGACTATCTTTCATCAGAACTGGGAGAACCATGCAGCCCAGGAGTATATGCATACTCTAGGCCATGAGTCTATGGCCAGTCATATGCATAGAGAGGTAATTAATTTTAAATTTTACTAGATAAATTAAATTCATATTTTTTATCATCTTTCTGATAAATTTATTCTTTGTTATAGCTGATGAGAGATGGAGTGATGTCTAGCCATAGTGAGATCTTCCAATCCAACCGTACGGACAAGATGGGTAGGTCGATGAACGTCGCGATCGGACGTATTTTTGTAAGTATTAAATATATTAGTATATATGATTAGTATTATAATATTTTTTATAAAAAAATATTTTAATTTATAATTAAAGGATCAATTAGATGTGCTTGCGAGTGAGGGCCCGGATACCTCTGGGCTCCATGACCATCTGTCTCAGGTCTTGGGGCCTGAGCACTCTGGGAGGATCCGATGTAAGCTCGGACACACATTGACGAGCTATTGGTCCGAGGTGAGTGTCTTCTTATAGACTTTCGGTGTCGTTAGTCGGGAGGAGCTTGAGGAGGCATTGGCATGGGCACATCATGCTGCGATGCGGGTAGATCGGGTTGAGAAGCACGCATCTCATCTGAAGGGCATCGTAAGAGATATGATGTTGATGCTCAGTGCACGTTTTGGAGTCACGGGCTTCGAGGATATGTTGGCCCGCATTCTAGTTCTAGCTCTGACTTCAGCTCTGACTCCTGGTGATGACGATGATGATGTAGATTTAGAAAATTTTTGATGTATTTTAATTTTTTAAAAAATATTATATTAAATTTTATTCGATAATAAAATTTTAGCATTTTAAAATAATTTTTATGTTTATTATATTTTTTTATGTTATATATCTATATTTATCAGATAAAATATATAAAAAAATAAAAAAAATTATTTTTTTAATTATTTAAGATCTACGATAATGATTTTATAATCGCTGCCATATCCATGCCAACTACTGCCATAGGTTCTTGGTGCAAAGGGTGCCAACCGCTGCATTAGATCTATGACAGCAATTAAAATATTGCTGCTATAGATTATTTATAACGGCTATGTAACCGCTGCTATAGATTAACTATGGCAGCGGTTACATAACTATTGCTATAGGTCGATCTATTGCAGCGATTTATAAACCACTGCAATAGATCGATTTATGGTAGCGGTTCAAACAACCGCTGTAACAACCATTGCCATAGAGCTATGGCGATGGTCATGGTAGCAGCGGTTAGAAAGCCGCTGTCATAGTCTATGATAGCGATTTTTTTAGCTACGGCAGTGGTTACGAATCACTATCATAGCTTATTTTTGTAATAATAGATAGCCAGATGGTGCAACCTGACTATTTGCATTTGATTCATCTAAAATAGCAATAATCATAGTCTTAGACTCCTTACATTCAATTGCATTTTTATCCTTCAAGTCCTAAATGTCCATAACTTCTACATATATCATAATGGTCCATATTGAAGTGCAATGGATACCATTTTCATCACTTTACTATGATTTCTAATTTCTCTAATATTTTTATTTATATTTATGTTTGGAACTCTATGCGATATTTTTGATATCTTCTGATATCTTAAATTTTTTACCTTGTTTGCCAACTCATAGTATGAAACAAAATTTGGATCATAGTTATCCCACATATCAATCTTGCCCCCAAGGTATGTCAGTTATGGGTGTCTTTGCAAAGCACCTCCATGATGCATCTATGTATTGAACCTATTTCTTATTCTATAAGATAAACTCATACTATTACAACTATTAGGAAAGAAAATAATATAAAATTTATTAAATTAATCAATATGTATTCTTATATCAATTTAATTATTTAATTTTAACTAAACTAATGGAAATAGCGCAACTAATGCATGCTATGTAATGCATATAACATTATGCAATAATCTAATAATTCTTACTTGTTTATTACCTTAATGCAGTATAAAATTATAATTAATTAATCAAATATATAATCAATGAAATATAATAAGAAACTCATCTTTGTTTTCATATGCATAAAAAGGTTTCGGGCTTTTCTTCAAATAGTTCGATGAAGGACCACCAAGAGGTTCAATGAGGAACCACTAGAGAGAAGTTCCATGAGGGACCACTAAAAGAGAAGAAAATTATTGGTCCATTGCTAAGGCTATTATCCATGCTATCATATCAAAGCTTCAGGCCCTCCTTGAAATTTTCTAATTGCAAATACTAATCTCAATCCTTATCCTTTAAGGCATGTAGAAACGAGGGGCATCAAAGAATAAGTTTCGAAATATAGACACTAACTCAACCGTCACCCACCTCAACCTTAATGTCCTCCCCCTCCCTCTCTTCATCCCTCTATCTCGGTGTCTCTCTATCCTTCCCATCTCCCTTCTGTGCTTAGCGTGGTATATGACATATCATCCTTAAAATGTTAATGTTAATATATATATATATATATATATATATATATATATATATATATATATCATCCTTAAAATGTTAGATTTGGGTCTTTTCTTTTCTTTTTTTTTTTTGGGAGGAGGGGGGGTTGGGTAGAGGAGGGGAGGAGAGAGAGAGAGAGAGAGAGAGAGAGGAAGGATGGCTCACAAAATCTTAATTGGATCTCATATTATTTATACGATCATAATGATTCATATGCATCCCATCATATGCATTATAGATGCAAAGTACTACTTTTTTTTTTTATAGTGAGATTATGGAAAAATTTATGGCCAAATTCTTTTAAATAAGAAACCAAGCTTTACTTGAGCATTGAGGATGCATGCGGTCTTTTTTTCTAATCGAAATCAAGAAAGGAGAGAAGGAAGAACCCTTGACTCCATTGTGCATCTATATTTTTGTTTTTTTTTAGATTTTGAGTGTTCCAATATTTTTGATGTAAGGGAAAGCCTATGGCAATAGAAGGTTGTGGGAGTCTGAAGGATCTAATCGCATCTATACTTATTTTATTTTATAATTTTTAGCCATACGTTTATCTCATTTTAATTATCTGGCCTTTTGCTTTCCTATTAAACAAAGCACATGCTCAATATTAATATCTATCAACATGAAATAAATGTGTATTCAACTTGATTTAAATATATAGATGGCATATACTTGCTAGAGACAAAAGTAAAGGAATCCAAATATCAGCATCTACTCTATATCCTTCTTATGTTCTGACTCTTTAGGAAGCATAGAAATGTTGGTACGTTAGTTAGCATAATCAATATGTGATTCAGTTTTTCTTTAATTTTTTTTCTTGTTAAGTAAACCTTAGAGGGTTGGATGCACCCATGTGTATCTTCTTGATGATGTTAAAAATGAATAATTTTTTCCCACAATATTCCATGCAAATTCTTGTATTCTAAGCTATATTAGCAGCACCTTGCAACTTATATATATATATATAATACTCTATAGAGGAATATTATGGTGTTGCCAACACAGCTATTCAAATCAATTTTGTTGTGCCAATACTCTCCGAAACCCTATCTTTCTTGGCTCTCTCCTTCGTCCCAATTCTATTAGCAGCGATCATGAGTGCTTTGAGGAGGTTAGCAAGAAGGAGGCTCGAGGGGTTGTTGCTCCCTCTACCATCACCACCTTCGGGGAAAGGGCGGAGGAGTGGATGCGGGTGGCTTCGGTGCCGTGTTGGATTGTGGCAGTAGAGCCACAGGCCGACGAAGCCGTTGTTGTCAGTGCTGCAAACCCACCACTCCGTCGCCTCTCGTTGTTGCTGGTGTCGCAAATCAGCCACTCCTCCGCCACCTCCACCACCCTATGCTGGATTGTGATGGTGGAGCCATGGGCCACCTCCCATTGTTGCCGGTGCTGCAAACCCGCTGCCTCCATCACCTCCGCCATTACGTTGTTGCCATTCTGGCCAGTACATACCTCACGGAGGAGGAGGCCCGAAGGGTTGCTGCTGTCGCCGCCGCCTCTAGGGAGGGGACAGAGGAGTGCATACGGGTGGCTTTGATGCTGTGCTAGATTATGGCCATGGACCCGTAGGCCAATAAGCTATTGTTGTCGGTGCTGCAAACCCGTTGCTCCTTTGCCGCCTCCCATTATTGCCAGTGTAGCAAATCCGTCGCTCCTCCATCGTGGCCACCTCTAGGGAGGGAGTATCGGTAGGGCTGCCTGGGGGTGCGATAGGGAGGGGAGGAGCAGACTTGGGCCTGGGCGGTCTCGATACAGCGGTGGGCTAGGGGGAGGAACTGGTGGAGCAGTGCCTCGACCATAAGTTTTGCTGCACTGTCGATGTTTATCACCGAGATTGGAGAGGGAAGGAGGGAAGGAGAAGGAGAGAAAGGGGCAGGTGGCTATTTCGGTCTAAGACCCACAAGAAGAAAGGAAGGAAAAAAAGAAGAGAAAAAGAAAAAAAAGGAAGAAAAGAAAAAAAAGAAAAGGAGAAAAGAGAAAGAGAGACTCTCTCTTTCTTTGGTGGTGTCGTCGAGGGCGATGGTACCGATAGGGATGCCAGAGGGTACGATCGGGAGCAGTATTTGCCTAAAAAGAAGGAGAGCGATGGTGGGACGGCAATGGGTGTGGTGGCACTAGCAAGCACGGAGAAGGTATGAGAAGAAGAAAGAGGGCAGGGATGCGATCGGGATAGGTATTTGCTGAGAGAGAAGGAGAGTCGTGGTATGGTGGCACTGGTGGGCACGAAGAAGGTATAAAAATAGAAAGAAAAAAAAAATAATAAAATATTATTTTATAAAATAATAAAAAAGTTATGTCTGAGCCCTCCAACACCGCCCCTTTAGAACTTCTGCAACACTCCCACCCCTATTACCACCCACGGCTGTCAGCATACTCTCCATCTTCCTCCATCGCTCTAGCCCGTGTCTATCGGAAGGGAAACTAGATCCTCTATGAGACTCTCATTCTAATGATCGTCAAGCGCCTCAATGATAAGCATCGTGCCGATAGCGATGATTCCTCATCTGGCGATGCCGCCCCCTGCTCTGTGGAGCAGCGATGGAAGTAGGTTGAAAACTATTGTTGGAATAATGCCTGCCTTTGGAACCAGAACCAGTGCAACAACAAGTGGGACAACCTTCTTCGCGATTATAAGAAGGTCCACAACTATGATGATCGTGCCACGGCTTCTACCACCAACAGCATCGCCGAAGATTGGCCCTCCTACTGGGCTATGAAGCGGCATGAGTGGAATTCAAAATGCAAAAGCACACGAAGTGGACCGGGCGAATGTAGGATGGTTGGGATGGAAGATGTTGGTAGTAGTAGGAAGGGGATCGGGTAGAAGGCAAGGGAGGAGAAAGGAGGGGCAATGGTAGCGTTGGGGGTGACAGTATTGGTAGGGGCGTCGGAGGGTGCAATCAAGATCAAAGTTTGTCGATAAAGAAAGAGAGCAATGGTGGGGCAGCACCGACGGGCATGGAGAAAGTATTTGAAGAAGAAAGGAGACGGGAGTGCGATCGAGATCGGTGTTTGTCGAAAGAGAAGGAGAGCCATGACAGGACGGTAGGGGGATGGGGTGACACCGGCGGGCATGAAAAAGATATGAAAATAGGAAGAAAGAAAAAAATAAAATAAAATAAAATATTATTTTATAAAATAATAAAAATATAATATAATAAATAAATAAATATAATATAATATAATATTAGAAAAAAAAGAAAAAAACTAAATAATATTAATTCTGAGTATTTAATATTTAAAAAAATTAATAATTATAGATTATAATTATCTATTTCATATAATGTATGGATTTTTGATTAATTTTTTTAATAAATATGTAAGGACCTTCCGCCCCTCGCTAGTTCTCGTGTTCCGTTAAAACTGAAGTCGGCGTATCTTGCCGCTTTTACATGAAGCTTGTTGGCTGGAAAATGATTAATGTCACGTGCAAAAGACATGGGGCTGTTTGGGCTCTTCATCGGGCTTCATACGCTATAAGCCTATAAATGTGCGCCCTCCCTGGGCTTGGGACGCTGTTAGGGTTTTATAGGGTTTTGGATTTCGGCCGCAGAGAGCTCGTTTGGGTTCTTCTGAGGTTTTCGGTAATGCTCGGGATGGATAACTCCCCCGGAGCTGTAGCGGCTTCTCGAAATCAGATCTCTAAACTCTTGTTCTCTCATGGAACATAATGATCCCGTAAATTTTCATCGTTTCTTCTCCAAAGTTTGAATTTTTTTCTTTTTAATATTCTAGGTTTCTAATTTATCCTCTTTTCTGTTTTCTCTTTTTGGTTGATTCCCTTTCATGTTTTTCTCTCCCACATTTGGCAGTTTTAATGGAGATACATGCTGAGCTCTCTCTTTTTATGTCCCAGATTGGAACTTCAGTGGATAGAATTCGTACTGCATAACTTCTGCAGCCGTGTTTGCGTGGTGATTGTTTAATTTATGCGGGATTATATGTCCCGGATGCATTTTTTTCAATTTTAATATCTGGCGATGAACCATTTGATGTGATGATAGAGGTTTTGAAGGTAGTGATGTCGGAAGTTTATGAAATTGAGAATTTTTTTTTTTGTAAAGTTTCTTATGATTAAGGAGCAATTGCGGAGCATGGGTGGGGACAAAAAGTAAAGCAGTCGGTTTTGATTGAGATGGAATGATGGCAGGTGTCACAGGGCTGATTCTCGCCCAAAATTTTTGCAGGATTGGCACGGCAAAGGCATCAGCCCGCGCCATCCCAAAATCCAGCTAATGGGGCTGTGACAGCAGGGACTTCAATGGAAAAGAGTATTATGGTGGATGGTTGGTGTTAGCTTTGTGATGCCTTTTTCTACCATCATCTCCTATTGATTGTTTGTGTTTAGATGGAGATTCTAGGGTAAAATTTTGGTTTGTTAAGGTAGGGGTAAGCAATGGGTATTTATATTTAGTAGGTGTACAGAATATTGCGGTGTTCTGCTGGAGGCATAGCTGATTAAAATAGCGAAGATCATATATGACTTAGAGTTGCATGGGAATGAGTTGGATCCTTGCATATCAAAATATAAAAAGGATCCATATCTGACAATTGCTTTGTTTTGTTCCAAACATATCCAATAACCATTTAATGGACTTTGAAAGTTACTCTAGATGTGATTTACTTATATATTTTTTTGTATAGGGGTACAAACATTATAGGTTTGCCTCTTTTGCTATTAAAAAGGATTCTCATGGTGGAATGTTTTGCAGGTTCAGGGTTTCAGGCGTTTTAGACCGTCCTACCATAATCTTCTGCTTGTGTTCTGAAAAATGAGAACTAATGTGTGTGTGTGTGTGTGTGTGTGTGTGTTTTCACCATTGAGTAAGTTTGCAAACAACCTGTATTTTTTTTTTAATAATATCTCTGGAAATTATGATAGAATGATGAACATCTTGTGATAACGCAGCATCTTTTGATGCGATGTGCGGTCCTTTCCACACGAGATTTCTGACTGTCTAAGCATTCAATTAATTAGAGATTGCTTTTCAACTAGTCCTTATCGGCAGATTGAAATTTTAGATTGATCTTGCTTTATGAATTTTATTAAAACCTAGAGGTCCAGGAGACAAGTATGAGAGATTAAAAGTGAAAAGAGGTGAATAACTTAATTGGTTTTCATGCTACTTTTATTATGCCCTAAAATGTAACCATGATGTCATAATTTTTCATTACCAGCATCAGGGTATGGGGCTCATAAACTTTATTTATTCTCTATTCCAACATCAAAATCCGAAATGTTCCTTTCTCTTAATAATGTCTCTTATCTGTAATGATGTTTCTTCTGATTGACTAGCTTTCTGGTTATCCATCATTTTTTATATTTTTCTTCACTGTTCATCAAGTATATCAATCAAATAGTCCAAATCTTGGATTTAGTAGATGGTGGAACATTTCAAATCTTGGTTTTAATAGATAGCAGAACATTAAAGCTCTTCTTGCTTTTATTTTGGCCTTTCTTAGCAGACCATTTGTCATGTGTTAATAAGTGAGGTTTCATCTTCTTGTTCATGTTGATTGTAACTTGAATTTCACAAATCCTGCAAGGAACATCATACCACACTTATTAAATTTCATTACTTTAAACTATGATATTGAGCTTCACTCTGTGGCTATTTGTTGCCAAATGTACAAGATATTTGTATGTGTAACATGACTGTCTTTGGGAATCCTCTTGAGTTGAAGGATGCATTCTTATCTGTGAGATTTCTTTCATTAATGTCCTCAGACACACAGAAACATATGTATTTGCCTAGACACATAAAAACACAGGTACATGCATAGTGCAGTGGATGATATTCCTTAGTGTTTAGTTTCATAACTGCATAGCCTCACTTTACACAATCCCATCCTCCAAACATGCATCTTCTCTCAACCTCCCCTCCCACAAGGAAGAAAAGAAAGCCTCTTTGAGTAGCCATATGGTGATCTAGAGGTGCTGCTTGCATCTCAAATTCATACTATCTGGCTTAGTTAGGAGGCATAAATTGATGGTTTTGTTCAACCTTCTCAGGCCTTTTGAGGGGACTCCATTTCATTGACTTTACAATCATATGGTGTCCTCCAAGCAGCCTTAGACATTTAATTTTTAAAGCTCTTGTTTGCCTTGCTTTAAATCCACTCAATTACCTTTGATATCTCAAATGGGTTTGATTTATTTTTCCTCATTTGATATATATATATATATACTCCGAGATAAGATTCTTGAACAAATAAGTGCTGAGATACAAAGTCTACATCTGGCTGAATGCATGATAGAAAAGCAGTTGCATATATCCTGTGTTTGCCCATGTTGTTTGGGAACAAGAACACCGTCCTGTCCTTGGATTGCATTGAATTTTCTTGGAGATATGTCTATCTGCCCTTTGATAGATGTGCAAAACTCTCAGCTAGCATTTTAAACATGTTAAAGTTCTTATGGTACATCTTATCAATCCTTTAGGGTGTAAATATGTGCATCTGGTTTTGGAGAAGGAATTGCCTTTTCCTTCTTTCTTGTTGCTCTTAACAACCATCTTATGTTTTCAGAACTTCTTAGATTCTTCTTCAAATAGTTATTTGGTGAGCTAGTGGTGTGATCTGTCTCCCAAGTTCTCTGAGGTACTGTTAGGACTCATTCAGAGATGATGCATCTAACTTTTAATAGGCTGTTTTATTACATTCCATTATGCCTAGTTCCTTAATAAAAATGCTAGGACTTATTACTTCTGGGGGGGTGACAGAGGATGTAAATAGTGAAAGATCACAAGTTGACACAAAAAGAACAACAATGTGAATTGACGTGTAACGAGTTCAAATTCATCTCTGAGTTGGCCAAACGGGCCTTTTAGTTTGCGGTACCACTTTGGACCTTTGGGTAAAAGGGTTGCAAACAGCAGTGAAAAGAAAAAAATAAAAAAAATAAAGGTTTGTGGGTGGAGCCATAATTAAAATACCATGGCCAACCTGTAAACCTTCTTTTCGTTATTTACGTTTTGTTGTTTGGCAATTTAAAGAAAAGGAGACATCATTGGTCGGTGAGATGTTGGGGATGTTTGTTGGGAGAAATGCATGCTCTTGGAAGTAAGGTCAGCTCCAGTGGATCCACATGACCGAACATTGATGATTGGTTGCCATAATATATAACTTTTTATTTATAAAGTACCCTTTGAGCATTAATTCGTCAATTGTGGAAAGGTTTCGTAAATCATCTACCATTTATTTCCGCAATCAAAGGTATCAATTTTAAGCTGCAAATAAAAAAAGAAAAAACCCAAAATGGCCACGGTTACATTTTGCATCGTTTATGAGAAGGTGCGCGCTGCTGCAAAGCCTTCATCTCGGGTGTTGCCCGCTTGCGCGTGTTGATGCCCTGGAGGGCACGTTGGTTTTGATCCTTTCTATTCCAAAATTAGTAATACCATGTGGGAGGTCGATATTGTTTGGAAACCTCATTAAATCCAGCATTTGTCGCCGCCTTCTTTTTTTTGTTTTTGGGCTAAAATTTGTCACCGCCTTTCATTATAAGCCCAAAGAAAGAAAAGAAAATAGAAAAAAAACAAAAAGGGGCGGAACGCGGCTATGGACGACATTAATTGCATCACAGGATACCATGCGTATCATGCATGGCTTTAGAATTGCGGCGCCTAATATCATCCGTATCATGGGTAGCTTGGGATTTTAGTCCTGTCCCACCCAACTTAGCAGTATGAGGAATTATTAGGTTGACTTAGTTTATAATAAATATTATTGATTAAGTTAATAAAAAATGTCACTGCAATTACAATTATCTTAAAATTCTGTTTGATCACTTAAAAATATTCTTATGGTATTTTTTTTTATCGATTTAGTTTACAATATTTATTGGTACAGTAGTGCAGTTACATGCAATATATCCACAAAAAAAAAAGAAAAAAAAAAGATAATGAATCAAAAGGTGAATTGTTTTGAGCAATTACTCATTTTGGCGCCATTTAAGTGTAGAATTCTGTCAGTCATGCATATGGACCATTCCTTCTCTATTTTGTGGATTTTATGTATTAAAATGTATTCTTTATATTTATGATCAAGCACATATAGATACATTCCCATGTAGGACAGGCGATTATCGTGCGCAGCCTTGGAAAAAATTTCCTCCGTTTATGGTACGTTCCCCTTGGAGATTAGCATGGTCCACGGTCGCGCTGGTGCGCGTGGCAATGTGCCGAAGTTAATATTTCATGTTCCTTGGAGTTAGACCAACCGTCGCCATGCTCAAAAAGTAGAGTGATTCTTGACACTCCTGTTTCGTACTCATACAAGCTACACCCTCTAATACCGTCCCTATCCCACTGGCATGGGCCCACGTCCCAGTGGCGAGTGCAATCTTGGGCGAAGTGACTGTCCCGTGTGGAACTTTAGAAACAAAAGTCGTCATTCACGCCGCATCCTTTCCGTCAACTCAGCCGTAAATGTCCACCCGCCGCCGAAATCAACAAATAAGGTGTCAGTCTCGCATAATTACCCAAATACCCCTACCGATTGCTTCCCTTATCCCGGAACATGGGCAACGCAATTCGTTTCCCCTTCGGAAGTTCCATATCGTTCCGTTAGCGGGGATTAGGAATCGCGTTCTCCTTGGACTCGAGAAATGGTCCTCTTGTAATTGTCAGTGTACGATAAGGGCTTTGTGGGGATAGGAGAAAGAAGGCACTCGCGTGGTCCAACTTGGATGCCGATCCGGAGTATGATCCTGCACAGAAAACACGAACGTTCCTTCAACAAATACTTGCCACGTTCTCATGTATGCATTTCCACCCTTCTAGCCTCAACTAAAAGCTTGCTTTTCCATTTCCGGTTCCCATTTATTATGCTTATCCTTCACGGTGCCGACGGCGAGGCAGAAGCGAAGGTTTGCAAGACGACTGCGGAGAGCGCCGGAATCTGGGCCGGCGAGAACATCTCTGCTTGCCGGAGCACCGGGTGGACGGGGGCTCGCATGGCGGCGGAGGTCTCTGGAGGCTGGTCGCCCTTTATCTGCTGGATCTAGCAAAGGAGTAGAGGCTGGAGGTGGTCGTGGGGAGGAATTCGAACCTGTGGAAGGCGGTGCTTAGCCACCATCTTTGGTTCCCGGTGGTGATTGGAGGATCTAGTTCTTCTTGTGTGAGACAGAAGTGGGTTTGAGCGGCGGCGAACAGGAGGAATGTACGTGGCCCCGCCTTCTCGGGGATCGAATCCCACCGCTATGGTGACGGAGGCGGACGTGGAGATGCCAAGGGTTTACGAGGTCTGGAAAGGCAGCAACGTAAGTTGTGTTCATTCCCTCCGTGACTTCTTTGGGTGGATCTACTCTTTGCTATATTCCGAAAGTCAGGGTTTGGGGATTTAGGATGTCATAAGATGTATCCAAATTTGACTATTTTTTACTTCGCGCTTCCTTGTTTTTAGTGCTAACTCTTGGAAGAACTCGCCAACTAAAGGAATTTATTTACCTTGATTCAATGAAAAAAAAATGGATATTTTTTTCTAATATTATTTTCGTGTCTTTTGTTTTATGACTATGATGCGTCAATCTGATGCCTTTTCTGTTTATTTCTTAATTTAGTCTCGAGCATTGATCGAGACATTTTTAATAAATGAAAGAGGCTTGGGAAAAGTAGGTATAGCTACAAGAAGGATATAGCTAGTCCCTTGTCAAAGTGGCAGGACAAAGAAGTAAAAAAAAATAGATAGAAGTAGGAAAAAATAGAAAGGGTAGCAATTAGTAACATCAAAGAACAAGGTGCTAGAAATGAATGATGGTATTAGAGGGATTTTGTGGTATTTCACCTCAAAAATGGATAATCACTAAATGAAGAAGAGGATCTAAAGATTATAATCAGCAAATTTATAACTACATAAAAAGGTAAATACAAAAACGATGAGATGGTTTAGAGATAGCCTGGGTAATGGTGGCACATCTGTGATGCTTCCCTTTAAGTAGTTCAAGCCCCTTCTAACGCACTGAGCTGTTGGGCTTTCTTCCAATTATCTATCATCAGCTGTAACATCCTGTCCCGTGTTTAAAAGAAGGAATTGATGACCCGTAATACCGATAGCATTTTACTCACTTGAAAAACTCTTCTCTGAAATAGAAGAGACAGAGAAATGTCTCTGTTTTCTTGGGTTTGTCTCATGGAACAATGTGAGTGCATAATAGAGAGGGCTAAAGGGAGAGATAGATGGGACTGCACTCTATGGAGAGTTAGTTTTGCAGTATGTGGAAATTATATGGCATTCGGTTGGATTACAAAATCCTTCCAGTCAAAGCATCTTTTGTCAATTTGTGATTCATTATAATCCTATTTCTGCTTCTACATAAAGAATAAGGGTTTCCTGGGCATGAGGCTTTCACTACTGCCTGGTCTGAGGAGGGTCAGATATATGCAGCCTTGAGGCTGTTTCCTTGCTTCTGCAGGCAAAGTAGTATTTCTAATTCTAGAAAGTTGTGATTGAAAGTCCAAAACTAATTTGCATGACGGTATGTGAAAACTCCATCATTCGCATTTTTAAAATGATCGAAACAAATTCCATGATCACATGGTCGCTGAACAGTTGTGAATTTTAATATTGAAAAAAATTAAAGTTCTGATTATGTTTGCTATGAAATAGGTGAAAGTTTATTCCATGCTTGAACTTCACTTAAGGCATGTTTGGTTTGGTGTTAGGCTAACTTACAGTGCTCTCCAAATGGTTATCTTTTGATCTTAGTATATCAGACCAACTTTCCTTGTGGTAGGAGGTCTGCACCGCTGTAAAACAGTCAATTTTGTACATAACTACATATAATATCCATGAAAGAACTTTTGTCCTCTACCATTGACCAAGCTGATATGCTTGGCTGAAATAGTTATTAAGGAATTTTAACATATCCATTATGTCTCATTAAAAAAAAAAAGTGCTGGTCAATGGGTTTTATGTCTTGGTAGCATAATTAAACAGTCACACAAAAATGCGCAGCAAATCTTCTTGATGTTTCAATCATCACTTCAGTTTTTCAAATCAATTAGAAGATGAAAAATGGTAATACAATTATGTGTGGTAAGTGTGGTGGTTGGGTCAAGCCGCGCCATAACCATGAAGCCTTAGGCATGAAGCCCAATTTTGGGGGTTTATTTTATGAGCCTTTTTGTTACTTGTTCCTACCAAGGCTACAAGATTCTCGCTTCTAGAATTTCCAAACCATTCCATACAACTTTAAGTCCAAGTTTTCTAGGTGGATTCCCCCAGTTCTCACAGACCTTTATGTATTGTTTAGATCTGTTTCCTTATAAGGGTCTCTGTTGCTCTCCATTGTCCATTTCCATACCATCTGAACCATTCTTCATCACTTTCGTGCAAGTGGTGGAACTCCAATACCTTCCCTGATATTAATTTTTCTTTTACTCTAGCTTTCATGTTAAATATGCATTTCCTTCTTTAACACCAATTCATATTAATTGATTCATTATCAAGTTTGTTTGTTCACAGCAATAATGATTCATTTTGTCCTCCTTGTTTCGAGGATTATATGATCTGTTTTTGTGATGGGTTCAATATGTATTATGATGTTGTTGTTCTGGCAAAATTTTGAATAAACAAAAAGGAAAAGGGTAATATTTGGGTCTCTTTTTAATATCTCTAGTTACTACATAGACATTCCTGGATCTCTGCAGTAATGCATTATTAGAACTATTTTCTTCAGAATCCCTATTAAGAGCCTGCAATGCCTTTTGTACTTGTTTAAGGTTACATTTAAGGAATTCATCAATAATGTTGTTGATTACATACTTTGCAGATATTTTTTCTTCAAGGGAGGTTTATATTTGGACCTGATGTGAGATCACTCTTTCTGACCATATTCCTCATTGTCGCTCCTGTCTCAGTATTTTGCGTATTTGTTGCCAGAAAACTGATGAATGATTTTTCCTATAATCTTGGGATATCGGTAATGGTGATTGCTGTTGCATTCACGGTGTATGTAAGTGCTGTCTGTCTTCTCTCTTTCTCTCTGTCATTCTTCCTCGTCCTCGTTTCCCCTTTTTTCAATGGATTACTATTTTTCTGTCTGTTAGGCTCAGTTTATCATAAATGCTTCTTGGTAGGAAGCATGCATTTGATGTCCATGTGATTAATTCACAAAGTGTAGTCTGTAGACTGATGTATGAAGGCTTGTAATTGCTTTTACTTGTGAGAGAAATCTTATATCATGTTTGTGTACATTATGTGAGCTGGATATTTCTATTTTTCTCTAAGGTTATGCTTGTGATTAGCTGGTTCAATAACTACTGTGCATACTAAATGTGCAGCAGACTTCGCTTTCTTTTAAAACAAGCTAATTGCATTGGCTGCTTGGTACATTCCTTTTGGGCAATCTCCAGTTTTTTCTGGAGAACTGGATATAAAGTGAATATAATTTAACTACAAGCAGAAGTATTAATGCATGGCAAAAAACACTTGGTTAACAAATGTCAATTCATACTGCCTTTTAAGATTCTTTTGACTCATCATGTTAGGAATAACGTTTATTAATAGTATTGATTTTGACATTAGTATATGCAGAAAACTTTTGGTGGTACCATACCCAAGTAGGACCCTATTAGAGGGCCTTTGGCAACATGTATTAGTTAATACAGGCAGACCCATATTAGAGGGGTTAGCTTCTACTTGATTGATTTTGCTACAATACTCTAAATAGTGATCAGCAGAAAACAATACAAACCATGTTGAGCAGCACAGAGCCACAAACCAAAATGGACTGGCATGAACGCTGCACACCCCCCCTTTCAACGAATTCAATGCTACTGCACCAGCATCTGATTATCATTGTTATGTATTGATATCGTCACATGTGGTTTTTCAATCCGTATCTACACATGATGCCAATAAATTGAATTATCATTAGCTTGTCTCATGAACGGATAGTCATCATCTGTATACCTCCTTTGTAGTCCATCTGAAAGTGTGAAAGAAAGACCTTTAAAATTTTTTAAACCAGGCCTTGGGTGACTGTTTCAAACCATGCAGGCCCACTTCTCTTTACCCCAAGTGGCTCAAATAAGGGGCTACGTCATATATATTTCTATAACAGCTTCCTTGAGGAAAAATGAGTTCTTTGCTTCTTGCAGGCACAAAATTATTAATGACTCAGGTATCACTTAAACATGCAATGATGCTAGTAGATACGGGCAAAAAAAAAAATCTCATGATTTTCATTAATTTGTTCATAGTTTAATTCTATTTTAAGTTTATGCATTGGTTGATCTTGATGTTGTCTTCAATAATTCATTTGATTGTATAGGCTTCTGGAAGTAAGAATGCCTATTTCTTCTTAGAATACTTGAAACTAATAAGCATGAATTTCACAAATACATTTAGAAAAGTAGCATCTCATTATCTTAGCATTTGTCTCTATTATGCTGATTTTTGTGCTAGTTTTTGTGATCAATCCTATTATTATGTAAATCCATCCATTTTTGAAATTCATATTGTCTACTTTGTGACTTATTTGTTTATGTATTTATTTGGGTGGAGCTGGGGGATTACATAAATTTGAGCATATTTTGATTCTCAGAAGATATATGAATTCACCTTCCAGAATTCAAATAACTCAAGGTGCCTCTGCAAAAAATGAAAGAAAAGGTTAATTTTGATATATAGGACTGAGCATATAGCATTGCAAAATTTTCAAGATATTCCAGATCTCATATTTAATAGGAATTTACTATGCAGTTTGCATGACTTTCTAAAGGCTATGACATTGTAGTTTCTTATTAATTATGCTCCTTGTGAAAGTTAACACAAACTCGGCATGTTGAAACAACAATAAACTCATGCTATGCAAGGCTACTTGGTTGGAAGATGCACTAGCATTCCTGAGACTGTTCATAAAATAATCTACTAGGATCAAGTTTAATTAATTATGTCATTTGCATTTCTTCTTATTATTAAATGATCTGATTGCAGTAAATGCCTAAGACCACTTGTTCGGTAAAAACAGGTTTGCAAGTTCAAGCTTCCTTGTTGACACTTTGCCATGTACTCAAGCTCATGCACACATGGGCATGCAAGCATATATTGAGGGAAGTTTTGGGTCTGTTTAAAGGAGAAGTTATTTCTTTGCAAAGTGGACCTTATCCCTGTCTTTTAAGTATGGCATGAATTATTTCATGAATTCAGTTGTACTTATAGTCAGTTTTTGTAAACCCCAATGCCTGTGCACTAAAAACAAATTATGTACCAGAAAAGCGTAAGAACACATAAGAAAACTTAGAAGCTGGCATATTATACAAACCATTTTAGATCATAGAGCTGTTTATATTGGTTATCATTACCTGATAGACTTCTATATCCTTTGACATACTGAAATGTTTGTAGCAGTTGGAATATGCCTCTTGCATCTTTATGTATTTTTCCCTTTTATTAGCTTTCATTAACAAATTTCAACTGTTAATTGTTTAGGGCCCTTAGTGCATCGAGTGCTATAGAACTTGTTATATTAGGCTTTGCAAGATCACAATCTGCTGCTGTATGATATCTAATCTCCATATGGTGTTGAACATGAACCCAAGAAAAAAAAATCTTATGAATGTGGTTTTGCAAAAAATTGAACCTTTCATCTTATGATTTCCAGTACTTTATGAACAAAGAGGTCATAGTTTATGCTTTTTTTCTCCTCCTTGTTCCTAGAAATAAGGACAGCAACAAGTTTTGAATATCAAAATTGTACCATTCATCTAGTGTCATTCATGTTGATACATCACAATGTTCCATATACTGAGATTAGGATCTGCACGTCTTACTCTTCCTTTGTGCTGATTGTTCTGCAATCTAGAGGTTGGTCAATGTTCTGCAGATATGCAACACAATCCAGAATTTAATTGGTTGATCAAATTTGTGGCTTGTGTCCTTCATTATGTGCTCATGAACTATTTAATTCTATCATGTTTTTTAAAAATTACATTAGTATTATAGCATGCCTTAAAGAATTCAGGTGTGATGCAGTTGTTTCTAAAGATGGAATTGATATGGACTTCCTCATGATCTTAGTGATGATCGAATCTTTAAAGGCATTGTTTTGGCTATATGGCAACGAACCTCATGTCTTCCCCAGGATCTCAATATTATTTGTATAGGGGATGTGAAATATATAGAATACTGATCTTTTTCTAAAAAGGCTCCATCATGTCAATGATCTTGCCTTTTCTATTTTTATGATGGGAAAACTGAAAAAGGCTTTATTTTTTTCAGGATTTAATTCTTCTTCTTCTCACCTCTGGAAGAGATCCAGGTATAATACGTCGTAATGCGCATCCTCCAGAACCAGAAGTCTATAATGAGAACACTGAAGTTGGGGGCAGCCAGACTCCACAGTTACGTTTGCCTCGAACAAAGGATGTAATCATCAATGGGATCACAGTAAAGATTAAATATTGTGATACCTGCATGCTGTATCGACCTCCTCGCTGTTCACACTGCTCAATCTGCAATAATTGCGTGGAACGGTTTGACCACCATTGCCCATGGGTTGGGCAATGCATTGGACTTGTAAGACACATTAACATTTAGGACAACTTTCATCTAAAGCATGACTAGCTGCTCTTATGCACATGATAAATATATCAGAGCTCTAGGATGGTTGGAATACCTACGAAATGGAAACTTTTGGGGGGACCTACTAAAAACCATTATATAATATAAACAAACATGAGTTCAAATCATTTGCACTGTTATTTATTGCAGATTGAATTGTCTTAAAGGTGATGCCTTGTGATACATTACAGAAATTAGCACTTGTCATGCCATGATTCCTGCAAGAAAAATTGGAAGTCTTGCTCAATTGCTAGTCTTGTGTTGGTGATATGCACTCTTGCTAATTACTTGTTTTATTCGGTGCAGCGTAATTACAGATTCTTTTTTATGTTTGTCTTCTCGACAACTCTGCTCTGCATCTATGTTTTCGGGTTCTGCGCGGTGTATATCAAAAATATTATGGATGATGAAGAAACGAATGTATGGAAGGCAATGACCAAGACACCAGCCTCCATTGTTCTGATAATCTATACCTTCGTCTCCGTGTGGTTTGTTGGTGGCCTCTCGGCCTTCCATTTATATCTCATCAGCACCAACCAGGTAATTGGTTTACTTTTGTATGATATGCCCAAAGTCAATGGTGCCAACCAGCGAATACGTTATGATAGTTTTATCAATTTTTCTGTCTGGCAGACAACTTATGAGAATTTCAGATACCGTTATGATCGGCGGGCTAACCCATATAACAGAGGAGCTGTGGAGAACTTTAAAGAGATCTTCTTCTCAAGCATCCCTCCCTCCAAGAACAAACTTCGATCGAGGGTACCACGAGAGCAAGCTTCTCAGGCAAGGTCGGTGAGCGGAGGGTTTGTCAGTCCAAACATGGGCAAAGGTGATCTTGACATGGGTAGGAAGGCTATGGCTTGGAGCGAAGCAGGGTTAGGTGTCGGTGACCTGGAAGCTGGGCTGGATGATGATGTGTCTGAGGATAAGGATGGTGGGATCGCACATGCTTCGCCTGGTTTACACAAGGATCTTCCATCAGAGGGCTTGGAAGCCGGGCGTTCTGCTGTGCACTCTAGGCGGTCCAGTTGGGGGAGGAGCGGGAACTGGGAACTATCGCCTGATATCCTGGCTCTAGCAGCAGGAGTTGGGGAATCAAATAGAACAACCGCCGGTGGTCGCAATGGTAGCACGAACACCGGAAGCCTATAGCTTTTTGAGAAGCCAACGCAAGATGTGGAAATTTGGATTCAAGTCATGCACCTAGTTGACGCAATTTGCTGTCCCTTTGTTCCCTGTGCCGATACGGTAGTGGAACCATTATGTTATGGACATTGTGGTCCCGAAAATCTTGTTTGGTTTCCTTGTTTTTTCCATTTCTCTCTGGTTGTCGCTGCACTTCTCTAGATGGTCTTAAATTTCATGGTTTAAGGTGCGAGATTATTAAAACCGGGCTCTTTTTAGGTTGCGTGGTCTATGTATCGTGTACTGGTCGATTGAAAAGGTGGATCTTGGTTGAATGTAATTTGGCGCTACAAGCCAGTTTGCCTTCCATCAGGCGGTTGTGTTTTGGCACTGGTGGTAGTTTGGAGCTAATGGACGCATGGTTAGAAATGGTTAATTGGGAAACAACTTAGAATGGTGGATGATATCGAAAGAGTTAAAATGATAATAATGAATGTTAGGCCATATGGGTTGGTGTAATTTAGAAATAAATCATCCAACAAGTCATTCAACTGGTGTGGTGTATTCTCATTGCTTCCTTTGAATCGGCATGATGCGGTGTGCCATTTAATGGAGGGAGTGATCGGTATGTGCACCCCAAAGTGCCGTCCAGCCATGGATGTATATCATCCAAGGGATGGACGACCAACAAATAAAATAATCTATACGCACATGCTGTGTTATACATGGCATATATTGTCTAATAGCCGTTCATCTACTGGTGGCTGGGGGCTGCATCGCAAAAGATTCTAATTAGATTGCTCCATTATTTTACATAGAGAGAGATGGATGGATGGATAGGCAGACGGACAGATAGGTGGAGTCCGAACGAAAGAAGCAAACCTACGAAGATTGGTTGAGAAGTTTCCGATTCTCGGTAGGATGCGGCACGCCCAGGATCTCTACTTTATTCCGTCCGCGCATTTAAGTAAAGCCAAAGGAAAGGCGACTTGTAAAAGGCCTCGTAGTAGTTGACATCCCAGCAAACACAGCACCCTCTCTCCCTACAATCTCTCATTTATAATTGTTGTTTTGGGTGCTGTTATTGTTATTCCATTGTCAATTAGTAGTATTCTTTAAATTCGTTATTTATTTCCTTTTCATATCAATATCAATGTGGGATGGTTTCCACCATTTCGCTCAAGAAAAATTCTGTATCAATGATACTATTGTTTTATTTACGTGATTTTTTTTTTTTAAAATTCTATCATTATGATTGGCACTCTGCTGAAAACTTATTTCATTCTCTGCTAGGTTCATGGGCAATTGCTGCACAAGTAATGCTAAGGTTTTTAGATATCCAGGTGCTATTTTTGTTGGCTTATCTTTTATATGGTTTTTTTTTTCCTCACTTTTTTTTTTTTGGGTTAAAGAAATAGGAGTTGGATGTGTCGTTCATAAAGTCCATTCCTCATATTATGTCTCATTTATAAACCACGCCCATAAATCTCCATGTATTGTTCAAGATCTTAGCTTCAAATAGTCTTTTTTTGCACTGTAAACCCTATACTCGGTGAAATCAACCACTCCTATTAAGTCTGCTAGGACCAACAGAACAGAACAGTTTCCACTCCATTGTCTATTTCTTCTTCTTCTTCTTCTTTTTTTCCATTTCCTAAAGTTTGTTCTTGAAGGCATGCCTTAATTTCTCATGGCACAACATATTTGATTCTGACATAAATATGAATAGCATGCCACTGTTGACGTGATCTTTATGCTTTTGTTTTTATTGAAGTGGGAAAAAGAAGTTCCACATATATATCCTTTAGAAAGCATTTATTTGCTTATTTAATATCACATCAATTTCAATGTTCTAACTTTAGTTTGGCCAGGACAAAAGACCATTCAACTTGTCTATTGTCTTTTTTTATTATATAGTTTTTCATATATTCGTGGACATATTTGAAGTATTGTGTCAATGGTATGTAACAATGTATACTTGGGAATTTAATTCTTATGGTTTGATGGCTTCTATGCCTGGAAGATCTGCCCCCTCTTCATGAACAAGAAGGATTTATAAATAGGATTTCATTAATTAGATTCGCCACATATGCGAAAAATTAGTAAGAGGAGGGAATTGAAATTGGGTTAGGTGAAACAGCGGGATTAAATCATGCATGATGAGGGGTGATGATGGAAGGAGAATTTACCTTGTGTTCATCTAGACAGGATGTGACTACAGGGTTTGAAGAAGGATGATGAGATTTTATGATGGGTATAAGTGAGGTAGGAAGAGTGAGAGTGCATAGATAGGACTCACAGAGTAAAAAACAGTGCATGTGTGAAGCATTGTAAAGAGAAACTATTTGAATATAATATTTGATAAGTTTATGGTAAGGATTTATTCATATGAGATAAAGGAAGGAAATAGCATGGTCTAGTTTAATAAGGTTCATATAAAGGCCAAGGGTTTGTAGAAACATACAGCTTTTAACATGGAGTAGAAGGGAATTAGACAGCACATGTTGCAAAATATGTCTGCGAAAATCCTTGAAGGAAGAAAAGGGTAAAACAAGTTAACAGCATTATGTTTTTAGGAAAGAAAAAGGTAAAATGATTTAATAGCATTATGCTTTTAGGGGGATATCATTTTATTGAAGGTATGCATCTAAATTTTAGATTTTAGAGGCTCATGTATTGAAATTTTAAATTTTTGAAGGTATGCAAGTTTCAAAATTTTGGAGGGCTATAAACATAGATTTAGCTTTCTAAAAGGTAAATAACAAATAAGCATATTGGAAGTAGATATATAGTGTGATTCTTATGTGGGGATTCATAACCACATTGTCTCGGAATTATAATGATAGTGTGTATCTAAGCGGGATATTGGCAAAAGTTTGATGCTTGCTTAGAAAATAATTTTGATCTAATTCAGAATCTGAGGGGTCTGCTGATGAACGTATAACTCGAGTTTCCACTCTAAGCCCCTCAGCATATGAAGTTGTGGAATTTCATCTCAAAGATCTAAAGATGGCAACAGAAAACTTCTCGGGAAAATACTCAATTGGAGAAGGGGGATTTGGGCATGTGTACAAGGGCAAGATGGATGGTGTCCCCATTGCTATCAAGAAATTGGACATCACTCGCTGTCAAGGGCGCATGGAATGGGAGGTAATCTATATCCTACTCCTTATCTTATGAAAGCATCAATATGCTTAGTGAAGCGGCTTCGTTGCTTATGATACTTATTTTTTTGTACTGCTAACACTGTAATAAAGTCTTGTGATTTATTATCTAAATTTGATGATTGCATTTGATTATAACATACAACTATCTACATTTTGAATTATTTTATGCATAACACATGATAATAGGTTGAACATATACCATCTAAATTATAAAGCATTCTATTCTTAGCACATCAAGTTATTTATGTGAAGGCAGATAGACAAATATTTCCATGTATGTATAATAGTGAAATTACATGTGAAAAAAAAATGCATGTAAAGCTGACAAATAATACTTGTAAATTATATAGGATGGAATGTTAATTAAAATGTATTGATTTCTTATTCACCGTGAAATATATCAACTGAGGTTTTGTTAATCTTTTTGAATTTTCTGAATTGGCCAACCTTGTGAATCGCTTTGAGCTATAAGTTGGGGCAGGAACCCCAGCGACTATGACAAACTTATTTAGCCCAAAAGTCATCAGTATCTGAGGCCCTATTTCTCTTCAGAGACCAAGCAGACCACTATTCTATTCTATAGGTTATGCAGCTGACTGTGAAAAAAGAGTTATGTGAAGAAGGAAAGGGAAGTTTAGGGAGAGCAGGGGTTTGTTGGAAGCCATGCCATTAAAGGTGCAGGAATGTGTTGGTGCATTATTGGCAAAGATTCAGCCTAAACCAATCATGCATAGTTTTATTAAGGTCAAGAATGACCTGATCGTTCTATTAGATAAAATAAGGATGGAAATATGCTTGAAAGAGATTTTTTGAACATGTTGGTTGGAGAAGATAGAAGAGGATGAGCAATGCAAAATTTTAAAACTGAATAAGACATGCTTGGATTCGTCAAGACAACTCTTTCACATGTTCGAAGCAATAATATCGATATACCAAAAACTTTCCTAGTTTATCCTAAGCACTTTCCATTCTAGCTTGCTCGTCAAACTACTACAAATCAATTGACATTATGCCTCTTGTTGATAGACTCATGCATGACCATTCTGCTTACAAAGATCAAATTCCACTTCAAACTCTTAGTGGGACTGCTTTCAAAGCTCTAAACGCTCTCTCTCAAAAATATTTATTTAACTTATCCTATTTTATAACTTTGGAAAACACATTTCAAACTCTTAACCATAACTCCTTGAATTATTGGGTTTTATGCATGCTCTATTAAGAGGGACAACCATAGATTGGAAGTCATGGGAAAACTGAGATGGGATAATCTAAATGAATAATGGAGAAGGGAAGACCGACACATATAAGAAGTATGATGCAAGAAAATCATAGGGACTGTAGATGGATCTAAGCCATACTGATGTACGTTAATGCATTTTTTATCTCAAAAATAAACTAATAACTCTCTGATCTATTGAGACAGCTCTTGCTAGGTGACTGGTGGGGTGTTGCAGTTGGCAAATGAGGGTGAGAAATATTGGAATGGCAGGAGTAGCTTAAGATAAAAGAGAAGTGATTTGGGGCATGGAACCTTCATTGGCTTGGCCCGATAACTCTTATGTGAGGGTTTTGCTTGTCCTGGATGGCACTTAGTTGAAAGTTGAGCGGCAGGGAGGTTCCTTTCTTTGGTCCTGCAATCACAGAAAAGAGGAAGTGAAATCCACATGTAAAGAATTATAGGATAAATCAGCAAAGTATTTGTGTGGTCAGTGGGATTGGAAGGATACTTTTTATTATACCATGCATTATAGCATTGACAGCCAATATTGACTTGATAGATCCTAAGGCTCTGCTCATTTCTTAGCAGAATTTTATTGGCACTTCTGCATAAACTAGAGAACATAGATATGTATAGCCTCCAGCACAGAATTGAGACTAATACCTCACACTCCATGGTCATTTTCTGCGAAAGAATACTGAAAATATGGCTAAATCTTAAATCATATCTTGTTCACTGAATGTGGATATTTTTTCTTTGGAAGAACATTTTTATGAGATACCTGCATGCTTGCAAAATTATGCAGGCTGAAATAAAAACCTTGGCAAAGTTTCGCCATCCTAACCTGGTGCAACTCAAAGGGCATTGCTCGAAATTTGACCAGCGCCTCTTGGTCTATGAGTACCTCCCATTGGGTTCCCTTGAGCACCACCTTACTGCAGGTGAGAAACCATTTCAGTCTTATGCTGTGTTCTTGCAGACATCCAGATCAAGTTGCCTGATGTTGAGATTCTGTGGCTGCAGAACAGTGCGATGAGCTGACATGGACAAGGAGAGTCAGCATCCTCCGCGACATTGCAAAAGGTCTTGCCTACCTTCATGACCAACGGCCACCGATGATTCACCGAGATATCAAGCCTTCAAACATCCTAATCGATGTGGTAACAAAATCACATGATGAAGTTTTGATTTGAAAGCTAGAATGCTTTATGTTTCTCATCATATCGCTATCTTCTTACATCTCTCTTTGAACCTTTATCATATTACAGGACTACAGTGCAAAAATATGTGATTTTGGCCTGGCAAGAGGTGGACCAACAATTGGATCATTCGTCGAGACCAGAGTGACGGGGACTCGTGCTTACGTCGACCCTGAGTACTATGCTACAGGTCTGGCGGCAGTTTCTACTTACAGATTTTACATTGCAATTAGATCTCTAAATTTTGAAGCATAGAACATCCTTTATGGCTATGTTGACAGGGAAATTGAGGACAAGAACTGATGTATATAGTTTTGGAATTGTGATACTGGAAGTTATTACGGGTCAAATATCTGAGCCGAGTGATGCCACTAATTCAGGGAGCGAACTACTTGAGTGGGCAAGGACCTTGAAGCAAGAACAGAGGATACTAGAGATAATGGACCCAATGCTACAGGGACATTATCATAAGAGTGCAGCATTGCTTCTTTGCCGTCTAGCTTTTGCATGCACTGACAATAATGAACCACCAATGAGGCCCAGAATGCAACAGATTGCCAAGACCCTTGAGAATCTAGCTTCAAATAGCAGTGGCCACTGCAGCTAATGGATGTCTACAAGATGTTAACTGGGGATCTAGTAAGAAGTAAAGGGTTCAATAGATGCATGGAAAGCCAAAACTTCTCTACCTTCTCGATTGGAAACATTAGCCATTTATCATTATTTTGATTTCTAGTAGCAAATAAATATAGTTTTCATTCTACTTGGTTGCACTTTTTTTTTAGTTACTCTCTCCTTCACTTTGGTCTAAGGGAAAAGCCAATGTGTCAAACATTAGCTTTATGTTGAGGAAGTTTCGATGAATTTTTTAACTGAGTAATTTTTTTTTCTTTTGTAAATCAAAACAATCTTATGCAAAAGAGCAATATCTGTGCATTAAACTTTCTTTGTGCATGTACATTGTTGGGGATAAACTTTATTTCCATCGAAGTCTAGTCTGGTGCTTAGTCTAATGCAGCTGGTAATCACGGAAGAGCTTCGATCGAAAATTCTCTCCTTAGCGACTAAACTCCACTCGATTTCCTCCAACGGTCGAACTCATTCAGTGGCTGAACTCCTCCAGTTGGACTCCGAACCTAATCGAACTCCTCAGCGGTCGAACCCCAGCCGAACTTCCCCAGCGGTCGAACTTCTTCTGGATTCCTCCAGCAGTCAGACTTCTATGGGAGTCGAACTCCTTCCGGATTCTTCCTTCAGTTGGACTTCTACGGAAGCCGAACTCCTTTCGGACTCCTCCAGCAGTAGGACTTCTATAGGAGCCAAACTCCTCCAACAGTCGGATTTCTACGGAAATCGAACTCCTACCGAATTCCTCCTTTAGTCGGACTTTTATGGGAGCCGAACTCTTTTCGGACTTCTCTAGCAGACGGACTTCTATGGAAGTCAAACTTCTTTCGGATTTCTCCTCCAGTTGGATTTTTATGGAAGCTGAACTCCTTCCGGACTCTTCCAGCAGTCAGACTTCTATAGGAGTCGAACTCCTTCCGGATTCCTCCTCCAGTCGGGCTTCTACGGGAGTCGAACTTCTTTCGGACTCCTCCAGCAGTAGGACTTCTATGAGAGCTTAACTCCTTCCAAACTCCTTCAGCAGTAGGGCTTATATGGGAGCCAAACTTCTTCCGGACTCCTCCAGCAGATGGACTTCTACGGGAGTCAAAACTTCTTCCAGATTTCTCCAGTAGTCAGGCTTCTACAGGAGCCGAACTTCTTTCGGATTTCTCCTCCAGTCAGGCTTCTACGGGAGCCGAACTCCTTCCGAACTCCTCCAGCAGTAGGGCTTCTACGGAAGCCGAACTCCTTCCGGACTCCTCCAGCAGACGGGCTTCTATAGAAGCCGAACTTCTTTCGGACTCCTCCTCCAGTCGGACTTCTACGGGAGCCGAACTCCTCTTCCAGTTGGACTTCTACGGGAGCTGAACTCTTTCCGGATTCCTCCTTTAGTCGGACTTCTATGAGAGCCGAACTCTTTCCGGACTCTTCCAGCAATCGGGCTTCTACGGAAGCTAAACTTCTTCTGGATTCTTCCTCTCTTCCAGCAGTCGGGCTTCTATGGAAGCCGAACTTCTTTCGAATTCTTCCTCCAGTCGGACTTCTATAGGAGCCAAACTCCTTTCGGATTTCTCCTCCAGTCGGACTTCTATGGGAGTTGAACTCCTTCTAAACTCCTCCAACAGTCGGGCTTCTACAGGAGCCGAACTTCTTTCGAACTGTTCCTTCAGACAGATTCCTACAGACGATCCCACTACTAAACCGTTATAATTATCATTTATCACGATAATTATGATTGTCATTTATTAGGACAATCACGATTGGCATTTATCAGGACGATTACAATAGGCATTTATCAGAACAGCTACGACGGTCATTTATCAGAATAATTACAATAAGCTTCATCTATAAAAAGGGATCCTTCATATACATTTTGAAAGGACTTTCTTTTTCTTCTCGAAATTCTGTCGAATTTCTCTCTGAGTACTCAATTTCTGTTGGCTAGAAGAGCTAACTTGACCGTCGGAGGGTCCTACCAAAGTCGCCACCACCAACTCCGGATGGAATTTTATTTTGCAGGTCACCGACAGCGACCTCGTCTTCCTCGACTCTAGCTCGATCTGGCGTCAACCAAATTCTGCACCAATAGAATTGGCGCTAGAAGGAGGGCCTCTGTTCCTTAGGTTTCTTTGATCTTAAAGGAGTGTTCAGCAGTGATCTTTCTTCTTTCTTACTAGAGTTCTTCTCAGAAAAAATGCCTCCCAAGAAAGCTTCGATCCGACGATCAACGGCCTCTGCAGCTAGATTTCGTTTGGATACAATCGTTCCAGCTCTAGTAACTCAAGCACTACCTATGGTCATGGTGGATGCAGAGCAGTTCAACTTGCTGGTCCAATAGGTTCATAGTCTTACGGATGCGATGCAGGCCATACGTCGACAGGCCTCGGTACCAGTTCGATTAGAGCAAGCTTCTCTAGAGCTCCATGATCCGATCTGAGAATGGTCAATCTCAGTTATCCGACCTTTGATCTTCGAAAAGGAGAAGCAGAGGATGGAAGACCCATGCTCGAACCACGACTCGACCCAGGGGGAAGCTTCGCGCCCATTCCATCAGAAATTCCTGAAGATCAATGATCGTGAAGATCTTCTGGATCAAAAGCTCTTAGAAATGAGCCAACAAATTGAAGAGCTTCTTCATACTCTCTTCTCACACGGTAATGATATTCGCACTGACCCTTCTTTTTCTCAAAGGATCATGTAGGAACCAATTCCACCGAACTTCAAGCTTTCGCAGTTCGAGAGTTACGATGGAACCTCCAATCCGGTCGATCATCTGGAGGCCTTTCGGATAATGATGTTGCTCCACGGTGCGTCAGATGCTATTTTATGCTGAGCTTTTTCGTCCACCCTCAAGGGAGCAGTCAAGAACTGGTACTCGGCACTTAAGTCGGGTACTATCTTTTTTTTTAATCAGATGAGCCATCAGTTCATGGCTCATTTCGTCAGCAGCCGACGTCCGCACCGAGGTTCAAATTTTCTGATGAACATCAAGCAGAAGGAGAAAGAATTCATCCAGACTTATGTTATCCGATTTAATGCCGCTGCATTGAAGGTCCGGAATCTAGACCAATTAGTTGCAATGGCCACACTCAAGGACGACCTCCAGAAGAATGATTTGCTATTCTCCCTGGAGAAGAAGTATCCCAAGGACTTTGCCAATCTGCTAGCTCGGGCTAAAGGTTACGCCTGAGCTAAAGAGGCCTTCAAGGCTAGGGACGATGAAACCTTTGGTAAGTGGTGAATCGACGAGTCGGACGGACCCACCAAGGAAGAAAAGTCAAGCGAAGCTAGGCCACACTCTCAAACTTCCTCTAAGCAAAAGCAAGTCCGAACTCCCCCCGGGCTCAAAGGCAGGGAAGCCCGGATAGAAGGGCATGGCGAGGTTCTCCCCAACGAAGATTTCACAACTATGCTCCCCGCAATGCTTCAAAAATTCAAGTACTGATGGAAATCAGAAAGCAACTAGTGAGGCCAAAAAGGATACGCTCTCACCCCAGCAAGTGCAATCCTAGCAAGTTCCACCTTTATCATCATGATCACGATCACGACACTGAGGAGTGTATCCAACTCTAAGATGAGATCGAGGAGCTCATCAGGCGAGGCAGGTTAGACTGATTCCTACGGCGATGGCCTGAAGGGCGGAAAGATCGATCGAGGGCATTGTCGTAGCCTGAGCCACCAAGGAAGAAGGATCAACAAGGAGATCGACCGTCTCTCAGCATCATCAACACGATCTCGGAGGAACTTCGGCAAGGAGAGGCCAACGAATCCGAGGGATCGATGAAGAGATGGAGGACTGAAGAACCCATAACCTTCATTGAGGCAGATGCTTAGGGGGTTCAATTCTCCCATAATGATGCAGTTATAATCTCTTTAAACATTGTCGATTACGATGTACGCTGTATTTTAGTAGATAATGGAAGCTCGATCGACGTATTATTTTATGATGCTTTCTTGAAAATGTTCTTACTCAATAACCACTTGGGGCCTATGAACTTTCCGTTGATAGACTTCACTGGCGATGCCGTACCAGTTGAGAGCATAATAACTTTGGCCATGACTGTGGGGCAATGTCCGAAACTGGCTAAGACATAGATCGACTTTTTAGTCGTAAGGACTCCGTCCGTCTATAATGCTATTCTCGACCGACCTGATCTAAATGCACTTCGGATAGTGGTATCAACTTATTATTTGAAGATGAAGTTTCTGATGAGTTACGAAATCGAAGAGGTCAGGGGAGATCAAGCTCTGATAAGACACTGCTACTCAATCGTCCTGCATAAGGAAGAACAGTTCGACCATTATCCTGTTGATGGGCTGGATGTCTACGATGACCTTATCGAGGAGCGGAACGAGCCTATGGAGGATCTCATATCTTTACCTTTGAACGATGGGAACGTGGAGC
Organism: Cocos nucifera; assembly: GCA_006176705.1. Taxonomy (NCBI): domain Eukaryota; kingdom Viridiplantae; phylum Streptophyta; class Magnoliopsida; order Arecales; family Arecaceae; genus Cocos; species Cocos nucifera. The sequence continues at coordinate 1,397,904 of QRFJ01000110.1, read as the reverse complement.
ACGTTGTACAGATCGACTCCAACTTGGGGGATGAGGTTCAAAAATAACTCGCCACCTTCCTTAGGAAGAACGCGGACGTCTTCGTTTGGATCCCAACGGATATGCCAGGAATTGATGCCGAAGTTATGAAACAACAGCTGGCCATTGATCCAAAGTATCGATCGATAAAAAAGAAACTATGCAGCCACACCCCAGAGAGGCAAAAAGCAATTATGGAAGAAGTAGGCAAGCTCCTTAAAGCTGGGTTCATTCGAGAAGTCAACTATTCGACCTGGGTCTCAAATATGGTCTTCGTCAAAAAGGCAAACAACAAGTGGAGGATGTGTATAGACTTCAAAAAGCTGAACAAAGCCTGCCCAAAAGATAGCTACTCTCTTTTCAGGATTGATCAACTGGTAGACGCAATCTCGGACCATGAGCTCCTCACCTTCATGGATGCCTTTTTCGGCTATAACCAGATACGGATGGCGCTAGAGGATGAGGAGAAAATTACTTTTATTACCGACCATGATCTTTACTATTACAGGATTATGCCTTTTGGGCTCAAGAATGCAGAGGCAACGTACCAATGCCTGATCAACAAAATCTTCAAAATACAGATCGACCGTAATATGAAAGTATGTGGATGACATGCTTGTCAAAAGCCGAACTTCTATAAACTACTTTGTCGACCTTGAAGAGACCTTCAGTGCACTCAGAAAGCATAAGATGAAGCTGAACCCGATCAAGTGCACCTTTGGTGTGACCTCTAGAAAATTTTTAGGGTTTATGATATCGAGGCATGGGATTGAAGCAAATTTTAAGAAAATTTAAGCCATTCAAGAGATGACCGCTCCAAAGATAATTAAAGAAGTTCAGCGCTTGACTAAAAAAGTGGCATCCCTAAATCATTTTGTCTCGAGATCGGTCGAGCGATGCATGCCCTTCTTCTAAGTTTTCAAGCAACCAAAAAATTTTTGCTGGACGACGGAGTGCCAACGGATGTTTGAGAAGCTCAAAAACTACCTCAGCTCATCCTCACTACTGACGAAGTCTAAACCTGAAGAAGAATTATTCTTATGCCTAGCGATCTCTCCGACAGCCTTGGTAGTAGTTCTAGTCAAGGAGGAAGCGAAGATACAGCGATCGATCTACTACATAAGTCGGATCCTAAGGAATGCAGAGATCAGATATTCTAAGCTAGAAAAATTGATTTACTCTCTTCTAATTGATGCCAGGAGGCTTCGATCTTACTTTCAGAGGCACACCATTATGGTCCTCATGGATCAATCAATAAAGATAGTCCTTCAATGAATGGATGTTTTCGGAAGAATCGTAAAATGGACAATCAAACTCACAGAATTTGATATTAATTATCGATCTCGATCATCAATCAAAGCTCAGATATTAGCAGATTTTATAGTAGAGTGTACCATTTTTGATGATGCCGAGCTTGAGCAGAATGAGACTGGTGCTTTGCTGTCGCAATCGAACCTTCCTGAAGAGATAGCCGACCTTTTCGAAGGTTTTTGGGCTCTGTACGTAGATGGTTCATCCAACTCTGTTGGAGCGGATGCGGGGTTGGTCTTAGTCAGCCCCGAGAGAGTCGTCGTCGAGTATGCACTACACTTCAAATTTTCAGCGACTAATAATGGGGCCGAGTACGAAGTGCTAATCGTTGGGTTAAAAATTGCAAGAGAATTAAGGATAGATCGGCTTCAAATTTACAACGATTTCAATTAGTGGTCGGCTAAGTTAGTGGCAGCTATGAAGTACGAGAGGAAAGTATGATGAAATACCTTGAGAAAGTAAAAGACTTGACTCCGGCCTTCAGCTGTTTCGGCATTCGACAGATTTTGAGAGCCAAAAATATAAGAGCCGATCTCCTCTCTAAGTTGGCCACTTCAGCTCCAGCCGAACTGTCCAAAGAAGTATTTTTTGAGACTCTGAAGTGCTTAAGCTCAGAGAAATTGTAGGTCATTTTGCAGACAGAACTCGAGCCAAGCTGGATCGACTCATTGGTTGTCTACCTTAAGAAGGGAGTCCTTCCTCATGATCCGAAAGAAGCTCGAAAACTCAAGAATCAAGCCTCCCGATATGTTTTGTACGAGAGCAGGTTGTATGAGAAGTCGTATTCGCTGTCGCTGTTGAGATGTCTCCGACCTTTAGAAGTCGACTTCGCATTATGAAAAGTATACAATCTGATTGACGTCATAGCCTGTTAAGAACAGGAGAAGCCTTGACAACGGTCCTTGACAATGGCCTTTATGTGCCCCCACAGCCTGTTAAGAACAGGAGAAGAATCTCGTCTTAACATGAGCAAAGTCGAAGACCTCATTCATTTTAGACGAGATGGAGGGAGAGGCTCATGGTGAAGAAGTGAGCTTTTAGCTTTAGAGGGGAGAGGAGAGCTTCTCGAAAGCATATCTGGAAGGTTTCTTTTTATAGGCGGAGCTTATAGCGGATTAATGGTGATGGCCATACCGTCCATTCACGAGCCGCTCGGGGCTGTATGGAGTTCAGTACGGAGAGAAAGGCGTTGTCAAGCAGATAGTGACAGCCATACTGGCAGATCGTGGACTACATGGAGTTGGTTATGGAGAGAGTGGTGTCGCGAGTAGTGGTGGCCATGTCGTTTGATCGTGGGCCGCATGAGACTTATTACGGAGGAAAAGGTAGCGTCAGACTGATAGTAACGACCATACCGTTGAGTTTCAACAGTCGTAGGTGAAGAACCTCGGCGTATATCTATTTTAGGAGAGCTCGGACTCCTAAGAAGGATATGTCTAGATGGGATCATCCAGAAGGAGTTCGATTGAAGAAAATGTTCGAAAAAAGTTTGACCCTTGGAGGAGTCCGTCTGTAGGAGCGATTCGGAAGGAGTTTGGCTCCTGAAAGAGTTCGACCGAAGGAAAAGTTTGGCAAAATTTTGGCTTCTATAGGCATCCAGCGTGGAGGGAGTTCGACTCTCGTGGAAGTCCGACTGAAGGAGCGCGGAGGGAGTTCGGCTCTTATATGCGTCCGGTTGGAGGAGTGCGGAGGGAGTTCAGCTCTCATGGGAGTCCGACTGAAGGAGTGCGGAGGAAGTTCGGCTCTCAAGGGAGTCCATCCAAAGTTTGGCCATTGAGAAGTTCGACTAAAGCTCGGCCGTTGAGGAGTTCGACCGACTGAAGGAGTTTGGCAAAGATCCGACCGCTGGAGAGTTCGATAGGAGCTCGACTGCTAAGGAGTTCGGTTGGCTACCCTAAACCCTAAACCCTAAATCCTGAAGGAGTTCAGCTAAGACTCGTTCGTTGAAGCTCTTTCGTGGCTATCGGTTACATTAGGCTGAGCATCGAATTGGACTTCGGCAGGAGCAGGGTTTATCCCCAACAGAAGTTCCCCCACTCTCAAGTTCGAAACTTGAAGGAAGGGAGTGCAGAAAAGGCGACTACTAAAGTTCTCTTCAGGGCTCTACGCCAGTTCAGATTGAAGCTCATGGAAGATCTCATCTCCAGCCAAGGTTGAAGGAGATTTCGTCTCCTGCGGCCAAGGTCGAAGGTTGAGCTCCTCAGGGGAGATATCATCTCCAGCAGTCAAGATTAAAGTTGAAGTTGAGGCTCAGGGGGACCTCGTCTCCTACAGTCGAGGCTGACTTGGTCACTTGGGAAAGATCTTATCTCCTGCAGTCGAGGTTGGCCCGGTCGCTCGGGAGAGATCTTATCTTTTGCGATCGAGGTTGGCTCGGGAGAGATCTTATCTCCTACAACCGAGTTTGGCTTGGGGGAAATCTTATCTCCTGCAGTCGGGGTTGAAGCTCGGTCGCTTGGAAGAGATCTTATCTCAAGCCGAGATTGACACGGATGCTCGAGAGAGATCTTATCTCTAGCCGAGATTGTCAGATCTTATCTCTAGCCAAGGTTGTCACGGTTGCTCGAAAGAGATCTTATCTGTAGCCGAGATTGATGTGGTCACTCGAAAGATATCTTATCTCGAGCCGAGGTTGTCACGATCACCCGGGAGAGATCTTATCTCTAGCTGAGGTTGACGTGGGCACTCGAGAGAGATCTTATCTCTAGTCCGAGATTGTCCGCTCGAGAGAGATCTTATCTCTAGTCAGGTTGTCACGGTCGCTCGGAAGAGATCTTATCTTAGCCGAGGTTGACTCACGGTCGCTCGGGAGAGATCTTATCTCTAGTCGAGGTTGATGTCACTCGGAAGATCTTATCTCTAGCTGAGGTTGTCACGGTCGCTCGAAAGAGATCTTCTCTTAGCCGAGGATGACTCGGACGCTCGGGAGAGATTTTATCTCTAGCCAAGATTGGCTCGGATGCTCGGGGGAGATCTTATCTCCTACAACCAAGGTTGATGCGGACGTTCGGAGGAGATCTTATCTCCTGCAGTCGAGGTTGGCCCGGACCCTCGGGAGAGATCTTATCTCCTGCAGTCGAGGTTTTGATGCGGACGCTCGTGGGAGATCTTATCTCCTATCGAGGTTGACATGGTCGCGTCAAAAGAGATCTTATTTCTAAGCCGAGATTATCACGGTCACTCGAAAGAAAATCTTATCTCTAGTCGAGGTTGACGCGGACGCTCGAAAGAGATCTTATCTCTAGCCGAGGTTGTCATGGTCCCTCGAAAGAGATTTTATCTCTAGCTGAGGTTGACACGATCGCTCGAAAGAGATCTTATCTTTAGCCGAGGTTGACGTGGGCGCTCGATAGAGATCTTATCTCTAGTTTGAGGTTGTCACGATCGCTCGAAAGAGATTTTTATCTCTAGCCGAGATTGATATGGTCGCTCGAGAGAGATCTTATCTCTGATCGAGGTTAATGTGGGTGCTCGGGAGAGATCTTATCTTTTAGTCGAGGTTGTTACGGTCGCTCGAGAGAGATCTTATCTCTAGCCGAGATTGATGCGAGCGCTTGGAAGAGATCTTATCTTCTAGCCGAGATTGTCATGTCGCTTGGGAGAGAATAAGGTTGATGCGGGTGCTCGGAAGAGATCTTATTTCTAGCCGAGGTTGACTCGGGCGCTCGAGAGAGATCTTAGCTCTAGCCGTGGTTGACTCGGATGCTCGAGAGCTGAGATTGTCTCGCTCGAGAGATCTTATCTCTAGTCGAGGATTATCTCTAGTCGACGTCGCTCGGAAGAGATATTATCTCTAGTCGAGGTTGATGTGGGCGCTAGGGAGAGATCTTATCTCTAGCCGAGGTTGACACGATCGCTCGAGAGAGATCTTATCTCTAGTCGAGGTTGAAGGACTTTGACCGGCTCATGTTAGGATGAGGTTCTCCTTCTGTTCCTAATACGGCTACTATTGACTGCTTCTTCTCTATCATCACATAGTTTTTGCACCAAGAAATAATATTATCGAAATGAAAGAATTTTATTGAAAGAAAGTTACTGGCAATGCATCCCTGGATCGTGGAAGCATTGTTCCTCCTTCAGACAATAAGCTTCGAGAGCTGACGACCTCCTCTATTTTGTGCTGGCCTCCTTAATTTGGAGTAAGATTCTTTTGACTTTAATGCTGGAAGATGACGGATCGCCGAAGTACCAAGCTCCTTCTAGACGTGGCATCGATGATATGGAAGGCGACCGACCTTTTCATTGTTCCTCCGTCATTGGTGGTTTTAGTTATGGCAGCATCCTCGATCAATCTTCTCCTGCTTCAGACTGACGTCTGAGGAACCGACCCAACTGACCTCTCCTGACGAGCTCCTCGATTTCGTCTTGGAGCTGAATGCATTTTTCAGTATCGTGACTGTGGTCGCGATAGTAGAGGCAGTACTTGCTTCGATCGCGCTTGTTTGGGGGAGATTGTAATTCTTCTGATTTTGGTAACTGGTTTCTAATTTTCATCAGAACTTGAGCTTTAGAAGCACTAAGGGAGGCATAGTTATGGAACCTTCTGAGAGGAGGACTTCTTCATGTCCTTCTATCGAGGCTTCCTTGATGATGAGCTTGAGGAGTTCGGGCTCGCTTGCATTAGAGGGAAGTCCGTGAGCGTGGTTGAACTTCACTTGACCCTCCATCGATGGTGGGTCCATTATATTCGTCTGTTCGCCGCTCTCCTAAGGCTTCTTCGTCCTTCAACTTAAAGGCTTCTTTCGTACGGGCATATCCCTCGGCCCGAGCCAGCAGATTGGGGAAGTCCCTAGGATACTTCTTCTCCAGGGAGAATAGCAAATCATTCTTCTGAAGGCCGCCCTTGAGAGCGGCCATGGCGACTGACTGGTCCAAGTCCCAAACCTTCAATGCTGCAGTATTAAATCGGATGACATAAGCTCGGATGGATTTCCTCTACTTCTGTTTAACGTTCATCAGAGAATCTAAACTTCGGTACGGACGTCGACTGCTGATAAAGTGAGCCACAAACTAATGGCTCATCTGATTAAAAAAGAATATCATACCTATCTTCAACGTCGAGTACTAGTTTTTCGCTGCTCCCTTTAAGGTAGATAGGAAGGCTCGGTACAATATGGCGTTTGGAGCACCATGAAGTAGCATCATGGTCCGGAAGGCCTTTAGATGATCAACTGGATCAGAGGTTCCATTGTAGCTTTCGAATTGAGGAAGCTCGGAGTTCGATGGGATGGGCTCTTGCATAATTCGGAGCGAGAAAGGAGGATCGGTGCGGACGTTGTCAAGGTGAGTCAGGGCAACGTGGCCGAGCTCCTCAATCCATCGATCCATTTAATGTAGTCTGTGATCGAGGGCGTCATCTTGGTTACAGATCTTGAGGGACTTCTGGCTACAAATAAGGAAGGTCTCCTCCAGACGAGAACCATGATTCGAACATGGATCCTCTACTCTCTATTTTTTCTTTCTAGGGACGAAGGATCCGTTAGCTCGAGTACTCTTTCTTGGGGCTGATTTTCGATATTCTGATGATAGATTTTCTGGTGGAGTCACCGTCGAGGGCTGCTGCATGGTCTGCACCATCTTGGTGAGGCCCTGAACCTGCTGCATCAATAGGTTGAACTGCTCCGCATCTACCATGGCTACAGGCGGAACCTGAGTTATCGGAGCTGAAGTAGGAGCAGATGGATCTGGATGGGATCGAACCGCGGAGGCCGTCGATCGTCGGATCGAAGCTCTCTTCGAAGGTATTTTCTCTTGGAAAAGAACTCTGAAGAGAAAGGAGGGAGATCTCTAGAGAGGAAAGAGAGAGGTCATCGCTGAGCACTCCTTTAAGAATAAGAAAATCTTAGAGACAGAGACCCCTCTTTCTAGCACCAATACTGTTGGTGCAGAATCTGATTGACGCCAGATCGAGCTAAAGTGGAGGAGGATGAAGTCGCCATCGATGATCTGCAAAATAAAGTTCCATCTAGAGTTGGTGGTGGTGGCTCTGATAGGACCCTCCGATGGTCAAGTCAACTCTTCTAACCAACAGAAATGGAGAACTAAGGAATGAGAAGTGAGCTTTTAGCTTTAGAGGAGAGAGGAGAGCTTCTCGAAAGCATATTTGGAGGATCTCTTTTTATAGGTGGAGCTTGTAGCGGGTTGATGGTGATGGCCATACTGTTCATTCGTGGGTCGCTCGAGGCCACATGGAGTTCGATAGAGAGAGAAAAGCATCGTCAGGCGGATAGTGACAGTCATACTGATGGGTCGTAGGCCGCATGGGACTGGTTACAGAGATAGTGGTATCGCCAGTAGTGATGGCCATGTCGTCCGATCGTGGGTTGCATGGGACTCGTTACGGAGGAAAAGATGGCATCAGACTGATAGTGGTGGCCAAACCATCGAGTTTCAATAGCCGTAGGTGAAGAACCTCAGCGTATATCTATTTCAGAAGAGCTCGAACTCCTGAGGAGGATACGTCTGGATGGGATCATTCGAGAGGAGTTCGACCGAAGGAGATGTCCGAAAAAAATTTGGCCCTTGGAGGAATCCATCTGTAAGAGCGATTTAGAATGAGTTCAGCTCCTGAAAGAGTTTGGTCGAAGGAAAAATTTGGTAAAAGTCCGACTTCTGTAGGCGTCTAGCTGGAGGAGCGCGGAGGAAGTTTGGCTCTCGTGGAAGTCCGACTGAAGGAGCATGGAGGGAGTTCGGCTCTCATATGCGTCCGATTTGAGGAGTGCGGAGGGAGTTCAACTTTCATGGAAGTCCGACTAAAGGAGTGCGGAGGAAGTTTGGCTCTCGAGAGAGTTCGTCCGAAGTTTGACTGGAGCTCGACCGCTGAGGAGTTCGACCGGCTGAAGGAGTTCGACAAAGACCCAACTACTAAAAAATTTGGCAGGAGCTCGACCGCTGAGGAGTTCGGTCGGCTGAAGGAATTCGGCTAAGACTTATTTCCTGAAGCTCTTCCGTGGCTATCGGTTGCATTAGGCTGAGCATCAAACTAGACTTCGACAGTAGCGGGGTTTATCCCCAACACCTGTCAACGACCCTTATGTGCCCCCACAGTCCATTAGGAATAAGAGGAGAACCTCATCTTAACGTGAGCAAAGTTGAAGATCTCGTTCATTTTAGACGAGATCGGGAGAGAGGTCCTAACAATGATGCTTATGTGCTCCCACAGTCCGTTAGGAATAGGAGGAGAACCTCATCCTAAAATGAGCAAAGTCAAAGACCTTGTTCATTTTAGACGAGATGGAGGGAGAAGCCCTAACAACGGCCCTTATGTGCCCCCATAGTCCGTTAGGAACAGGAGGAGAACCTCGTCCTAAACATGAGCAAAGTCGAAGACCTCATTCATTTTAGATAAGATGGGAAGCAAAATCCTAACAACGGTCCTTATGTGCCCCCACAGCCTATTAAAAATAGGACGAGAACCTCATCCTAACATGAGCAAAGTCGAAGATCTCGTTCATTTTAGACGAGATGGAGAGAGATGCCCTGATGATGGTCTTTATGCGCCCCCACAGTCTGTTAGAAATAGGAGGAGAACCTCATCCTAATGTGAGTAAAGTCGAAGACCTCATTCATTTTAGATGAGATAGGAGGAGAAGGCCCTAACAACGGCCCTTATGTGCCCCCACAGTCCCATTAGGAATAGAAGGAGAACCTCATCCTAACATGAGCAAAGTCAAAGACCTCGTTCATTTTAGATGAGATGGAAGAAAAAATCTTGATAACAGCCCTTATGTGCCCCCACAGTCCGTTAGAAATAGGATGAGAACCTCATCCTAACGTGAGCAAAGTCGAAGACCTCATTCATTTTAGACAAGATGGGGGGAGAAGCCCTGACAATGGCCCTTTTTTGCCTCCACAGCTCATTAGGAACAGGAGGAGAACCTCGTCCTAACGTAAACAAAGTCGAAGATCCCATTTAGCTTAGATGAGGTGAGAGGAGAGGCTCCAACAATGATCCTATTATGCTCGAGTCTCAACTTCGACGTCAACCTTGGTTGGAGATAAGATCTCTTCCGAACTTCAACCTGAACTGGTGTAGAGCCCTGAAGAGGACTTCGACAGTCATCCTTTTTTGTACTTCCTTCCTTCGAGTTTCGAACTCGAAAGTAGGGGGACTATTATTGGGGATAAACCCCTTTCCCACCGAAGTCCAGCCTGGTGTTTAGCCTAATACAGTTGGTAATTATGAAAGAGCTTCGATCGAGAATTCTTTCCTCAATGATCGAACTCCACCCGATCTCCTCCAGCGGTCGAACTCATTCAGTAGCCGAACTTCTCCAACTGGACTTCGAACCCAATCAAACTCCTCAGTGGCTGAGCCCCAGCCAAACTTTTTCAGCGGTCGAATTTCTTTCGGATTCCTCTAGCAGTCGGACTTCTATGAGAGTCGAACTCCTTCCGAATTCCTTCTCCAGTCGAGCTTCTATGGAAGCCAAACTCCTTTCGAACTCCTCCAGTAGTTGAGCTACTACAGGAGCCAAACTCCTTCCAAATTTTTTCTTCAGTCGGGCTTCTACGGAAGCCGAACTCCTCCAGCAATAGGGCTTCTACGGGAGCCAAATTTCTTCCGAACTCCTCCAGTCGGGCTTCTACGGAAGTCGAACTCCTTCCGAATTTATCCTTTAGTCGGGCTTCTATGGGAGCCGAACTCCTTTCGAACTCCTCCAGCAGTTGGACTTTTATGGGAGCCAAACTTCTTCTGAATTTCTCCTCTAGTCGAGCTTCTATGGGAGCCAAACTCCTTCCGAACTCCTCCAGCGGTAGGACTTCTACGAAAGTCAAACTTTTTCTGAACTCCTCCAGCAGATGGGCTTCTACGAGAGCCGAACTTCTTCTAGACTCTTCAAGCAATCGGACTTCTATGGAAGCCGAACTCCTTCCAAATTTCTCCTTCAGTCGAACTTCTATGGAAGCCGAACTCCTTCCGGACTCCTCCAGCAGTAGGACTTCTACGGAAGCCGAACTCTTTTCAGACTTCTCTAGCAGACGGACTTCTACAGGAGCCAAATTTTCTTTCAGACTCCTCCAGCAGTTGGACTTCTATGAAAGTCGAACTCCTTCAGAACTCCTCCTCCAGTCGGGCTTCTATGGAAGTCGAACTTCTTTCGAACTCCTCCAGCAATCGGGCTTCTACGGGAGCCGAACTCCTTTCGAACTTCTCCAACAGTCGGACTTCTAAGGGAGCCGAACTTCTTTCAGATTTTTCCTCCAGTCGGACTTCTACGGGAGTCGAACTTCTTTCGGACTCCTCCAGCAGTCGGACTTCTATGGAAGTCGAATTTCTTCCGAATTTCTCCTCCAGTCGGGCTTCTACGGAAGTCGAACTTCTTTCAGATTCCTCCTTCAGTCAAATTTCTACAGGAGCCGAACTTCTTCCAGACTTCTCCAGTAGTCGAACTTCTACGGGAGCCAAACTTCTTCTAAACTGTTTCTTTAGATGGATTCCTATAGGCGATCCCACTACTGAATGGTTATAATTATCATTTATCACGAGAATTATGATTGTCATTTATCAAGACGATTACGATGTGCATTTATTAAAATGGTTACGGCAGCCATTTATCAGGACAGTTACAACAAGCTCTGTTTATAAAAAGAGATCCTCTAGATACGTTTTGAAAGGGCTTTCTTTTTCTTTCCGAAACTCTGCCAAACTTCTCTCTGAGCACTCCATTTTTGTTGGTCAGAAGAGCTAACTTGACCGTCGGAGGATTTTACCGGAGCCACCACCACCAACTCCGGATGGAACTTTATTTTATAGGTCACCGGCAGCGACCTCGTCTTCCTCAACTTCAGCTTGATTCGGTATCAACCAAATTCTGCACCGATATACATCAATGACTTAACTATTTAGATATTTAGATAACCTCTTAAATATAAATTTGCAGTTCTATAGAGGTGGTCTAGATCATGGTTCGAAAAGTACGTGCGGAGCTCTTAATAGTCGGGGTTGCAGCAAAAACCAAAATTCTATTACCAAATATCATGATTATGAGTGAACAGCTTCCATACATCATCATCAGTTCAAATCGAAAAATGGGTAGCTGGGTAAGGATTCTTTTTTTTCTTCATCAAGTTGCAAGGTCAGGCTTCTTTAAACAAATTGCGTGGAGTTCAAGTAACTTATGACTCCCTTGTTTTTCTTTTGGCTTCATTGCAGGCAAGCTATGTTGTACATTGATATGCACACTGTGAAGTGTGAAGTATTTTATACTCTTTGAGATGATACTCCTACACAGCTGACGTGGAGACAAATCAAACCAAAATATGATGCCACACTTTTAAATTGTTAAGTTCATCTTTATTTGATGTGTGAATAAAAGATCTTTAAAACATCATGATTTTTGGTTTCTAGCCGATTTAAATATTGTAGATCATGATTAACAATACTGGTTTTTTATTTTTGAAGATCCTTTATTAATTTTGATGAGAAAGCATTTTTGGGTCAAATTTTTTCGAAAGCATTCAGAAAAAAAATATTATTTAAATAATATAAGTGATACATTATTTAAAAATGCTAAGTGATACATACTTTTGGTGAATGAAGCAAGAATATTTCTCAAAAAAAAAAAAATCAATTGTAATATTACATTATTTAAATAATATTATGATGGACTATTAATTTTTGTACACAATATAACTGTCACCATTTATACGTACATGTAAATTTTGTATATTGTGCATTTAGTATATCCAACTTGTAGTATTTTTCTCTTGATAAAAAAAAAATTTTTTACTCATGAAAGGAACCTCCTATAACATCCTTGAGAAAATGTCAGCCAATGTGATTTGGAGGATCATCGGTCCAAGTCTTCAGATTTTCAAAAATTACTATTGCCAATTTATGACTACATAAATGCCACCCAAGTTTGTTCTTTAACTTTATGTATAATATTGATGTGGAAAATTTTCCAACCCTTATAGTTTGATATCGGGCCGGACCGACTGATAACTCTCTCAATGTAACCTACTTTTTAAGTGGGTTGGGTTGGGCTTAGATCATACATTTCCGATCCAACTTTGACTTGGGCTAAGCTTGAACCATTTTGGAGCAGGATAGTCCAAACAAATCTGATTTAATATTTCTAGCATATGTATATATTTGGTTATATTTCATATATATATAATAAAAAATAAGACTAATACTATGGGGCTCCTCAGCAATCCCTTGCCATATGATAGATGGAATTTTTTATATGCATAAACTAGGGATGCCACTATTAAGGTATTATTCCCTTCACTTAGTCTCTTTTATCAAAAGCATGATATATTAGAATTAAAAAATGACAATTATGAGCTTTTAATTTTTTTTTAATCTCTATTCTTGATATAAGTGTAATATATCAGAATTAGAAAATGACAACTATGAGCTCTTAATTTTTCTATCTCTACTCTTGATATAAGCATGATATATCAGAATTAGAAAATGACAACTATAAGTTCTTAATTTTTCTGTCTCTACTCTTGATATCCACAAAAGATAATGTTAATAGATTGAAGCAAATTAAATTATTTAGTATGTGACTTCTCTCAAGAAAAAAGATGATATTAATTTATTAAAAAAAATAAAGAATTTATCTAGCAAGTATGATCCACATATTACATATCTATACTAAGATAATGATCCTCATAACAAGTTGCATTAATCCATGACAATGGAGAAACAAAAAAAAGAAAGAAAAGAATACAAAGATTAGGTTCGGAAATCATTCTTGCTGAAAATATGAATTTATAGCAAGGCTCATAAGCTGGAACCATTTTTGAGCGGGATAGTCCAAACAAATTTGATTTAATATTTCTAGCACGTGTATTTGTTCGGTTATATTTTATTTTTATATATAATAAAAAATAAGACTAATACTATGGTGCTCCTCAGCAATCCCTTGCCACATAATAGGTGGAATTTTTGATATGCATAAATTGGGGCTGTAAACAGTAGTTAGTGCTCACTTCAGACTTATCCCACCAATTACAAGTGTTGGAGATGTAAAACCTAAGAAGGGGCATATTAGAAAATGATAACTATGAGCTCTTAATTTTTATGTCTCAACTCTTGATATGAGCGTAATATATCAGCATTAGAAAACAACAACTATGAGCTCTTAATTTTTCTATCTCTACTATATCCACAAAAGATAATGCTTATAGATTGAAACAAATTAAAATTAAATTGTTTAGTTGGTGACTTCTCTTAAGAAAAAAGGGTAAGGAGGTGACACTGGTTTGTTAAAAAAAAAAAAAAAAATTACCTAGCAAGTGTGATCCACATACTGCATATTTTTACTAAGATAATGATCCAGAGGTTTCTCATAACAAGTTGCATTAATCCATGACAATTGAAGAGAAAAAAAAAAGAAAATAAAATAAAGATTAGGTTTAAGAATCATTCTTGCTGAAAATATAAATTTATAACTAAGGCTTATAAGCTTGAACTATTTTGGAGCAAGATAGTCCAAACAAACCTAATTTAATATTTCTAGCACGTGTATATATTTGGTTATATTATATTATATTATATTATATATATATATATATATCTGTGTGTGTGTGTGTGTATGTATGTATGTATGGATGTATGTATATAAAGATTAATACTATGGGGCTCCTCTGGCTATAAACAGTAATTAGTGGTCACTTTAGGCTTATCCCACCAATTACAAGTATTTTAAAAAGGGGTGCCACTATTAGGGTATTGTTTCCTTCACTTAGTCTTTTTTTATCAAAAGCATGATATATCACAATTGGAAAATGATAACTATGAGCTTTTAATTTTTTTGTCTCTACTCTTGCATGATATATCAGAATTAGAAAATGACAACTATAAGCTCTTAATTTTTCTGTCTCTACTCTTGATATCCACAAAAGATAATGCTAATAGATTGAAGCAAATTAAATTATTTAATAGGTGACTTCTCTCAAGAAAAAAGTTAAGTAGGTAACATTGGTTCGTTAAAAAAAAAAAAAGTAAAGAATTTATCTAGCAAGTGTGATCCACATATTGCACATTTATACTAAGATAATGATCCAGAGGTTTCTCATAACAAGTTGCATTAATCCATAACAACTAGAGAGAAAAAAAAAGGAAAAGAAAATAAAGATTAGGTTCAGGAATCATTCTTGTTGAAAATATAAATTTATATCTAGAACGCATCGATGTATGATCAATAACCTACTACGAAGTAGCTGGTGGTCATATGTTTGAGTATGGAATCAACAAAGAAGAGAGTTATACTAGTTAGCACTTGAATGTTTGACTATTCCAACACCTCCTCTTGTAGTATCTCCTCAATAGTTCATGACCATATAATATATAGTTGACAAATTAGTCTTTCAACAGCCCCATCACACCTGCAAGCAAATTGATATGTAATTTTTAGATTATGATATTTACCAGTATATAATTCATGACAACATGATACATACTTAGCAAATAAATCATCTAAAAGGGATAAAGGATAAAAGACTTGAGAAAAGAACGAAAACCTCGTGGATGGATGAAGAGGGATGGATGGCTTCTCAAGAATGAAGAGCTACATCATGGACAGTATTAGTATTTCTCATTTTATTTTGGAGGGAGAAAGTCATGGGATGGATGGACTCTATTAGTAGGAGAAGTCTCGTCCCACTTTTTCTCTTTAGTTTCCTCTAATGTGCATACTAAAGATATTTATTTTATAAATAATCTAATCATTATTATCTAGAGAGAGATGTCCCAACTGTACTGCTTTATTAGCCATAATCAATAGAGTTGATGATCCTCTACAAATCCATAATTAATAGCTTCCCTAATGTATGCCTAACTTTCATAATATAAAAGTAGTCAAAAATAAGGTTGGTCAACACCTTTCAGGCTTAATGCATGATGTATGATCTTGCCATAGTTGGAAGTTGAACGTTGCTCTTCCTCATGGAAAAGTGACTATTTATTGAATACCATGTGAAATTGGTTTCAGCATTCAGAAGATAGTATATTGAAGCATATTGAAATCAACCTCAACTAAGATTATACTTGGTGCATTATCAGACGGTGGTGATCTAGATTACCTAGTAATCGGGATTGTTTGCAATCTAAATAGATTGCCAATAATGTTGATTACTGTATTTGGTATATATAGGTAATATACAGTAAAATTACTAAAAATCTTGATTGATGTATTTGGTATGACAATCAGATTACTGATAATATAATATCAAAATTTTAAAATATTCTTAAATTAAATTTATTAATAATCACACCTCATGCATAAAATATAAATATATTATATATATTATACTATATTATATATTATATTCTAGTATATATTTATATTTAAAATATATATTATAATATATTATTATATTATAAATATATATTATAAAAATATTATATATGATAATATATATTTTATATAATATATTATACTCTAGTATATATTTATATTTATTATATATATTTTAATATACTATTATAATATATTATTATTATATAATCATATATTATTATATTATTATATTATAATAATATAATATTATGCCATATTATAATTATAATATTATTATATATTATATTATATATATATTATATTATATATATATATATATATTATATATATTATCTATATATATATTATTTTATTATATATTAATATATTTATTATATATTATTATATATTTATTATTATAAATATATTTATTATATTATTATTATTTAATATATTATTACTAAAATAATAATATAATAATATTATATTATATTATATTATTATATAATAATAATAATATTATTATATTATATATTATATTTATAATATAATTATATATGATATATTATATATTATAATATATATTATATATAATATGTTATATTATAATTATTATTATATAATAATATTATAATATATTATGATAATAATATTATAATAATATTTTAGAATATAATATTATGTTATAATATTATTATAATATTATATTATATTCTTCTTCTTTTTTTAATGAGGTCATTTCTGTCCAAATATGTCATTATTAAATTATCAAATATTTGGTAATCTAAATAGCTAATCCTTCTCTTGGTAATCCAGATTACCTTATGAGAAATAATTTAGATTACCTAGCAATCTAAATTATCAACTGGCTACCAAACATAACATAAAAAAAATTTCTTCTTCATCGCAAATGATGCAGCACGGCATGCGAGAATTTTTTTTTTTCTTCTAGCCCTACGCATGAGCCAATCACAGCGGGCAGTGCTCGCATGGCTGTATCGCCCGCGTGCAGAAAGTATTTCCCCCTCAACTAATACTATATAGAGCTGATCATGTACTAGACTTAGGTACAAAAATAAGCAAAGTTTAAATAGGCCCAGCCCTAATCTATTAAAAATAAATAAAGTTTAGGCCTGAGGCCCGGCCTATGGCCCTACATATTCCTTTGATGATTCTCTACCAATCTACTATTATTAGCTTCTTTGCATATTGGCATGACTTTTATAATATATAAGCAGCAAAAAAAGAAGTTTCATAAACATGATCTAGGCTTAATGCATGATGTATAATAGTGCAATAGTTGGAAGCCTTATGGTTGCTCCTATGCCATGCCAAAATGACCACCTATTGAATAGTGGTTTAAAAGTTTGACAGATTATGCATCCAAATCTAATAGAAAAAAGAATTTGATTACTAGATACTAGATCTAAGCATCATCTATCCCATAGTTGAATTTAAAAATTATTTTCACTTCGCAATGACATAGCGGCTAAACTAAATAGTCATTGAATTTGTGATTATTCTAGTCATACAGTAGTAGAGGACTCCCACATATGAAGCCAACTATTTCAAGCAAGAAAGATAGATTAGATGGTGATCTGAAATATGGCAACATAATATACGAAAATGTACCTATCTTATTATCGCGATCATAACATTTAATTCCTCCAAATCAATTGGTTGCTCCTAACTATTTAAAATATATAAGATTGAAATATGATAATCAAAGTGCAGCTAGGGCTACAGTTGGGTGGTTGCACCATTCTTCCACCAGAAAGAAAATTTTCTTATCAAATATGTATTAGTAGGAAATACCTCGGGTGTTCGACAATTATAATCCTTATCATTTCTATAAGATTGTCGGTAACATTTGAATAATTATTTTATTAAAAAGAGAAAAAAATGAAAATCAATCATCAAATCATTTAGTAGTTGAGGTTGTAAGGTCAGTCATTAATAGGATAATTGTGTTGTCACAACAGGACAAACTCTTATGGAGCTAAGTATTTCTAATAAAGCAAGCAGCGAGATGTGACTCAATGCATGTCAATCTAACAATGTTGCATGTCCAATCATCCCAATACATGATGTTGACACCTATTCTAATGTAGCGGTAGTCCAATTGGCTGCTCTTTAGCTTCTTCTAGAAAGTGTCGAGACCACGAAGTATAGTTTGTGCACCTAGTGGTTGAGGTTATCTAGTAATTGAATAGGGTGGCTATTTGGAGAGCTTCCATAAAGCTAGCTAATTTGAGCAACAACTGTAGGTTGGGTCCGACTTGCAATCTAAGCACTATTTATTTAAAGAATGTTGTCCTGCAACTAATCAATAATGAAGGTGGCAAAATATGATCTCCTCCCAATGATGCTAACCTAACATTAACATAGAAGGCAGCATGCTCAAATATAGGTACACATCTAAATCTAGGGATAGCAAAGGGTTGGATATGCCTCATATCTATCCCATACTCGAGTTGAGATGGGATAGTGCGGGTACATAGAGTCTCAAGATGGGTCGGGTCGGGTAAAGTTAAACGGGGTAGATTGGATAGATCACGTTGGGTAAAATTATAAAATCAATTTTTTTATTTCAAAAAAATTATGAAAAGTTATATTTATTAGGATTGAATTCGATGTTGATTTTACTATTATCCATATCCGCCCTAAATCCATTGCATGTCAGGTAAAATATGCCCCTTTTGGGACAAGATGGATTGAGTACTTGATGAGATAGAATAAATTGCCATCTGTATAAAAGTCGACCATTCAATCCAAAGAGAGATATGGCATAAGATAGGCACATATTTGGGCTAACGTGCCTCGAATGAGTCTAGCATGCTATGACTAAGGGTGCAATCCAGGTTGGAGTTCATTCAAATGAGACCTATCTATTCGATGTGTTTGTTCTCACAAATAAATAAAATAAAATAAATCACTGCTTCATGGGTTGTGGTAGATTGAGTTTTCATTCGGGGTAGATTCAAAATTTCTAACTTGACTTCATGTAGGTTTGGATTAGTCTAAGCTTAAAGCCAACCTAATCCAACTTAACTTGATCCACCCTAATAAAAAAACTTATATTTATATTTTATATAAAATATTTATTTACTTCATTTATCGATATATTTTTATTCTTATGTAGTCAAAAAATTGCATAATAAAGATATAAAAATCTTTTACCAATTTTAAATTCATGAAACCCAATTTAACTAACTGGTCGAATCTAGCCCAACACTACACCGAACCATCTAAAGCAAATTTAGTTTTTTGGGGAAAAAATACTTGACTGAATTAGGTTGGAAAATTTTCAAACCTAAGGTCAGGTTTCTTTGGATTAGGTTTTGGTAAAGTAAGGTTTCTTTGGATCGCTGCTAACCCTCAACTTCATCCAATGTGCTTAAGTTGGCATTGATTGTGGCCAAATTTAAATAATGAACTATAGGGAGTTCTAGAATGAAAATTTAAATAATGAGATGTGATTTATATGGTCTAAAAATATTTGTAAAGAAGAAATTGTATATTTCAAATATCTTTTTGTCGGTGAAACTGTCTCAAATTAATAGTTCTAGTGACCTAATACAAGGTGCTGAATTTTACACAAATCTATTTATAGGTAAAATATCTTAAACTATATATTTTTTTTATTTATTAAATATTTTAAATCTTGTATTCAGTGGTTTAAATTTTCATATTTATATCTCCAGTAATTAAATTTGACAATAGATATAAAATCCTCTTTTTACACTTTGTATGTATTATAACTACATCAAAAGAAAGATAAAATATTAATGATTATGGTTTTAGTTTTCCATATCCATGAAAATGAAAATATATTAGACAATTGTAATTAATGCATGCATTAAAGTGGTGCGGAATTGAATCAGCCATCTTATTCAACTTTTTTCTCATTTTGATCAAATATGCTTTCTTATTGGATGAAGGCATGAACTGAATCCAAATTGATAGTATTCAGCTAAATCTTGAGTCGACTCGAAATATTTTAAACTATCCTTCCACCACAATTATATGCTCTCAAGACTCGAAATATTTTGAACTATCCTTCCACCACAATTACATGCTAAAATCGATACTAAAAACATATTGATGGAATAGAATCCTGTGCTCTTCAATAAAAATCTCCATCTTGTCCCCACTCAGTTTAGGTACATCAACCCAATAGCATAGCAGGATCATTATTTGGCCATTGACAGTGGTCTTTACCCATACCTTGATAATAGCATAGCTCTTCTAGGAATGGGTTCATATATAACTTTCTGATATAACAGTGGATCAGATAGAAAACATAATAAAATACTTTGAGGCATGATTTTGAAAACACTTTTCTAAAGATAACATTTCCCCGCTATAGAATAGTACCAAAAAATCAGCCTCTAGGATACAACAAGCACAGAAACTCTTTTGCAAAAAGATGGCAAAAAAGAATTTCTTTCATTTGATAGAGATCTGTTTAAATAGGCTCCAACAATTACATATCTTTTGAAAAGATACATATTTTCATTTCAAACAAATAACTATTTAACAGCTATAAATAAATTTTCTCAACTATATTTGCATTATTGTTGCTATTTTTTGAACCAAATCCCTTTTTCTTTATTCTTGCAAGTCTGAATTTATATTCTTTGATGTAATGTCCTTTCTTTTCGACCTATTTTTCTTGAAGGACTTTTTCTTGAACTAAATTTTTTTTTCTGTATTTTCAAATTATTTTGAGTCTAACTATTTTCAGAATCATTGGCAGAAACATAGTTCACTTTGGAACCTAGAAATATTTCATCTCTTGAACGACTTTCTATCTCAATTTGCAGATGCATGATGAGCTGATCAATGGATAAAGTTTCTGATGCATATAGAACTCTCTTTCTATAATCATTCCAAGTGGAAGGAAGCTTTGATAGAATCGCTTCCACTTGATGTGCATCAGAAACTTTAATCTAGAGTTCTTTTAATTGAAAAAACAACAATTCCAATTCGTAGACTTGATACATAATTGGCATAGTATTAGTGAATTTAAATTCAAAATATTTTTATGCCAAAAATTTATCTGTACCTTTTTTCTCATGCTTGGATTTGATTTCCAAAGTAGCCCATACTTTTTTAGGAGATGCAAGGTTTCTAAAATACCATACAGACGATCTGTTAAGAAATTAAGAATATATCCTCTACAAACTCGTTCATCAGCATCATGCTTCACTCTTTCTACAGCTGACAGGAACGCGATGTTGTCGTTAAGACACCGTATTTATCAGTTTAATCCGACTTCTTAAAATTATTGAAAATGCGTAAATAGTAGTGAGTCGGGTCGAATCCACACGGAAGGTAGTGTTTTTAGATTTGAAATCTTTGATTTTTGAAGAGAAAAAGAAGAGTTTTGAGATAAAAATGAAGTCAAAAAATAAAAAAAAATGAAAATTAAAAAGTGCCTGAATTTAAACTTGGAACTAAGATCTATTAGTTAGATCTTAGCATCTACTTGCAATAAAATAAAAAGTAATAATTAAAGTGCAGAAATTAAATTACAATAAAAAGCAAGAAATTAAAATATAAAAATAAAATTTTTATTAATTAAAATTTTAGAATTTAAATACATAAAATTTAAAAAGAAAATAAAATAAAATAAAATAGCCTGATCTCTGATCTTGGATCAGCATTGGCAGAAAGATGGTGTAGAAGCTCGGCTCTTCTTCTCGGCACCCGTTGCTTCGAAGCAGCCTTTAACCCATAGCCTGGCTTCGCCCTGTACCAAGACTTCATCTTGATCAGAGATATTGATTTTTGATGGCCTGGGGTCCTTTTTATAGAGCTAGGAGGGCTGGATATTTTTTTTTAAAGATAATATGGGACTAATGGCCTTTGTAATTATCAAAATATAAAAGAATTTGAATAAAATTTGAATCAAAACAGCTCTGATATGTCTCTAATAAATTTGATAAAATCCAGCCGTTCAATAAAAATCCAACGATCCAAAAATCATCAAAATCGGATGCAGATCAACTCAGATCGGATCGGATTAAATTCTGACCATTGGATCGCACTTCATGGAGGAAATCTGGCCGCAAATCACACGCCTGAGAGTTTGATCGCCGTCGGAAGCTTTCTGGACCGTCAGATCATCGCCTGGATCGAGCGCTGCCGTCCGATGGTGATCCGCATGATGTTTGTAGCTGAATAAAATCCAGAAGCAACCACAGCCGTCCGATCCTAACCGCAAACAACCACATCCGTCCGATCGCGCAATCACTGTTCCCATGGACCGTGTGGACCGGTCGCACCGCACACCGCAATCAATCAGCGCCACTATTGTCAGGCGAAAAAACTAAATTACCCTTGTGAGCTGCGATAAATTTCTGTAGACCCTTTAGGGGTCTAGGTCCACCACATGGCAATCTCTGATTCGTCGGATTTTACTGAGCTGGCGCTCCACGCCTGGATCATGGACCGGCTGATGGCTTCAATGGCTGAGTCGGCTTTGATGGCTTGGTGGCTCGGCTTGCGGAGCTGGCTGAGCCGTTTTCTTTTTTTATTTAATTTTTATTTATTTTATATTTTTAAAAATTCATATCTTTTCCATTTTAGCTCCATTTTACTTGAAATTTATTTCGTTGTGATCAAAAAAATGAGCTCTTTCTATTGATAATAAAATTTTATTTTTTAATTTTTATTAATTTTTATTATTTTTAATTAATTTTTTAATTAATAAAAATATGAATTTTTTAAAATTATATATAAATTGATTAATAATTTTTAAAAATTAATATAAATTAATTAATAAATTAATACTTTTATTGATGAATTTATGATGCTTATCAACAGCCAACTTCACCTTTACATCATCAAAATCTTTCAGTTTTAGTTTAGGTACAGGTTGCAAATTTGCATGCAGAATATAGAGCACGTTCAATATTGTCAATAGCCATATCATTCTATCTTGCCATCTGGTATAATTCATTCCATCAATACGATCAAGTCTGATTGTTTCTTGATCCTGAAAGTGAAACCTCACACTAAGATTCAATTCGATCCCCATAATTATTGTCTTTAGATTGTTATAACAGTGGATTAGATGGAAAATAGAATAGAATGCTTTGAGGCATGATTTTGAAGTTACTTTCCTAAAGATAATATTATTTTACTATAGAATAGTACTAGAAAATCCGCCTCTAGGATATAAGAAGTGCAGAAACTCTTTTACAGAAAGATGGCAGAAAATGATTTCTTTCATTTGATAGAGATTTGTTTAAATAGGCTCCAACAATTGCATCTCTTTTGAAAAGATACATATTTTTATTTCAAATAAATAAATATTTAACAGATATTAACAACTATTCTGACTAATCTGGATTTATAATTTATTTTAAAATAATAATTTAAAATTTAAGAGAGCCCAAGAGGCCCCAAGTGTCCAAGTGCCTATCATTAGATCAATATAATTATATTATAGTCTATTATAAGCACAAGCCCATTTGAGTCCACTTTTAATCCAATTAGTTGCTTAAATTATTTTTTTAAGTGGCACTGGTCTATAAAGCACCTTCCTTTTTTAAGTTTTTTCCATACGTGGGACTTTATCCCAAAGAAACTACTTCAACAATTACACTATTTGGAATGTTGGTCTCTTAATATCAAAAGGATAAGAAGTTAACATTTCAAAGGGAGCAAGAATTGCAGCAGACATCATAATTTGGAATTAAGTGCCTATATAGATTGAGCAGTAGCATCTATTGGTCCAAATAACAAAACCATGAACAGTATGGAAGGATCTAAATTGAGAACCATATGCTTGGTAGCAATACTTTTTTCGAGCTAGTTGCCACATCTTTAGATGGTTATAAAGAGATGATTGATGGAAAGGAAAAATAAGACAAAATTGTGAGCAGATGACCATCGAATTTGTCACCTAAATAAGAAGGAAAGGAGTTGAATTTTGGAATCATGTGGATGCTAACGGTCACATGTGCTTGATGAACATTTAGTTCAATGACCGAAAAATGTACAAAGCTGTGAGCTGGATAGCTCTGCTCACACTTTGATTGCACCATTAACTGAAGATTGGTTCCATGTGCAACAAACTTCACTAACGACATGGACCGTGTTTTTTCGATCACTTTGATCTTTTCTCTCTTCTAATGAGATACATCAAGTTGGTGCATGCATTAGGAAACTACTACATATCAAAGCATTTGATTTTTTTTTTTTGGAAGCAATAATAGGGTTATTTGAGAGGTTGATCAAAATTTGGATGTGCAACGTGGAATTATTTAGTCGGCAAGAGATCCTTGTGGAGCAACTAAGGCTAATAAATGTTTGAGAACTCCACCTTCTTATAGAAAAATACTAAATGAGATATAACTAAGAATTGGGTGGAGCAATCTTTGTCTTGGCTCATTCTATTTGGTCTTTCTACACCCCCATATCTAGCTAGCTTTTAGATTCAACAACCCAAAGACCCCATAAAAAATGAGGGGAGAGAGAACAAAGGACAAGAAGCTCCTCCTTTTTCCTCACAGTAGCCTTTCTAACAGAAATAGAAAGCTTTAAAAACAAGAAAGCCATTCGTGTATGCCAAGGGGATAAGAGAAGCAATAACCATGCAAAACCTTCATCCAATAAAAAGCAAATCATAAAAATCCTTCCTCCCTCCAATAATGACAATAGGCTATGCATACACTATCCTAAAGATTCCTAATTAGGTTATGCTAATTAATTCATACCATAGGTTATACAATATCCTTTGCAAACTCATTCATCAGCATCACACTTTACTCTTTCTATAGCCAACTTTGCCTTTACATCATCAGAATCTTCCGATTTTGGTTCAGGTACAGGTTGCATCCAGAATATAGAACACATTCAATGTTATCAATAGCCACTATCATTAGACCAATGTAATTATATTATAGTCTATTATAAGCACAAGCCTAAGTACAAGCCCAATTAAGTCCACTTTTAATCCAATTGCTTAAATTATTTTTTCAAGTGGGCACTAGTACCTATAAAGCATCTTCCTTTTTTAAGTTTTTTCTATGTGGGACTTTATCCTAAAGCAACTTTGCCACAAGCTACTTCAACAATATTCTTCCACTAGTTTGTGAGCATAGTTACATATCCTTTTCACCGATAAATATTATGCATAATGAAGATATCTTTCGATTTGAACATTCTTTTAGTATATGTATTTTAAAGTTCTAATGAAGTTATTGGTTTCTACAGAATTGAATCATAACTCCTTGCACTAATACTGGAAGCACAACACACATAACATTTAATTTTATTTCTCAAAAGGTTTATAATAGCCTTAGCACTATTATATATGGCCATGTGCTAATCCTGATTCTATAAACATTTATAAGAGGGTTCTCAATCCTCTTATTGAAGCAGCACCACTTCTATGTTTATATAGGTGAAATTTCTTACTTGTTCCAGTTGCTATAAATACTCATTAAATTTCATTAAGAGCTTAAGCTCATCCTTCATTTATTCGCAATTGTCAACACAAGTTTTAATTTTCTTATTTATGAGACTTTCTAGTGCTTATAAAGTACATATCAGTAACTTGTTTTTATCCATTTAACTTTGCAATTAGCATTTTGCTAATTTAAAGTTGAATTACCATTACTGGTGCTTAAGATTTAGAGATTTAAGCCCCATTCCAAGAGTTGTATTTCTCACCAAATTTCTTGGAAGCATCTTCGTGAGAGGGTCTGCCAAATTATTTCCAAACCTCACATGTATTATGGTGATCACCCATTGAAAATCAACTCTCTAACATATTCATGTCTAAGGCTAATGTGCCTAGACTTCCCGTTATACACTTCACTATAAGCTTTAGATATAGTGGCCTCACTATCATAGTGTAAAGAAACAGCTGCCATTGGTTGTGACCACAACTTAATATTTAATAATAAATCTCTCAGCCATTCTATTTCTTTACATGCAGCAGCTAAAGCTATAAACTCTGATTTCATGGTTAAATGTGAAATGCAAGTTTGTTTCTTTGATGCCCAACCGATGGCACCTCCTCTTAAAATAAATATCCATCCTGATGTAGATTTATTTTCATTTGCACTAGTTATCCAACTTGCATCACAAAAACCTTCTAGCACAATTGGATATTTATAATAAAACAAATTTAACCCTCTTGTTCTTTAAGATATCCTAAAATTCTTGCAATTGCTTTCTAATATTCTGTGCTAGGCTTACTTGCATATCTTGACTACTTACACACAGGAAAAGCTATGTCCGACCTTATACAATACATTGCATATATCAAACTTTCTATAGCACTTGCATATTCTAATTGTGCAATAATTCTATCTTTGTTTTCAGTCAATTTCATGCTTGAATCAAAGGAGGTACTAGCCACTTTAATACTAAGATACTTAAATTTATCAAGCAACTTATCTATGTAATGTATTTGATTCAAGGCATATCCCCTTTCATGCCTCTTCACTTTTATTCCCAAAATAGTATCTACTTTATTGAGAGCTTTCATTTTAAACATAGATCTTTTGGTTTCATTTATACCAAATATGTTAGAATTGAAAATAAGCATATCATCTACATAGAGGCATATTATTACTCCATAATCCTTAGTAAACTTGGAATAAATGCATTTATTAGCATTGTTATGTCTAAAACTATTTGATAGAATTGCTGCACCGAACTTCTTGTGCCATTGCTTAGGAGCTTGTTTCAATCCATATAGTGACTTAACCAATTTATAAACTTTATTTTTATTTTTTGGAAGAACAAAACCCTCAGGTTGATCCATGTACACTTTTTCAGTTAAGTCACCATTAATAAAAGCCATTTTAACATCCATTTAATATACATGTAACTTGTATATTGAGGCTAATGCTAAAAGAAATCGAATGGATGCTATTCTAGCCTGCTGGTGCATAAGTGTCAAAATTATCTATCCTTTCCTTTTATGTAAAGCTTTTGGCCACTAATATTGCTTTAAAAGTTTGCACAACACCGTCAATATTATATTTTCTTTTGAACACCCATTTACAACCAATTAGTTTGGAACCACGAGGCAAATCAACCAAGACCATGTGTTATTGGACATTATAGAGTCCATTTCATCATTTATAGCTTCCTTCTAGATTGCTGAATCTCTTGAAGCCATAGCTTCACTAAATGTTTTTGGGTCATCTTCCAAATTTAATAACATTGGTGTTCTATTAAGTACTTTGGTTCTATCACCTTCAATAAGTAAGATGATTCAAATGAGATGAAATTAGAACCAAGGGATTTCTCTTTTCTTGTTCTTTAACTTCTTCTTGGTTCACTAGGTTATGCAACCTCTTTTCTTTTCTCACCAACAACATTACTAGGTGCTCCTTCTATTTCTTTTCTTTTCTCATACTCATGCTCATGAATGATAGAATCAAAAATGAATTTATTCTAAAAAAATTCCGCATGAATAGACTTAACAATAACATTAGATTCTAAATCCAAAAGTCTAAATACTTTCAAATATCTAACAAAAACATTTATGACTCCTTTAGGACCTAACTTAGATTTGTCTGGATCAGCTATCTTACAAAATGCAATGCACCCCGATACTTTAAAATAATTTAAGTTAGGTTTCCTACCATTATTCCATGCTTCGTATGGTGAGACATGAGTTTTCTTAAATGGAATACTATTGAATATGACATGCAAACAACAAAACTTCTCCCCAAAGATGTGAAAGTAACTTAGCATTAAAAGCATAGCATTGACCATGTCTATAAGGCTCCTATTTTTTCTTTCAACAAGTCCATTCTATTGTGGGGTATAAGGTGCAGACTTTTGATGAATTATTCCATGTTCATCACAAAGAATCAAGAAAAAATTCTCCTACCCTATCACTCTATAAAATCTTTATCTTTTTCTCCTTTTGATTCTCAACAACAGCTTTATATTCTTTAAATTTATCAAAATCCTAATCCTTAGTTTTCATGAGATATATAAACGTATAACGAGAGTAATCATCAATGAAGGTTATAAAATATCTTTTATCTTCTTTAGTTAGCAAAGTATTTAATTCACAAATATCAGAATGAACAAGTTCCAACAAATTTGTGGTTCTTTCAACACTTTTAAATGGTTTCTTTATCATTTTTGCTTGAGCACAAAGTTTACACTTTTTACCATCATCTTTTTCAAATGCAATGTAGCCATACTTTGACATATAATTTAAAGTACAAAAATTTAAATGTCCTAATCTAGCATGCTACAAAGAAGAACACTCAACAATATAAGCAACAACATTATTTATTTCATTGATACTTAGCTTGAACATGCCATCACAGGAATATCCTCTCTCGACAAATATACCATTCTTAGTATTGAGAAATGTATCCTAAAATCAATCATCTAAGTAGTAGATAATTAGAATTAGTATATAAATTATCTAATAATAATAGTAACTTGGCTA
This sequence comes from Cocos nucifera, assembly GCA_006176705.1. NCBI lineage: Eukaryota > Viridiplantae > Streptophyta > Magnoliopsida > Arecales > Arecaceae > Cocos > Cocos nucifera. The sequence goes on along the minus strand of QRFJ01000110.1, from coordinate 1,369,893 downwards.
TTTCATCATAAAAAGTTTATCTTCCTTAAATAAACTCCTAAATTATGATGAAGTCCTTAGAACCACAATCCATCGATAAAGAAAAATTTATCGAATGGTTCTTAAATTATTCACGATCAAATGATAAGTTATTAACAAGGATGATAACTTATCGAGTATAGATCGCTATATGCCATATGCGTTGATTGTCCTCATAACCAAGTGGTGTGGAGATACTGGTATGGCATCCAGGTGAGATGTAGGAGTACATCTATACTGATCGTGATCAATGTAGCACTCTACTATCAAGAGTAGCTAGCTAAGGCCAATGGATATGTGTCCCTTCGATCTGAGATTGCCATGGTGACTTATGAGCAACTCACTGTCTTTGGTGCTAGATTGTCTGTATTTCTAATATAGGTAATGGAAAATTTCTGGATACAATCAAGTACTTGTAGAGTCGATGTGTGAGTTAAGATGGGATTGACCACTCTTGATTAACTTCAGAAAGAGAATGTCTCATTGTATTTCAATTTAGCAAAATCTGGGCCTGGGTAATTCTCATGAGGTATTACGAAATTTGCAAAATTTTGAGATACAATAGAGATGACTTGTATGAGTGTTTGACAACATACTCGAAGTCGTCTTGAGCATTATTGATCATATAGATGAATTATATGGTAACCATGGGCCAGGGTTCTAAGAATATTGCTTTGCATACATTCGACCTATCCGGACATCGAAAATCATTGCTAGATGGTAACTTTAATTGGTACAGAAATTAATTTTTGTGCTATCGACTTAGGTTCGAACCTATGGGATCATACACATTAGAGCTTGTAATCTGATCAGATGATTAATCAATGATTGAGAATCATTCTAAGGTCAATCCATCAATACGATTGATGTTTGACCTAATGCAAGTATTGCAGGAGGAACGATTAGCAATTGGATTGCTAATTAGCTCAATTTGATTAAAAAATCGAACTAAGATCAAGTCTAATTAAATTAAATTTAATTAAAATTAATTTATATTTAATTATATTAAGTCTAATTAATTTATTGGATAAACTAATTATAAGAAAAGAATAATTTTTTATTTGACTAGGACTTGGGTGCACCTAATTGATTTAGCATTTAAATTAGATTTAAATCTTAATTTAATCTAATTTAATTAGACTCTTAGTTAGATTAGGATCATCCTTAATTAGATTACATTTAATTTAATTTAAATAAAATTTAAATTAGATTTAAAATAATTTTGACCTAGTCAAACAAGAGGAGTCTCAATTGAACTAGGACTTTCTCTCTTTCTCTTGCGCCTAAGAAAGCCCACGTCCACATATATTTTTTTAAGATTTAAGTGAACATTCCCATGCCAATGAGAGATCCCCACACCCCACCTATCAGATTATTTGAAATATATTTTGGCTTCGTCAAAACTAGAAGGAAGTTGAAAATTGTTTCCTACTTGGAAGAGTCTTCTTTGACCCAAACTCCTCCCTCCCTTGTATGCCAACTCTACCCACGCTCCTCTATCTTATTTGGCCCTTTCTCCCTTGCTTTTGTGCATGAGAATCAGTGGTTACATGAAAAAAATAAGTGGGAGGGGCATCCAAGAGTTGGATGCCTTGTAGAAGTCCTTCTTTAACTAGGTTTTGACCTAGTCTTGCAATAAAAGGTGGATGCCTCTTATGAGATGGTTTTAAGATGTGAAAAATTCTAAAAAAAATAATAAAAAATTAAATAAAAAAGAGGAGAAGGCTTGGAGGATTTGTGGTACCAAGATTCTTAGAGAAGAGCCTTCAATTAAGACATCAAAGATTGATATCTTGAAGAGACAAGGTAAGAGAAGATTATCTTCTCTTATATTTTTTCTTTTATGTTTCTCTCTTTTTATTTTATTTATAATTTTTATATAATAAAAATTTAAGAGAGAGAGAGGATTTGGATGTGGGGATGAGTGCTCCAAGTTGTTGGAGCATGATATTATTTTTTTGGACATGATCTGATCATATCCTGATGAGCGAAGAAGAAGAGAAGAAAGGTTTTCTCTTAGGATTTCTTGGAGAACCCTTTCTTCTCTAATTTTTTATGAAAATTTTATATGATGAAAATAAAAAATATTATATCTAGAAATTTTAAAAAAATTCTAGAGAAGAAGGTCTCCTCTTGTCCTAGCATAGAGATGTTTTCAGGACATCAACTTTCAGGACATCAACCGTTGATGTCCTGAAGGAGAAGATTTGTCTTCTCTTAGAATTTATTTTTTCATGTTCTTATTTTCTGATTTTTGAGAGATCCAAAGATTGGATTTCTCCCTTATTCCTCCTCATGTTCTTCATCTCTTGGAGTATCCAAGAGATCTGAAGAATATATATTTGATTAACCATCAGGAGGGATCCGTGAGAAGTTAGCACTTCAAACAGATTTTTGTTCGACGAACCTTCGATTTGTATTGTAGGTTCATGTGGATCACTTGTAGAGGCTGGATGCTTATGCGGCTCCAAAGACAACAACAAATTCAACCACGAAGTTTCGACCCATGCAAAGATAAGAGATCTGATCTCTTGGTGACTTAGATGCATGTTGTAGATTAAATAGTTTAATCTATATCTTTCGCTGCTCTATATTTCGAAAAAAATTTAAAATCTATGCATGAAATCCTGCATGTTTCTCAACACTTAGATACTATAGTCTTATCAGACTCTAAAACAATCTTAAAACCCTTTTTATATAACAAATTTGTAGATACAAGATTCTTCCTAGGGTTTGGGACATGGAATACATTAATCAGAACAAGCTTTTGTCTAGAAGTGAAGTTCAACTCCACACTCCCTTTACCCATCACCTTTGCTTTCATATTGTTGCCCATAAGTACTTCTTCTAGTTCCTTCAATTCATTGTACGTCTTAAACAACGCCTTTTTGTTGCAAACATGAACCATTGCACCAGAATAAAGCCACCAATCTTCAAACTTCATCACAACAACCATGTGAACTTCTATGATCATGTGTACTTCTATTTCGGATACCATAGCAACTAGTTCTGCACTTTCTATCTCAACTATATTTGCATTGTTGTTGCTATTTCTTGGACCAAATCACTTCTTGTTTATTCTTGCAAATCTGGATTTACAATCTTTGATGTAATGTCCTTTCTATACATAATGAAAGCATGGCCTATTTTTCTTGAAGGACTTTTTCTTGAACTGATATTTTTTTATGTGTTTTCAAATTATTTTGAGTTTGACTATTTCCAGAATCGTTGGCAGAAACATAGTTCACTTTGGAACCTAGAAATATTTCATCTCTTGAACGACTTTCTGCCTCAATTTGCAGATGCATGATGAGCTGCTTAATGGATAAAGTTTTTGATGCATGCAGAACTCTCTTTCTATAATCATTTCAAGAGGAAGGAAGCTTTGATAGAATCGCTCCCACTTGAAGTGCATCAGAAACTTTAATATGGAGTTATTTTAATTGGAATACTAATAATTCCAATTCACAAACTTGATTCATGATTGGCATAGTATCAATGAATTTAAACTCAAAATATTTTAATGCCAAAAATTTATTCATAGTTTTTTTCTCATGCTTCACTACTATAGAATCGAGCTATAACAGTGATTTGTAACCACTGTCGTAGCCCAAAAAACTACTACTATAGACTACGGCAGCAACTAGCTAACCGCTGCCACTGCAGCCATCACCGTAAGTCTATGACATCGTTATTAAAATTGCTGCTATATAGACCCTATTGTGGTGGTTTTTAAACCACTGCCATAGGCTTGTCTGTGGTAGCGGTTATAAAATCGATGTTATAGATAATCTATGGTAGTGATTATGGAACTGCTACTATAGTCTTGTCTATGAAAACGGTTACGTAATCACTGCTATAGGTCTAATGCAGCGGTTGATACATTGCCTACGGTAGCAGTTGGCATGTCTACGGCAGCGTTTGTAAAATCGCTGTCCTATCTTCTAAATAATTAAAAAAAAATAAAATTTTTAATTTTATATATATTTTACTTGACAAATGTAGAGATATATAATACAAAAAAATTATAAACATAAACATATTTCTAAAATGCTAAAATTTTATTATCAAAAAAAATTATTATAATATTTTTTTAAAAAAATATATCAAAATTTTTCTAAATCTACATCATCGTCGTCCCCGAAAAATGGAGCATGAGCTAGAGCTGGAGCCAGAGCTGGAGCTAAAGCTAGAATGCACGTCAACATATCCTTAAAGCTCATGAAGACACCTCCAAAATGCGTGTTGAGCATCAACACCATGTCTTTTACGATGCCCTTCAGATGAGATGCGCGCTTCTTAGTCCGATCTGCCTACATCGCAGTATGATCTGCCCGTGCCAATGTTGCCTCAAGCTCCTCCCGACTGACGACACTGAAAGCCTGTGAAGAGATGCTCGCCTCAGACCAATAGTTGGTCGGCATATATCCAAGCCTGGATCGAATCCTCCCAGAGTGCTCAGGCCTCAAGACCTGAGATAGATGGTCATGAAGGTCAGAGGTATCTGGGCCCTTACTCGCGAGCACATCTAACTGATCCTATAATTGTAAGTGCAAATAAAATTTTATAACATATGCTATAATATTAATCATATATACTAATATATTTAATACTTACAAAAATCATCCCGATCATGATGTTCATCAGCCTATCCTTCTTATCCATATGGCTGGATCGAAAGATCTCGCTACGGCTAGGCATCACTTCATCTCTCATTAGCTATAATAATGGATTAATTTATCAAAAATATAAAAATATTAATTTAATTTATCTACTAAAATTTAAAATTTATTATCTCTCTAAGCACACGACTGACCATAGATTCACGGTCGAGAGTATTCGTATACTCCTGGATTGTCCGATTCTCCCGATTCTGATGGAAGATAGTCTAACAAGTATTCAAATAAATAATAAATATTTAAAAAATATTTAAATATAACTTTAAGTATATTAAAAAATTTAAAAGTTAATAATTTTATCTTGAACTCCTGGCTCCTTCAATGTGTAACCATTCTCTCCTACTGACTCGGAGGACAGTCCTCTATCCATGGAACAAGCTCCTCTGGAGTATCTCGTCGGTGCTCGAACCATCCTCTATGGAGCTTGATCTTGTAGCCCCGGTACAACTCTCCGATCTTCTTCAGTCGGGCATCTCGAGCCGCTCATGATCAGAAAAGTCGTACATCCTTTGCACAAAGTTATCAAAAGTTAGTTACAAAATTATTCTAATCAAACATAGTGTAAACATGTAAAATGCATAAATATAATTAAGATGCACTTACTCATATCTCCTCCGACACCCAGTTTCTGACAGTATCATCCATCAATTGCCAGTCTCTAGGCTCTACGGAAATAATGTCTGACTGTCTCACAAGCACTCTAAAAAAGAAATGCATCTCCCACATGGTCTCCCCTACTGGCCTTCCCTTCCCATCATACTGTACCATCACTTGATGCTGGCGGTTCCACATATGCGCCATACGTGTGGGACCGTGAAAAGTTCTACTGGATGATGCACCTGCAATGAAAATATGTTATGCAAATATATAAGTGTACAAATACTATATAAAAAATAAATAAATAATATAATAAAAATATATACTCAGATGTCGGTGAAGTAGCATGTGTCGGAGATGTGGGTGATGGTGGAGGCTCAGATGTCAATGGAGTAGATACTATCGATGGAATAGATGCCAACGGTGGAGGTTTCTGAACAGTCGATGCGGAGGTGGATGGAGTATGCTCCGACTGCTTCTCAGATGCTGAACTCCACGTAATCCATCGAGAGATAGGGATGAAAGCTAGATGGTCTTTCGGTGTCATCGTGATCTGCAACGTTAATGAACATTAATCAATATAACATGTTGAATAATAGTCAAAGATATTGCCTAGGTACCATCCGTACAATTACATATAAATATACGGATGCCAAAGATTATGTACACTAATCAATTGATGGATCTATCGCTATGCAATACAATAAATAAAAGCAACAAGATAGAAATTTTCTTAGCGGCCAGGGGTTCTCTTAGCGGCCGACACGGTCTGCCTACCGGCACGACAAGGCCCTCCCTTTCTCTCTCTCGATCTTCCTCATCGATGATGGTGGCAAGGTTGGACCCCCTCTCTCCCTCTCTTCCTCTCCCTTTCCTAGTTTTAGATCTCAAAATTAGGTCTGAATATCCGAGATCCATTAGGGTCTGGGTCTGGTACTTCAAGTACGGATCCATTGGGTATTCGGATTCAGATCCGGTATCAGTAATTAAAATTAGATCTAAATTTGAATATCCAGATTTTGATCCAAACCTGATCTATTGGTAGGTCTAGTTCAGTGATTAATAAATAATACTATAAAATTAAAATAAAAAATATATCTACGACTGTAAAAAGAAGGTCGCACCAAAAGCTTCGAGGATCATCGACGACAGCGCTAGAGGAAGACAACGATGCTAGGGGTAACCTACGAAACAAAAGCAAGATAATGAGATAGAGGGAGAGAAGAGAGAGAAAGAGAAAGAGGAAAGAGAGAGGGAGAGGGGGCCCGGAGGGCGTCGTGATGGGAAGGCCAAGGGATGGGGAGGGCAGGGGGTGGGCGGTCGGGATGGGAGTGTAGGGGCAGTGGCGGCCAAGGATGGAGAGGGCAGGCGATGGGCGATCGTGGATGGGGAGGTGGGGCGGCGGCCGCGGTCGAGGATGGGGAGGACGGGGGCGATGGTCAAGGGGTGGGCGGTCGAGCGGTGGCCGAGGATGGGGAGGGCGGGGGGCAAGTGGCCGAGGTCGGAGATGGGGAGGGCGGGGGCGGCGGCGGCGGTCGGGGATGGGGAGGGCTGGAGGCAGCGGTCGGGGAGGGCAAGGGTGGGCGGTCGGGGATGGGGAGGGCTGGAGGCAGCGGTCGGGGAGGGCAAGGGGGGGGCGGTCGGGGATGGGAGGGCGAGCGATGGGCAATTGAGGATGGGGCAGGCGGCTGCCGTCAGGGATGGGGATGGCGGGGGGCGGTCGGGGATGGAGAGGGCAAGGGATGGGTGGCTGGAGATGCGAGAGGCAGGCGACGGCGGGATGCGTGGAGTCTCACCGACGATGGAGATGAGGGAAGAGAGAGAGCACGCACGAAAGGAAAGAAAAATTGAAGATTTTTATTCTAATCTACGGTAGTGATTTTCGATCTGCTGCCATAGATCTATGGCAGCGATTACTAAAAATCACTGTAATAAATCTACGGCAGTGGTTTCACAACCACTGTCATAGATTTATAGGAGCGATTTTCAGTAACCGCTATCGTAGGTTGAAAATATTTTTTTTTTTAATTTTTATTTTAAATATTACATAATTTTAACTAAAAATTACTGTAATAGATCTACGACAGTGGTTTCATAACCGCTGCCATAGATTTATAGGAGCGATTTTCAGTAACTACTATCGTAGATTGAAAATAATTTTTTTTATTCTAAATATTATATAATTTTAAAATTTAATATCCATCTTCATCGTTTATTATCTAAATAATTATCTTTAGAGTATCATCATAAAAAATTACCTCGATCCGATGGCCCTAGCTTCATCGATCAGAAAAATTTGATTTCGATAATCACGAATGACGATGCGATGATTGATAGATGAAGATCTTCGATCGATCTAAAAATCTATAATGATGATCTCGATGATATTTATAGTATACTATCAAAATTTTACTTCAATCGGATATCGTTATCATGTCTATTTAGTACGAAATGATTTCGATCGTTAAATTAGAAACAAACGATCAAAGGACTAAATGGCATTTGATTATGAGATAATTTTTTAGTTAAATAATTTTTATTATAATTTTAATCATTTTATATGACGATGATAGTTGTTGGTGCAGAATCTGATTGACGTCGGATCGAGCTGGAGTCGAAAAAGATGAGATCACCGTTGGTGATCTGCAAAATAAAGTTTCATTCGAAATCGATGGTGGTGGCTCCGGCAGGATCCTTCGATGATCAAGTCAGCTCTTCTGATCAATAAAAATTGAGTACTCAGAAAAGAGTTCGGTAGAGTTTCAAAAAAGAGAAGAGAGCTTAGAGAAAATATATCTGGAGGGTCCCTCCTTATAGATGGAGTTTGTAGTGGATTGATAGTGACAACTGCAGTCATCTGGTAGCGGGCCGCTCGATGCCTGATGGAACCTATCATGGAGGAGGGTGCCGTCTGTAGCGCCATCTGCAGCAGACTGATGGTGACAGTCGTAGCTATCCGATATTGAGCTCGGGGCCACGTGAAATTTGGTACGAAGAGAAAGAGGCATCGTCAGACTAATAGTGATCGTTCATTGAGATTGAATAATCAAAATTTGGAGGAAGCAGGCATTGGTCGATGAGGAGTTTGACATATACTAATTCTAGAGGAGTTCGAACTCTTAAAGAAGATACGGCTAGAGAGGATCATTCGGAAGGAATGCTAGCTGAAATCTGAAAGCAATCCACTGGAGGAATCCAACTAAAGAAGAAGTTCGAAAGGAGTTCAGCTCCTGCATACAATCCATCTGAAGGAGAGATCCAGAAGGAGTTCGACTCTTGAAAAAAAATCTGAAAGAAGTTCGACTCCTAGAGGAGTCTAACTATGGAAGAAGTTCGGAAGGAGTTTGATTGCTAGAGGAGTTTGACTGGATCTCGATCGTTGAGGAGTTCGATCAGCTGAAGGAGTTTGGCTAAGATTTGGCCGCTGAAAGAGTTCGACTGGCTGAAGGAGTTTGACTAATATTTGCCTGCTGAAGAAGTTCGATTGGAGTCCGACCGCTGGAGGATAATGTTTGATCGAAGCTCTTCTATAATTATCAGTTGCATTAGGCTAAGCATCAAGCTGGACTTTGATAAGAACTAAATTTCTCTCTAATAATAGTCCTCCCCACTTTTGAGTTTAAAATTTGAAGAAAGAGAGTACAAAAAGGGCGACTATCGAAGTCCTCTTCAAGACTCTGAACCAGTTTAGGTTGAAGCTCGAGGGAGATCTTATCTCTAGTCAAGATTGACGTTGAAGTTGAAGCTTGGGGAAGATCTTATCTCCAGCTGAGGTTGAAGTTGAAGTTGAAGCTCGGGGGAGATCTTGTCTCCAGTCGAGGTTGACATTGAAGTTGAAGCTCGGTAAAGATCTTATCTCCAGTCAAGGTTGAAGAAGATCTTATCTCCTATTGACGTAGACTTTAAAGCTTGAAAAAGATCTTCTCTCCGATCGAGGTTGAAGGAGATCTTATTCTTCTGTTGACGTAGACGTTGAAGCTCAGGAGGAAATCTTATCTCCAGCCAAGGTTAATATTGAAGTTGAAGCTCAGGGGAGATCTTATCTTCAGTCGAGATTGAAGAAGATCTTATCTCCTGTTAACGTAGATGTTGAAGCTCAGGAGAAATCTTATCTCCAATCAAGGTTAACATTGAAGTTGAAGCTCGGAAGAGATCTTATCTCCAGCCGAGATTGAAGAAGATCTTATCTCCTATTAATATAGACTTTGAAGCTTGGAGGAGATAATCTCCAGCCGAGGTTGAAGGAGATCTTATCTTCTGTTGACGTAGAAGCTCGGAAGAGATCTTATCTTCAGTCAAGGTTGAAGGAGATCTTATCTTTCTGTTGACGTAGATGTTGAAGCTCGGAGTAGATTCTTATCTCCAACCGAGGTTGATATTGAAGTTGAAGCTCGAAAAAGATCTTATCTTCAATCGAGATTGAAGAAGATCTTATCTTCTATTGATGTAGACTTTGAAGCTCGGGGAGATCTTATCTTCAACCGAGGTTGAAGGAGAGATCTTATCTTCTATTGATGTAGAAGTTTGGAAGAGATCTTATCTCCAACTAAGGTTGAAGGAGATCTTATCTTCTATTTGACGTGGACATTGAAGCTCGGGGGAGATCTTATCTCTAGCCTAGCCTAGGTTGAAGAGGATCTTATCTCCTATTGATGTAGAAGCTCGAGGACATCTTATCTTTAGCCGAGGTTGAAGGAGATCGTATCTTCTATTGACATAGACGTTGAAGCTCGGAGAAGATCTTATCTCCAGTCGAGGTTGACATTGAAGTTGAAGCTCGAAGGAGATCTTATCTCCAGTCAAGATTGAAGGAGATCTTATCTCCTATTGACGTAGAAGCTCGGAAGAGATATTATCTCCAGCCGAGGTTGAAGAAGATCTTATCTCCTATTGACGTAGAAGTTCGAAGAAGATCTTATCTCCAACCGAGGAGGTTGAAGGAGATCTTATCTTCTGTTGACGTAGACGTTGAAGCTCGGAGGAGATCTTTTCTCCAGCCGAGGTTGACGTTGAAGTTGAAGCTCGGGAGAGATCTTATCTCCAATCAAGGTTGAAGGAGATCTTATCTTCTATTGATGTAGAAGTTCGGAAAAGATCTTATCTTCAGTCAAGGTTGAAGGAAATCTTATCTCCTATTGACGTAGACGTTGAAGCTCGGGAAAGATCTTATCTTCAGTCGAGGTTGAAGGAGATCTTATCTCCTATTGACGTAGACTTTGAAGCTCGGAGAAGATCTTATCTCCAATTTGAGGTTGAAAGAGATCTTATCTCCTATTGACGTAGAAGCTCGAAGGAGATCTTATCTCCAGCTGAGGTTGAAGGAGATCTTATCTCTTGTTGATGTAGATGTTGAAGCTTGGAGAAGATCTTATCTCCAGCCGAGGTTGAAGGAGATCTTATCTCCTGTTGACGTAGACTTTGAAGCTCGGGGGAGATCTTTTTTTCAGTCGAGGTTGAAGAAGATCTTATCTCCTATTGATGTGGATGTTGAAGCTTAAGGGAGATCTTATCTCCAGCCGAGATTGACGTTGAAGTTGAAGCTTGGGCGAGATCTTTTCTCCAGTCGAGGTTAAAGAAGATCTTATCTTCTGTTGACGTAGATGTTGAAGCTCGGAAGAGATCTTATCTTCAGTCAAGGTTGAAGGAGATCTTATCTCCTATTGTTGTCGGACATAATGGGGCCATTGTCGAAATTTTTTCTCTCATTCCATCTAAAATGAATGAGGTCTTCGATTTTGCTCATGTTAGGATGAGGTTCTCATTTTGTTTCTAACGGACTGTGGGGGCACATAAGGGCTATTGTCAAGGCCTCTCCCCCCATCTCATCTAAAATAAATGAGGCCTTTGACTTTGCTCACGTTAGGACAAGATTCTCCTTCTGTTCCTAACGGGCTGTGGAGGCATATAAAGACCGTTGTCAGGGCCTCTCCTTCCATCTCGTCTAAAATAAACGAGGCCTTCAACTTTGCTCACGTTAGGATAAGGTTCTCCTCCTATTCCTAACCTAGCCATTTTTAATTGAAATGAAGGAGTTTTATTAATAATATTGATAAATTTTTGCACCAAGAAATAATAATATTGAAATGAAGGAGTTTTATTAAAGAAAAATTATCGACAGTACATTCTCAAATTCTCTGAGTTTCTAGGTCGTGGGAGCGTTGTTCCTCCGAGCTTCTTCAGGCGATAAGTTTCAGACCGAACGACCTCCTCTATTTCATATGGGCTTTTTCAATTCGGAGCAAGCTTCTCTTGGCTCTGAGACTGAGAGATGGTGGCTCGTCGAAGTACTAAGCCCCTCCAAAGATAGCGTTGATGATGTCGGAAGATGGTCGATCTCCTTATTATTCCTTCCTCAGTGGTGGTTCTAGCTGTGGTAGCGCCATTGGCTTACTTTAGGCCGACGTCTATGGAGCATTGAGGGAACGTAGTTGTGAAATCTTTGGAAGAGAGAACTTTTTTGTGCCCTTCTATTGGGGCTTCTTTGATGACGAGCTCGAAGAAGAGTTTAGCCTCGCTTGCACTCGCGCTCGAAGGAAGTCTGTGAGCACGATCAAACTTCATTCGGCCCTCCATCAGCCATGGATTTGTTAGACTCATCCGCTTGCTGCTCTCCTATGGCTTCTTCATCCTTCAACTTGAAGGATTCTTCCATACGAGCATATCCCTCAGTCCGAGCTAGCAGATCGGCAAAGTTCCTGGGGTACTTCTTCTTCAGAAAGAACAATAAATCATTCTTCTGAAGGCCACCCTTGAGTGCGGCCATCGCAACTGACGGGTTCAGGTTTCATACCTCCAATGCAATAGCATTAAATCGGGTGACATAAGCCCAAATGAATTTTTCCTCCTTCTGCTTGATGTTCATCAGAAAATTCGAACCCCAGCGTGTATGTTGACTGCTGACAAAGTGAGCTGCAAACTGATAGCTCATCTAATCAAAGAAGAAGATTGTACCCAACTTCAATATCGAGTATCAGTTTTTTGCTGCTTCCTTTAAGATAGATGAAAAAGCTCAGCATAATATGGCGTCTGGTGCACCATGGAGTAGCATTATGATTCGAAAGGCTTTCAGATGATTGATCGGATCAGAGATTCCATCATCGCTTTTAAATTAGGAAAGTTTGAAATTTGGCAGAATGGGCTCTTGCATAATTTGGGAAGAGATAGGAGGATCAGTGTGGACATCGTCATGGTGAGCTGGAGCGATGTGGTCGAGCTCCTCGATCCGCCAATCCATCCTTCATAGTTTTTGATCAAGGACTTTAACTCGATCGCAAGTCCTGAAAGACTTTCAACCATAGATGGGAAAAGTTTCTTTCGGAGAAGAACCATGATCCAAGCAAGGATCCTCTGCTCTCTGTTTCTTCTTTTCAAGGGCGATGGGTATGCTAGCCCAAGTGCCCCTCTTTGAGATCGGCTTCTGACATCTCGATGGTGGGTTTTCTAACGAAATCACCATCGGAGGCTGTCGCATGGCCTGCATCATTTCGGTGAGGCCCTAAATCCACTGCATCAGTAGGTTAAACTAATCTGAATCTACCATGACCATCGGTGGAGGTGGTGGTTGAAGCACTGACGATGGAGCAGGAACAGATGGATCTGGCTCAGACCTTAAAGAAGAAGATCGGTAGGATCGACTAAGCACTCCTTTAAGAATAAGGATACCTCAGAAATAGAGGGTTCTTTCTCTAGCGTCAATTTTATTGGTGCAGAATCTGATTGACGTTGGATTGAGCTGAAGTTGAGAAAGATGAGATCACTATCGGTGATCTGCAAAATAAAGTTTCATTTAGAGTCGGTGGTGGTGGCTCCGACAGAATCCTCCGATGATCAAGTCAGCTCTTCTGATCAACAAAAATAGAGTACTCAAAAAAGAGTTCGGTAGAGTCTCGAAAAGAAGAAGAGAGCTTAGAGAAAACATATCTGAAGGGTTCCTCTTTATAGATGGAGCTTGTAGCGGATTGATAGTGATAGCTACAACCGTCTGGTAGCGGGCCGCTCGAGGCCTGATGGAGCCTATCATAAAGAGGGGTGCCGTCTGTGGTGCCGTCTATAGTGCCGCCTATAGTAGACTGATGGTGATAGCCGTAGCTGTCCGATATTGAGCTCAGGACCACGTGAAATTTGGTATGGAGAGGGAGAGGCATCGTCAAACTGATAGTGACCGTTCGTTGAGATTGAATAATCGAAGTTCGGAGGAAGCATGCATTGATCGGCGAGGAGCTTTGACATACATCAATTTCAGAAGAGTTTGAACTCCTAAAGGGGATACAGCTAGAGGAGATCATCTGAAAGAAATGTTAGCTGAAATCTGGAAGCAATCCACTAGAGGAATCTGATTGAAGAAAAAGTTTGGCTCTTGCATACATCCATCTGAAGGAGAGATCTGGAAGAAGTTCGACTCCTGAAGGAGTCCGATTGCAGGAGAAGTCAGGAAGGAGTTCAACCATTGGAGGAGTTTGGCTTCTGTAGATATCCATCTGAAGAAGAGATCCGAAAGATGGCTCTTGTAGACATCCGACTGAGGGAGAAATCTAGAAGGAGTTTGGCTCCTGAAGGAGTCCGACTGTGGGAGAAGTCCGGGAGGAGTTCGACCATTGGAAGAGTTCGGCTGGGGCTCGATCGCTGAGGAGTTTGATCGACTGAAAGAGTTCGGCTAAGGTTTGGCCGTTGGAAGAGTTCGACTGGTTGAAGGAGTTTGGCTAATGTTTGGCCGCTGGAGGAGTTCGACTAGGGTCAGGCCACTAGAGAAGAATTCTCGATCAAAGCTCTTCTATGATTACCTGTAGCATTAGGCTAAGCATCAAGCTGGACTTCGGTGGGAGTGGAGTTTATCTCCAACAATAGTAAAATTTAAATCATTTTCATATGAACCGTTCATGTTAAGCAGATTTTGCAAAAGCATGAGCACATGCATATAATAACCAACGGAGTTCAAGAATGGTTATCAGGCGATGTATAGTTTTAGATCGTTCTTAGTCTCACGAGTTGAATTTTATAATCAACACCATGAAAAATGATTAAAGTAGTAGCCAAGATCATTTATAAAAAAAATTATCTAATAATCGAACACCGTCTTGTCCTTTGATCACTTGTTTATCATTTAACGGTCCAAATTAATCTATACTAAATTGACCAAGATAACGATATTCGATTGAAATAAAATTTTGATAGTACGCTACAAACATAACTGAGATTATTGTTGCAAATTTTTGAACCTATCGAAGGTCTCCATCTATCAGATCATCACATCATAGTTCATGGTTATCGAAATCAAATTTTTCTGATCGATGAAGCTAGGACCATCAGATCAAGGTGATATTTTGCGATGATATTCTAATGATAATTATTTAGATAATAAATGATAAATATGGATATTAAATTTTAAAATTATATAATATTTAAAAAAAATAAGAAAAAAATTTATTACAGTGGTTATAAATAATCGCTGCCATAAATCAATATATAGCAGCGATTACAAGAAACCGCTGCTATAGGTCCGACCTATGATAGTGGTTGTCCTAACCGTTGTCATAGATCGAATCTATGGCAGCAATTACAAAGAACCGCTGTCATAGATCGAACCTATGGCAGCAATTATAAAGAACCGCTGCCATAGGTCGGACCTATGACAGCGGTTTCTTGTAACTGCTGCTATAAGTTGGTCCTATTGCAACAGTTTTTTGTAAATGCTGTCATAGATTCTATTACAGTGGTTTTAAAAATTGCTACAATAGTATGCGCTGCCGTAGATTCTTTTTGTAGTAGTGCTTGTATTTGATTTTCAAAGCAGCCTATACTTCTTTAGATGCAAGGTTTCTATAAATATCATACAGATGATCTGTTAAGGAATTGAGAATATATCCTCTGCAAACTCGTTCATCAGCATCATGCTTCACTCTTTCTGCAACCAACTTTGCCTTTACATCATCAGAATCTTCTAGTTTTGGTTCAGGTATAGGTTGCATATTTGCATCCAAAACATAGAACACGTTCAATATTATCAATAGCCACGTCATTCTATCTTGCAATTTGGTATAATTTGTTCCATGATCAAATCTGATTGTTTCTTGATCCTGGAAGTGAAACTTTATACTAGGATTCAATTCGATCTCTATAATTATTGTCTTTAGATTGTTATAACAGTAGATCGGATGAAAAATAGAATAGAATGCTTTGAGTTATGATTTTGAAATCATTTTTTTAAAGATAATATTTTTCCACTATAGAATAGCACCAAAATCTGCCTCCAGGATACAACAAGCACATAAACTCTTTTGCAGAAAGATGGCGAAAAAGAATTTCTTTCATTTGATAGAGATCTGTTTAAATAGACTCCAATAGTTGCATCTCTTTTAAAAAAATATATATTTTCATTTCAAACAAATAACTATTTAATCATTATTACTAACTATTCTGACTAATCTGGATTTAAAATTTATTTTAAAATAATAATTTTAAATTTAAGAGTGTCCAAGTGCCTATCATGGTGATCATCCTATTCAAAATCAACTCTCTAACATATTCATGTCTAAGGCTAATGTACCTAGACTTTTCATTATACACTTCACTATAAACTCTAGACATAGTGACCTCACTATCATAGTGCAAAAAAATAGATGGCATTGTTGTGGCCACAACTCAATATCTAATAATAAATCTCTTAGTCATTCTGCTTCTTTACCTACATCAGCTAAAGCTATAAACTTCAATTTTATGGTTGAATATGAAATACAAGTTTGTTTCTTTGATGCCCAATTGATGACACCTAAAATAAATATCCATCCTGATGTGAATTTATTTTTGTTTGCACTAATTATCCAACTTGCATTACAAAAATCTTCTAGTACAGCTAGATATTCATAATAAAATAAATTTAACTCTCTTGTGCTTTTAAGATACCCTAAAACTCTTGCAATTACTTTCCAATATCCTGTGCTAGGCTTACTTGTGTATCTTGACAACTTATACACAGCAAAAGCTATATTCAGTCTTGTATAATGCATTAAATATATCAAACTTTTTATAGCACTTGCATATTTTAATTGTGTAATAATTTTATCTTTGTTTTCAGTCAATTTCATGCTTGAATCAAATTATTGATATAGACATTTTTTGGTAATTAAGAAAAGATATAGACAATTAGACTATTGTTACGTCACATAAATGTGGCGGAGGTTGCTTATAGAGTATTGACGTCGATCTTTGGAAATGTCCAAGGTTCATAATGCTTAATACGTGTTGGCTAAGGGTCCTTTCTAACAAAGCCATAACAAAGTTGATGTTGTCCCATATGAATTTCCATGTGAGTTGATTTGGTTTGGCCTCTTTAGTTTTTTATAAGTTTATAAAGCCTTTTGACAGAAAGATTTGAGAAAAATAAAATAAAATAAAGATAAAATTTTAGGGATGGTATGGATCACCTCCTTAATAGGTGAACTCATAGTCCCTTAAATTTTAGGGGTGGCATGGATCCTTAAATCGTGGAATGTGTTTCAAAAGCTTAAACCTTTCCAGCCAGAGATCTTGGACTCCGGACTCGTCCAAAAGAAGCCCATCATTTGTGAGAAAAAAACTCCAAACTTGATCATTAGAAATTCCCCCATCCTTTGAAGGCCGATCAATTATTGGTTCGACCTGATGGGCGGTGCACCATATATTATTTAATTATTTTTTCTCTTTAGCACACGTCTTATCATGCATTTAATACCTCTCCCTTCAACAACATGCATTACGATATATTTAGTACATTTAGATGGGTCCCAACCATCGTTGGCCTTCATTGGGTCCCACTCCAAACTGAGAACACATCACGTACGTGATGCGATATGATTTGCCTCTGAGGAGCTACTTGGCATGGATCATAAACCACCTCACACATGTGCAACCAACCACCACCCTCTCTCTCCCTCTCTCTCTCTCTCTCTCTCTCTCTCTCTCTCTCTCTCTCTCTCTCTCTCTCTCTTCTTGCAGGTTTTTTAGAACATCACACGCTCTTTCTACTGCCAAACTAAAGAGAGAAAGAAGGTTTGTTTTTTTTGATAAGCAAGAAAGAAGGCATGTTATAGCATGCACACAAGCCTTGTTTATGCCGCAAGATATGCACCAAAGTAACAACTTTGATGTATATGATAAATTTAAGTATCTTAATATTAAAGAGACTAGTACCCTCTTTGATTCAAGCATAAAATTGATTGAAAACAAAGATAGAATTATTGCACAATTAGAATATGTAAGTGCTATAGGAAGTTTGATGTATGCAATGCATTGTACGAGGTTGGACATAGCTTTTGTTGTATGTAAGTTGTCAAGATACATAAGCAAGCCTAGCATAGAACGTTGGAAAGCAATTGTAAGAGTTTTAGGGTATCTTAAAAGAACAAGTTAAATTTATTTTATTATAAATATCCAACTATGCTAGAAGATTTTTGTGATGCAAGTTGGATAACTAGTGCAAATAAAAATAAATCTACATCAGGATGGATATTTGTTTTAGGAAGAGGTGCTATCAATTGGGCATCAAAGAAATAAATTTGCATTTCAGATCCAACCATGGAATCAGAGTTTGTAGCTTTAGCTGCTGTAGGTAAAGAAGCAAAATGGCTGAAAGATTTATTATTAGATATTGAGTTATGGCCACAACCAATGCCAACTATTTCTTTACATTGTGATAGTGAGGTCACTATGTTGAAAACTTATAGTAAAGTACATAACGGGAAGTCTAGGCACATTAGCCTTACACATGAATATGTTAAAGAGTTGATTTTGAATGGGATGATCACTATAATATATGTGAGGTCTGAAAATAATTTGGCAAACTCTCTCACCAAGGCACTTCCAAGAGATTTGGTGAGAAATACAACTCTTAGAATTTAACTTAAATCTCTAAATCTTAAGCACCAGTAATGGTAACCCAACTTTAAATTAGCAAAATGCTAATTGCAAAGTTCAATAGATAAAAATAAGTTACTGATATGTGCTTTGCAAGCACTAAAAAGCCTCATAAATAAGAAAGTTGAAACCGGTGCTGATAGTTGCAAATAAATGAAGGACGAGCTTAGGCTCTCAATAAAATTTAATGAATATCCATAGCAACTAGGACAAGTAAAAAATTCCACCTATATGAACATGAAAGTAGTGCCGCTTTAATAAGTGGATTGAGAACTCTCTTATAAATATTCATAGAATCAGGATTAGCATATGGCCATATATAATAATACTAAGGAACGAATAAACCTTTTGAGAAATAAAATTAAACGTTATGTGTGTTGTGCTTTCGATTCTACTACAAGGAGTTATGGTTCAATTTTGCAGAAATCAATAACTTCATTAGAACTTTAACATACATACACTAAAAGAAGGTCCAAATCCAAAAATATCTTCATTATGCATAATATTTATTAGGTGAAAAGGAAATGTAACTATGCTCACAAACTAGTGAGAGATTGTTGAACTAGTTTGTGGCAAAGTTGCTTTGAAATAAAAACTTAATGCTTTATAAACTAATGCCCACTTGAAAAAATAATTTAAGCAATTGGATTAAAAGTGGACTCAATTAGGCTTGTACTTGGGCTTGTGCTTATAATAGACAATAATATAATTATATTGGTCTAATGAAAGGCACTTGGGCACTTGGGGCATCTTGGGCTCTCTTAAATTCAAAATTATTATTTTTAAATAAATTTTAAATCTAGATTAGATAGAATAATTATTAATAACTGTTAAACAGTTATTTATTTGAAATGAAAATATATATCTTTTCAAAAGAGATGCAACTATTGAAGCCTATTTAAATAGATCTATCAAATGAAATAAATCCTTTTTCACCATCTTTTTGCAAAAGAGTTTCTATGCTTATTGTATCCTGGAGGTAGATTTTTTGGTGCTATTTTATAGCGAAAAAATATTATCTTTAGAAAAATGATTTTAAAATCACACCTCAAAATATTCTATTATGTTTTTCATCTGGTCTACTATTCTAACAATCTAAAGACAATATTTATGAAGATTGAATTGAATTCTAGTATGAAGTTTTACTTTCAAGATCAAGAAATAATCATACTTGTTCATTTCGATGGAACAAATTATACCAAATGGCAAAATAGAATGATGTGGCTATTGACAATATTGAATGTGTTTTATATTCTGGATGCAAATCTGCAACCTGTACCTAAACCAAAATTGAAAGATTTTGATGATGTAAGGCAAAGTTGGCTGCAGAAAGAGTGAAGCGTGATGCTGATGAACGAGTTTGCAGAGGATATATTTTCAATTTTTTGATAGATGGTCTATATGACATTTACAGAAATCTTTCATCTTCTAAAGAAGTATGGGCTGCTTTAGAAATCAAATACAAGCATGAGAAAAAAGGTACGAATAAATTTTTGACATTAAAATATTTTGAGTTTAAATTTACTAATATTATGCCAATCATGGATCAAGTGCATGAATTGGAATTGTTGGTTTCTCAATTAAAAGAACTCTAGATTAAAGTTTTTGATATACTTCAAGTGGAAGCGATTCTATTAAAGCTTTCTCTCTCTTGAAATGATTATAGAAAGAGAGTTCTGCATGCATCAAAAATTTTATCCATTAAGCAATTCATTACGTATCTACAAATTGAGGTAGAAAGTTGTTCAAGAGATAAAATATTTCTGAATTCTAAATAGAACTATGTTTCTGCCAATGATTCTGGAAATAGTCAGACTCAAAATAATCTAAAAATATAGAAAAAAATTAGTTCCATAAAAAATCCTTCAAGAAAAATAGGCCATGCTTTCATTATGGAAAAAAGGGACATTATATCAAAGAATGTAAATTCAGACTTGTAGGAATAAACAAGAAGGGATTTGGTCCAAAAAATAGCAACAACAATACAAATATATTTAAGACAAAAGGTGCAAAACTAGTTGCTATGATATCCTAAATGGAGGTAGATATGATCACAGAAGTTCACATGGCTACTGTGACCAAGTCTAAATATTGGTGGCTTGATTTTAGTGCAATGGTTCATATTTGCAACAATAAGGCATTGTTCAAGACATACAATGAATTGAAAGAATCAGAAGAAGTATTTATGAACAACAATATGAAAGCAAATGTGATGGGTAAATGGAGTGTGGAGTTGAACTTTACTTCTAGACAAAAGCTTATTCTGATTAATGTATTCCATATCCTAGACCTTAGGAAGAATCTTGTATCTGCAAATTTGTTATGTAAGAAGGGCTTTAAGATTGTTTTGTCTGATAAGACTATAGTGTCTAAGAAAGATATATTTGTCGAAAAAGGATAATCCTGTGATGGCATGTTCAAGCTAAGTATCAATGAAATAAATAATATTGTTGCCTATGTTGTTAAGTGTTCTTCTTTATGGCATGCTAGATTAGGATATTTAAATTTTCGCACTTTACATTATATGTAAAACTATGGCTATATTGCATATGAAAAAGATGATGGTAAAAAGTGTGAACTTTGTGTTGAAGCAAAAATGACAAAAAAACCATTTAAAAGTGTTGAAAGAACCACCAATTTATTGAAACTTGTCTATTCTGATATTTGTGAATTAAATAGTTTGCTAACTAGAGGGGTAAAAGATATTTTATAACCTTCATTGATGATTACTCTCACTATACATTTGTATATCTCAAAAGAACTAAGGATGAGACTTTTAATAAATTTAAAAAATATAAAGCTATTGTTGAGAATCAAAAGAAGAAAAGATAAAGATTTTACGAAGTGATAGGGGAGGAAAATTTTTTTCTAACTCTTTTGATTCTTATTGTGAAGAACATGGAATAATTCATTAAAAGTCTGCACCTTATTCCCCACAATAGAATGGACATACTAAAAGAAAAAATAGGAGCCTTGTAGATATGGTCAATGCTATGCTTTTAAATGCTAAGTTACCTTCACATCTTTGGGGAGAAGCTTTGTTCTCTGCGTGTCATATTTACAATAGAGTTCTATTTAAGAAAACTCATGTCTTACTATATGAAGCATTGAATAATGGTAGAAAACCTAACTTAAATTATTTTAAAGTATGGGGGTGCATTGCATTTTATAAGGTAATCGATCCAGACAAATCTAAGTAAAGATTTAGAGGAATCAAATTTAGAATCTAATATTATTGTTGAGTCTATTCATGCGGAATTTTTTTAGAATAAATTCATTTCTGATTCTATTATTTATGAGCATGAGTATGAGAAAAGAAAAAAAATAGAAGGAGCACCTAGTAATGTTGTTGGTGAGGAAAAAAAAAGAGATTGCAGAACCTAGTAAACCAAGAAGAAGTCAAAGAATAAGAACAAAGAAATTCCTTGATTCTGATTTCATCTCATCAGAATCTATTGTCTTTCTTATTGAAGGTGATAGAACCAAAGTATTTAATAGAACACCAATATTATTAAATTTGGAAGATGATCCAAAAACATTTAATGAAGCTATGGCTTCAAGAGATTCAGTATTCTAGAAGAAAGCTGTAAATGATAAAATGGACTCCATAATGTCCAATAACACATGAGTCTTGGTTGATTTGCCTCTTGATTCCCAACCAATTAGTTGTAAATGGGGGTTTAGAAGGAAATATAATAGTAACAGTATTGTGCAAATCTTTAAAGTAAGATTAGTAGCCAAAAGCTTTACACAAAAGAAAGCGATAGATTATTTTGGCACTTATGTACCGGTAGCTAAAATAACATCCATTCTAGTTCTTTTGGCATTAGTCTTGATTTACAAGTTATATATACATCAAATGGATGTTAAAATGGTTTTATTGAATGGTGACTTAACTAAAGAAGTGTACATAGATCAACCTAAGGTTTTTATGCTTTCAGGAAATTAAAAAAAAAAATTGTAAATTGGTTAAGTCACTATATAGATTGATACAAGCTCCTTAGCAATGGCATAAGAAGTTTGATGCAGCAACTCTATCAAATGGTTTGAGACATAACAATGCTGATAATTGCATTTATTTCAAGTTCACTAAGGATTATGGAGTAATAATATGCCTCTATATAGATGATATGCTCATTTTTAGTACCAACATATTTGGTATAAATGAAACCAAAAGATATCTAACTTTTGTATTTAAAATAAATGATCTCAATGAAGTAGATACTATTTTGAGAATAAAAGTGAAGAGGCATGAAAGGGGATATGCCTTGAATCAAACACATTACATAGATAAATTGCTTGATAAATTTAAGTATCTTAGTATTAAAGAGGCCAGTACCCCCTTTGATTCAAGTATGAAATTGATTGAAAACAAAGATATAATTATTGCACTAGAATATACAAGTGCTATAGGAAGTTTGATGTATGCAATGCATTGTACAAGGCCAAACATAGCTTTTGCTATAAGTTGTCAAGATACACAAGTAAGCCTAATATAGAATATTGGAAAGTAATTGCAAGAGTTTTAGGATATCTTAAAAGAATAAGAGAGTTAAATTTGTTGTATTATGAATATCTAGCTATGCTAGAAGGTTATTATGATGCAAGTTGGATAACTAATGCAAACGAAAATAAATCCACATCAGGATGGATATTTATTTTAGAAGGAGGCGCCATCAGTTCAGCATCAAAGAACCAAACTTGCATTTCACTTTCAATCATGGAATCAAAGTTTATAGCTTTAGCTGCTACATGTAGGTAAAGAAGCAGAATGGCTGAGAGATTTATTATTAGATATTGAGTTACGGCCATAACCAATGCCAGTTGTTTCTTTATACTATGATAGTGAGGCCACTATGTCAAGAGTTAATAGTGAAGTGTATAATGGAAAGTGTAGCTATATTAGCCTTAGACATAAATATATTAGAGAGTTGATTTTGAATGGGGTGATCACCATAATATATATAAGGTCAGAAAATAATTTGACAGACCCTTTCACCAAGGCGCTTCCAAGAGATTTGGTAAGAAATACAACTCTTGGAATGGGATTAAATCTCTAAATCTTAAGCACTAGTAATGATAACCCAATTTTAAATTAGCAAAATGCTAATTACAAAATTTAATGGGTAAAAATAAGTTACTGGTATGTGCTTTGTAAGTAATAGAAAGCTCATAAATAAGAAAGTTTAAACTAGTGCTGACAGTTGCAAATAAATGAAGGATGAGCTTAGGCTCTTAATGGAATTTAATGAGTGTCCATAGCAACTGGGATGAGTAAAAAATTCCATCCATATAAATATAAAAATGGTGCCATTTCAATAAGAAGATTGAGAACCCTCTTATAAATGTTCATGGAATCAAGGTTAGCACATGGCCATATATAATAGTGCTAAGGCTGTTATAAATCTTTTGAGAAATAAAATTAAATATTATGTGTGTTGTGGTTTTGGTTCTAATACAAGGAGTTATGGTTCAATTCTACGAAAATTAATAACTTCATTAGAACTTTAATATACATTCATTAAAAGAAGGTCCAAATCGAAAGATACCTTCATTATGCATAATATTTATCAAGTGAAAAGGATACGTAACTATGCTCACAAACTAGTGGGGGAATATTGTTGAACTAGTTTGTAGCAAAATTGCTTTGGAATAAAGTCCCACATGAAAAAACTTCAAAAAGGAAGATGCTTTATAGACTAATGTCCACTTGAAAAAATAATTTAAGCAATTGGATTAAAAGTGGACTCAATTGGGCTTGTACTTTGGCTTATGCTTGTAATAGACTATAATATAATTATATTGGTCTAATGATAGGCACTTAGATACTTGGGGCATCTTGGGCTTTCTTAAATTTAGAATTATTATTTTTAAATAAATTATAAATTTGGATTAGAAAAAATAATTATTAATAATTATTAAATAGTTATTTATTTGAAATGAAAATACGTATCATTTTAAAAGAGATGCAACTATTAGAGCCTATTTAAATAGATCTCTATCAAACAAAATAAATTCTTTTTCACCATCTTTCTGTAAAAGAGTTTCTATGCTTGTTGTATCCTAGAGGTAGATTTTTTGATGCTATTCTATAGTAGAAAAATATTGTCTTTAGAACAGTGATTTCAAAATCACGCCTCAAAGCATTCTATTCTATTTTCCATCTGATCCACTATTCTATCAAGAATTGCAGCAGACATCACAATGCCAAGTGGATAAGAGAAGCAATAACCATGCAAAATCTATGTCCAATAAAAAGCAAATCATAAAAATCCTTCCTCCCTCCAATAATGACAACAGGCTAGCTAGGTATACACTATCCTAAAAATTCCTTGCTAGGTTGTGCTAATTAATTCACACCATAGGAAAAATTGGTGGGAACTACCTCATGCATGACACCAAGAGGGAGTCCATAAAGTATTTTCATATATATAACAATATCTCACCTTTATGCTATACCAGTGTCTCAAGAAAAAAGATAAGTAGATAACATTGGTTTGTTAAAAAAAAGTAAAGGATTTATCTAGCAAGTGTGATCCACATATTGCACATTTATACTAAGATAATGATTCAAGATTTTTCATAGCAAGTTGCATTAATCCATGACAACTGAAGAAGAAAAAAAAAGAAAATAAAACAAAGAAACAAAGATTAGGTTCAAGAATCATTCTTATTGAAAATATAAATTTATGGCTAAGGATCATTGAAGCTTGATCAATAACCTACTAAGAAGCAGCTAGTGGTCATAATATTGAGTTTGGAATCAACAAGGAAGTGAGTTGTACTGGTTAGAACTTGAACGTCTGACTATTCCAACACCTCCTCTTGTTGTATCTCCTCAATAGTCCATGACCACATAATATATAGTTGGCAAATTAGTCCTTCAATAGCCTAATCACACCTACAAGCAAATTAATATGCAGTTTTCAGATTATAGTATTTATCGATATATAATTTATGGCAATATGATACGTACTTGCAAATAAATCATCCAAAAGGGATAAAGGATAAAAGACTTAAGAAAAGAAGGAAAACCTTGTGGATGGATGAAGACGGATGAATGGGTTCTCAAGAAAGAAGAGCTACATCATGGATAGTATCAGTATTTCTCTATTTTTTTTTCTTGGAAGGAGAAAGTCATGGGATGGATGGACTCTGTTAGTAGGAGAAGTCTCGTCCCACTTTGCCTCTTCAGTTTCTTTTAACGTGCACACTAAAGATATTTGTTCTATAATAATCCAATCTTAATTATCTAGAGAGAGACGTCCTAATTATGCTGCTTTATTGGCTGTAATCAATAGTGTTGATGATCCTCTACAAATCCATAATTAATAACTTTCCTAATGTGTGCCTGACTTCCATGATATAAAAGTAGTCAAAAATAAGGTTGGTAAACACCTTTTAGGCTTAATGCATGATGTATGACCTTACCATAGTTGGAAGTTGAACAGTTGCTCTTCCTTATGGAAGAGTGATCATTTATTGAATACCAAGTGAAATTGGTTTCAAATTGAGCATATGGTATTCAAGAGATAGAATATGTTGAAGCATATTGAAATCAATCTCAACTAAGAAAAATTCTTTCTGCACCATGGGCGGTGCCACACAGTATGTGAGAAAAAAAAATTTTCTTCCAGCCCTATGCGTGAGAAGACAACTAAAATAGTTGAATTTAAAAATTATTTTCACTTTGCAATGACATAGTGGCTGAACTAAAATAGTCTTTGAATTTGTAATTCTTTTGGTCATGCAATAGAAGAGGACTCCCACATATGAAGCCAACTATTTTAAGCAAGGGAGATAGATTAGATGGTGATCTAAAATATGGCAACATAATGTACGAAAATGTATGTATCTTACTATCTCGACCATTACATTTAATTTTTTCCAAACCAATCGATTGCTCCTAACTCTTTAAAATATATAAAACTAAAATTTGATAATTAAAGTATAGCTAGGGCTAGAGCCGAGTGGTTGCACCATTCTTCCATCGGAAAGAAAATTTTCTCATAAAAAATATATTAGCAGGAAATACCTCAAATGTTCGACAATTATAAAAGTTATATTTATTTGAATTGAATTTAACATTGATTTTACCATGATCCATATCCGCCTCAGATCCATTGCATGTCGGCTAAAACATGCCCCCTTTGGGATAGGATGGATTGAGTACTTGATGAGATAGAGTAAATTGCCATCCTTGTAAAAGTCGACCATTCAATCCAAAGAGAGATATGGCATAAGGTGGGCACATAATTGTGTCAAACATTAGCTTTATTTAGGGGAAGTTTCGATGAATATTTCAACTGAATAATTTTTTTTTCTTTTGTAAATCAAAACAACCTTATGCACAAGGGCAATATCTATGCATTAAACTTTCTTTGTGTATGTACATCAAGGAGTTAACTATTTAGATATTTAGATAACCTCTTGAATATAAATTTGCAGTTCTATAGAGGTGGTCCAGATCATGGTTTAAAAAGTACATGCCGAGCTCTTAATGATTGGGGCTCAACAGCAAAAACCAAAATCCTATTACCAAATATCATGATTATGAGTGAACTGCTTCCATCCATCATCATCTGTTCAATTTGAAATGAATAGCTTGGTAAGGATTCCTTTTTTTCTTCATCAAATTGCAAGGTCAGGCTCCTTTAGACAAATTGCATGGAGTTCAGGTAAATTATGACTCCCTTATTTTTCTTTTAGCTTCATTGCAGGCAAACTATATTGTACATTGATATACACGTTGTGAAGAGTGAAGTATTTTATACTCTTTGAGATGATACTCCTACACAGCTAACATAGAGACAGATCAAACCGAACTATGATGCCACACTTTTAAATTGTTAAGTTTATCTTTATTTGATGTGTGAATAAAAGATCTTTACAACATCATGATTTTTGGTTTCCAGCTGATTTAAATGTTGTAGATCATCGTTAACAATACTGGTTTTTTGAAGATCCTTTATTGATTTTGATGAGAAAGCATTTTTGGGTCAAATTCTTTCGAAAGCATTTGGAAAAAAATAAATAAATAATATAAGGGATACATTATTTAAAACTGCTAAGTGATGCATACTTTTGGTGCATAAAGCGTGGGTATTTTTCAAAAAAAAAAAGACTCCTTCTATTTATGCAGAATCTGATCGACATCGGATCGAGTTGGAGCTGAGAAAGAGGTCACCGCTAATGATCTGTAAAATAAAGTCTCATTCGGAGTTGATGGTGGTGGCTCTGATAAGATCCTTCGATGATCAAGTTAGCTCTTCTGACCAACAAAAATGGAGTGCTCAAACAAAAATTCAGTAGAGTTTTTAGAAAGAAAAAGAGAGCTTAGAGAAAACGTATCTGAGGATCTCTTTTTATAGACGGAGCCTATAGCAAACTGATAGTGACAGCCATAACCATCCGGTAGTGGGCCGCTCGAAACCGCATGAAGTTTGGTACGAAAAGAGAGATCGCTAGACTGATGGTGACAGTCATAACCGTTCGATGGTAGGTCGCTCGGTATCGTATGAAATTTGGTATGGAGAGAGAGATGTCGTCAGACTGATAGTGACCATTTATCGAAACTTAATAGCCGTAGTTTGGAGAAAGCAGGCGTTGGTTGGTAAAGAACTTTGACATATATCAATTTCAGAGGAGTTCGGACTTCTGAAGGAAATACGTCTATAGGGGATCATCTAAGAAGAATACTATTTAAAATTTAAAAATAATCTGCTGGAGGAATCCAAAAGAAGTTTGGCTGAAGAAGAAGTTTGGAAGGAGTTCAGCTCCTATAGCCATCCGACTGAAGGAGAGGTCCAGAAGAAGTTCGGCTCCTCTAGGTATCTGACTGAAGGAGAGGTCCAAAAAGAGTTTGGCTCTTGGAGGAATCTAACTGAAGGAGAAGTCCAAAAAGAGTTCGACTAATGAAAAAGTTCGACCGAAGAAGAAGTCTGAGAAGAGTTCGGCTCCTAAAGGAATCCAACTGAAGGAGAAGTCTAAAAGGAGTTCGGCTCTTGGAGAAATTCGATTGAAGAAAAAATCTGAAAAGAATCTGACTGATGGAAAAGTCCGATTGAAGGAGAAATCTGGAAAGAGTTCGACTGATGGAGAAGTCCAAAAGGAGTCCAGCTGATGGAGAAGTCTGGATGGAGTTCGACCGCTGTAGGGGTTCGAAAGAGGTTCGACCGCTGGAGAAGTTCGATTGAGGTTCGATCGTTGGAGAAGTTCGGCTGTTTGAAGGAGTTCGATTGGGGTTCGTCCGCTGGAGAAAATATTTTCGATTGAAGCTCTTCCATGATTACCAATTGCATTAGACTAAGCATCATATTAGACTTCAGCAGAAGCGGAGTTTATCTCCAACACCATCAATTATAATATTATATTATTTAAATAATATTATGGTGGACTATTAATTTCTATATAGAATATAGCTGTCACCATATATACGTACATGTAAATTTTATATATTGTGCATATAGTATATCCAACTTACAATATTTCTCTCTTAATAAAAAGATTTTTTTACTCATGAAGGAAACTTCCTATAACATCCTTAAGAAAATCTCAGCCAATGTGATTTGGAGGATCCTCAATCCAAGTCTTCAAATTTTCAAAAATTACTCTTGCAAATTTATGACTACATAAATGCCAGACAAGCTTGTTCTTTAACTTTATGTATAATATTGATGTGGAAAATTTCCCCAGCCTTATATTTTGATATTGGGTCGGGCTGGCTGATTACTCTCTCTACGTAGCCCACTTTTTAAGTGGGCTGGGTTGGGCTAATATCTTCATAGGTTGGGTTGAACTTAGATCATACATTTCCTATCCAATTTTGACTTGGGCTAAGCTTGAACCATTTTGGAGCAGCACAGTCCAAACAAATCTAATCTAATATTTCTAGCATATGTGTATATGTTTGGTTATATTTTATATATATAATAAAAAATAAGACTAATATTATGGGGCTCCTCAGCAACCACTTGCCACATCATTGGCATAATTTTTGCTATGCATAAACTAGGGCTATAAACAGTAATTAGTGGTTACTGTAGGCTTATCCCACCAATTACATATGTTGGAGATGTAAAACCTCTAAGAAGGGATGCCACTACTAGGGTATTACTCCCTTCACTTAGTCTCTTTTATCAAAAGTTATTTAGGTGCGATATTAGAATTAGAAAACTGCAACTATGAGCTCTTAATTTCTCTGTCTCTCTCTTAATATCCACAATAGATAATGCTAATAGATTGAAGTAAGTTAAATTGTTTAGTAGGTGACTTCTCTCAAGAAAAAAAGATAAGTAGGTGACATTGGTTTGTTAAAAAAAAATAAAGGATCTATCTAGCAAAGTGAGATCCACATATTGCACATTTATACTATGATAACGATGTAGAGGTTTCTCGTAACAAGTTGCATTAATCTATGACAATTGGAGAGAAAAAAAAGAAAAGAAAACAAAGATTAGGTTTAAAAATTATTCTTGCTGAAAATATAAATTTATGGCTAAAGCTCATCCAAGCATGATCAATAACCTGCTAAGAATCAGCTAGTGGTCATATGATTGAGTCTGGAATCAACAAGGAAGCGAGTTGTACTGGTTAGCACTTGAACGTTTGGCTCTTTTAATGCCTCCTCTTGTAAATCTCCTGAATAGTCCATGACCACATAATACATAGTTGGCATTAGTCCTTCAACAGCCCAATCACACCTCCATGCAAATTAATATGCAATTTTTAGATTATGGTATTTACCGGTATATAATTTATGGTAATATGATACATACTTAGCAAATAAATCATCCAAAAGGGATAAAGGATAAAAGACTTGAGAAAAGAAGAAAAACCTCATGGATGGATGAAGAGGGATGGATGGCATCTCCAGAAAGATGAGCTACATCATGGATAGTATCAATATTTCTCTTTTTTTTCTTGGAGGGAGAAAGTCATGGGAAGGATGGACTCTATTAGTAGAAGTCTCATCCCATTTTACCTCTTCAGTTTTCTAAGCTATAATGTGGACACTAAAGATATTTATTCTATAATAATCCAATCATTATTATCTAGAGAGAGAGACGTCCCAATTGTATTGTTTTATTGGCCGTAATCAACAAAGTTGATGATCCTCTACAAATCCATAATTAATAGCTTCCCTAACATATGCCTGACTTTCATGATATAAAAGTAGTCAAAAATAAGGTTGGTAAACACCTTTAAGGCTTAATGCATGATGCATGACCGTGCTATGGTTAGAAGTTGAATGGTTGCTCTTCCATATGGAAAAGTGACCATTTATTGAATACCATGTGAAATTGGTTTCAAATTGAGCATATGGTATTCAAGAGATAGAATATATAGAAACATATTGAAATCAACCTCAGTTAAGAAAAATTCTTTCTGCACCACGGGCGATACTGCACGGTGTGTGAGAAAAAAAAAAATTTTCTTCTAATCCTACACGTGAGCCAATCACCGTGGGTGGCGCTCACGCGGCTGTGCCACCCACATGCAAAAAGTATTTCCCCCTCAACTAATACCAAATAGAGTTGATCATGGGCAGAGCTTGGGCACAAAAACAAGCAGATTTTAAATAGGCCCGGCACAAAATCGATTAAAAATAAATAAAATTTAGGCCTAAGGCCCGACCTATGGCCCTGCATAGTCCATTGATGATTCTCTACCAGACCACTATCATTAGCTTCTATGCATATTGGCATGACTTTTATAATATAGAAGCAGCAAAAAAAGCAGTTTCATAAACACGATATAGGCTTAATGCATGATGTAAAATAGTGTAATAGTTAGAAGCCTTATGCTTGCTCCTATGCCACGCAAAAGTGACCACCTATTGAGTAGTGGTTCAAAAGTTTGATAGATTATGCATCCAAACCTAATAGAAAAAAGAATTCGATTACCGGATACTAGATCTAAGCATCATCTATCCCATAGTTGAATTTGAAAATTATTTTCACTTTGCAATGACATAGTGGCTGAACTAAAATAGTCATTGAATTTGTGATTCTTCTAGTCATGCAGTAAAAGAGGACTCCCATATATAAAGCCAGCTATTTCAAGCAAGAAAGATAGATTAGATGGTGATCTAAAATGTGGCAACATAATGTACGAAAATGTACATATTGATCATAACATTTAATTCCTCCAAACTAATTAGTTGCTCCTAACTCTTTAAAATATATTAGACTAAAATCTGATAATCAAAGTGTAGCTAGGGCTCGGGTGGTTGCACCATCCTTCCACCAAAAAGAAAATTTCTCATCAAATATGTATTAGTAGAAAATGCCTCAAGTGGTCAACAATTATAATCCTTATCATTTTTATAAGGTTGTCGGTAATATTTTAATAATTATTTTATCAAAAAAAAATAAATAAATAAAAATCAATCATCAAACCATTTAGTAGTTGAGGTTGTAAGGTCAGTCATTAATAGGATGATTGTGTTGTCACAAGAGGACAAACTCTCATGGAGCTAAGTATTTCTAATAAGGCTGGCAACAAGGTGTGACTCAATGCATGTCAATCTAACAACTTTGCACATCCATCCATCCTAATGTATGATATTGACACCTATTCTAACGATAGTGGTAGTCTAATTGGTTGTTCTTTAGCTTCTTCCAGAAAGTGTAGGGACCACGAATGATAGTTTGTGCACCTAGTGATTGAGGTCATCTAGTAATTGAATTGGGTGGCTATCTGGAGCAAGAAGACGAGCTTCCATGAAGCCAGCTAATTTGAGCAACAACTGCAGTTTGGGTCTGACTTGTAATCTAAGTACTATTTATTTAAAGAATGTTGTCCTGCAACTAATCAATAATCAAGCTGGAAAAATATGATCTTCTCCCAATGATGCTAATCTAACATTAACATAGAAGGCAGCATGCTCAAATAAGGGTAAAAATCCAAATCTAGGGATAGCAATGGGTTGGATATGCTATTACTCATACCGATCCCATACTCGAATTGAGATGGGGTAGTGCGGGTATGTAGAGTCTCAAGATGGGTCAGGTCGAGTCAAGTTAAATGAGGCACGTTGGATAGATCACAAAATTACAAAAATCAATTTTTTTATCTCTAAGAAAAGGATTTGTAAAAAGTTATATTTATCCGAATTGAATTCGATGTTGGTTTTATCATTATCTATATCCACCTCAGATTCATTGCATGTCGGGTAAAACATGCCCCATTCGGGATAGGATGGATTGAGTACTTAATGAGATAAAGTAAATTGTCATCCTTATAAAAATCAACCATTCAATCCAAAGAGAGATATAGCATAAGGTACGCATATATTTGGGCTAACATGCCTCGAATGAGTCTAGCATGCTATGGCTAAGGATGCAACCCCAGTTGGGGTTCATTCGAGCGAGACCTATCTACTCAATGTATTTGCTCTCACAAATAAAATAAAATAAATCATCGCTTCATGGGTTATGGTAGATTGAGTTTTCATTTGGGGTAGATTCAAAAATTCTAACTTGACTTCATGTAGGTTTGGACTAGTCTAAGCTTAAA
Organism: Cocos nucifera; assembly: GCA_006176705.1. Lineage (NCBI taxonomy): Eukaryota > Viridiplantae > Streptophyta > Magnoliopsida > Arecales > Arecaceae > Cocos > Cocos nucifera. Next base: position 1,337,191 of record QRFJ01000110.1, on the reverse strand, counting down.
GCCAACCTAATCCAACCTAACTTGATCCACAATAATAAAAAAACTTATGTTTATATTTCATATAAAATACTTATTTACTTCATTTATCGATCTATTTTTATTCTTATGTAGTCAAAAAAATTGCATAATAAAGATATAAAAACCTTTCGCCAATTTTAAATTATCCATGAAACCCAGTTTAACTAATTAGTCAAATCTAGCCCAACACTACACAAAACCATCTAGAGCAAATTTAGTTTTTTGGGGAAAAAAGATTAGATTGAATTGGATTGGAAAATTTCAAACCTGAGGTCACATTTGTTTGGATTAGGTTTTGGAGGAGCAAGGTTGCGTTGGATCGCTGTTAACCCTCAACTCTATCCAATTCGCTGTTAACCCTCAACTCTATCCAATGCGCTTACGCTGGCATTGATTGTGGCTAAATTTAAATAATGAACTATAGAGAGTTCTAGAATGAAAATTTAAATAATGAGATGTGATTTATATGGTCTAAAATATTTGTGAAGAAGAAATTGTATATTTCAAATATCTTTTTGTCGGTGAATCAAGCTGTCTCAATTTAATAGTTCTAGTGGCCTAATACAGGTGCTGAATTTTACACAAATCTATTTGTAGGTAAAATATATCAAAACTATATGATTTTTTTTTGTTTACTAAACATTTTAAATCTTGTATTCAGTAGTTTATTTTCATATTTACATCTTTGGTAATTAAATTTGACAATAGATATAACATCCTCTTCTTACACTTTGTATGTATTATAACTACATCAAAAGAAAGATAAAATATTAATGATTATGGTTTTAGTTTTCCGTATCCATGAAAATGAAAATATATTAGATAGTTGTAATTAATGCATGCAGAATTGAATCAGTCATCTTATTCAACTTTTTTCTCATTTTGATTAAATATGCTTCTTATTGGATGAAGGCAAATTGACAGCATCAACATTCAGACATTTTACCAACTCTATCACTGGCACCTCCTTCTTCAAAGTAAATATGTAGTTATGATATTCTTATAGTCTATAAAAGTTTCAACATTTTTTATCAAATATATTCATGAGAAATAATGGAATAAATTGCTCACCATTTTGTGGGAGGATGGGAGAGAGAGCTTGTTACCAGTAAGTCAAATTTTATCCAAATCCATATGTAGTCCAAATTCAAAGCCATTCAAAGATCATTTTCTTAAAAATCATACCCAATTGGCTACTTAATTAGCAGTCAGGTTCAAGTTTGGATCAAAACCTTGATATCAAGAAAACTAGTCCATCTCAAAGGTAAACTAATGCTAGAACATATGAAGTATGAAAGGATACCAGCAATAGATGCAATATCATGGGCTACATTCAACAAATTTATGTACATATCTGCACATGAAATACAATAAATATCACATTAAATTATTATGCTAAAAAAAAGATGCATTATTCTTTTAACTTTGATAATAGTCATTCTGATTGTTCTGTATATATGACTCAGGTGCTACTAGACAAATTAATCTAGATCTCTAACAAATATAATAAGACTTATAGGCCGTGGGAGTAGTTGAGATAATAGCAGATTTTTAGGCTAAGGAGGGTATTGGTGGGGATTCCCCTCCCCACTAGTTTGTCCTATAAGGATGCTGATTTGGAATACTCAAGGGATGGGAAGCCTTCACTTCGATTGATTTTCAATGGATTAGTCCATCAGTATCGTCTTGACGTTTGTGTCTATACTCAAGACACGGCTTTTGGAAGCTAGTCGTGCTCATGCTAGATGGCATATTCTTGTGGCATAGAGCATCTACGCCGTGGAATCTAGGGGCCTATCAGGAGGGATCCTTGTCATGGGAAGGTGCAGCTCAGTCAGGGTGGATGTCTTCCACTGATATGAGCAGCAATTAGCCTTAGTCATCTCAAACTAGAGTGGAGGATCTTAGCTTCTGTCCAGAGTGTACGTGAGCATTGAATACAGAGAGTGGAGGGTGCTTTAGTATGAGATCTCTAGGATGGTGTCGTAGGGCTTGCTCTCCTTTATAGTCAGAGACATTGACTGCATTCTGGAGTCCCACGAGAAGCGAGGTGGTAGACAGCATGCAGATAACAATGACTCCAGAGAGTTTAGGGAGTTCATTGGCAATATGGGTCTGATTGATTTTGGCTATTCTGGATCTAGATTTACCTAATGCAATAATCAGCAAGGGATGGCTAGGATTTAGAAGGATTGATTGGGTGCTTGCCACTGCTAACTGGATCCAGTGCTTTCTTGGGCACCAGATTCAATACCTCTCGGAGATCGCATTGGATCATTGCTCAATTCTCATTACAACTAATGGCCCGCACTTGCCCAGGAGCCTATTCAGGTTTGAGAAGTTCTAGACCTTCTATCCAAGATTGTGAAATCTGATTAATTAGGAAGGTATGAAGGATGCTGGTCCGTGGAGATGCAAGATATCAGATGACTCGAAGCTTGGTGTTCGCTAGATACAGGCTCCTTCGATGGAACTAGCTTCGGGTTGGTGACATCTTTAGATGGATTGAGGGGGTGGAGGTGGACATATGGAGTTGTGGATGAGAAAGGATTTAGAGGGGCGCCTCCAAGAGCCTGACTTGAGGGAGCTTCATCAAAAGCTATTAGTGCACCATTCCTTACTGAGACAACAGAAGATGCTGTGGAGATAAAAGTCTAGGGTTCAGTAAATCAAAGAGAGCAAACGAAATACCAAGTTCTTTCATTAGTCCACTATGATCTGGAGGTTTGGCAGCCACATCAAGCAGTTGAGGGAGAGCGATGGCACAGTGGTGGATGATAGTGAGAAGATTAGAGGAAAGATCTTCCAGTTCTTCAGATCATGATGGATGACGTCTTTGGAAGAGGATGCCCCCTTCCAGGGGTCCCAGCCCATGATCCATATCTCTAATCAAAAGAATGAGGTCCTAACTCTCTCGATGTCTGTTGAGGAGGAGTTGGAGGTTCTCTGATCTCTTGAAAAGGATAAGACCTCAGGGTCGGATGGGTTCTCCCTCTCTTCCATCGGTATTGGCCTATTATCAGGTAGGAGGTAGTGGAGATGGTGCAAATGGTCTTCGATTCTAGAGGTCGTCCTGAGGAGTGGAAGAGGATTCTGATCATCCTCATCCTGAACCATCTCGATGCATCTATCCTGGGGTATTTTAGACAAATCAGCCTCTGCATCACTCTCTATGAAGTATGTGACAGGATCTTGGTCGAGCACCACAGTTAATCAGTTCAAAGTAGGATGCTTTTGTCTACAATCATTGCATCACTGATAATGTCTTACTTACCTAGGAGTTCATGCATGATCTACAATGTTCTCTAGTTCACCGAAATCTTATGACAATCAAGTTGGACATAGAGCAAACTTATGATCAGATGAGATGGTGCTTCCTGCACCAGCTGCTTTAGGAGCTTCGCTTCCTAAAGTAGATTGGCTAGATCATTGACTATGTGGAGACCTCGAGCTTTGTTATTCTGAACAACAGTGCCTCAATGGAGTCCTTTCAGTCGACGGTCGGGCTTTGCCGAGGTTGCCCTCTCTCTTTCTATTTGTTCATTTTATATGCTGATGCTCTATCCTGGATGTTGAGAACGGCAGTTCAGGATTCAGAGCTGGTGCCCTACTAGCCCACCCTTAGGGTTCAGCCTCTTTTATACCTCCTTTGCAGACAACTGCCTTCTGATTGTTCAGGCATTGATCTGAAATACAAAGTGCTTTGCATCCATCATCGAGGCTCATTGTCGGACTTTGGACCAACGGATGAATCTATAGAAGTCTACGATCATCTTCAACCCTAAGATGAAGGTCCAGATGAAATAGGCTATTTGAGATTATCAGGTGGGGATCCAGGAGTTGACTAGGGCCCTATCCTATCTAGAGGCTCCTATCATGGGTCAGCATCTTCAGAGGGTTGATTGTAGGTCTATGGAGCAGTGAATCCAAGATCATCTCGAGGGCTGGCAAGTCAATGTTCTTTCCATGATGGATAAGATGACACTCGTGAGATCGGTCCTGAGCTCCATTCTGATGATAGCGGTTGTACCGAGCTTTTATCTTAGGAGGCAGGAGCAGTCGTTTCAAAATTTTCTATGGGGCTCAAGGCATAATGATCGTGGGCTCCATCTATTATCATGAGAGGTGGTATGCTAGCTTGTGAGGGATGGAGGCCTAGGAATTCAGTCCTTTTTCATCAAGAGGGGGGCTATGATAGTCAGGCATACAACCATATTTTTCATCCAATTAGATTGTTTATGAAGTAGGGTGATGAGGGCTCAATATAGGGCGTGGAGTCAGGGATTCGAGGTCTTTGCTGGTCGTAGTTGCTTTTTCATTTGGAAAGAGATCTATGCCCGTGCCCCCATAGTTTTGGCCTGGGTTAGATAGTTAATTCAGGATGGAAGATTGATGAATATGAACCAAGATGCCTAGATTTCTAGTTTGCCTCTCATTCGTTGGTCAACCTATATCAACATAGAGGTGAACAATCAATTTTGAGTCTGTAATCTAATCACTGCCAATGATAAGGGCTAGAGAGCATAGGATATCACCCATCCTTCAGTGGCCCACTCGTTGATCAAAGTCTCGCTATCCCAATTGCTATCCATCGAAGCTAGGACTTGAGGGTGTGGGGCCAATCATGTTATCCTAAGGCTCCCATAAGGGCTTTTCTGAGATGTACAGGCTTGCAACGAGTAGAAGGATTAAGGCAGCCTGGATCTAGAGAGTGGCTGCTTATATGAGGGTGAGGCCTTTTCTTTGGAAGGTTGCTTGGAACTAGCTTCTAATGCATATATTACTCTAGGATAGGAGGCATGAAGCTTTCGATTTCTTTTCCGATCAACGGTTCTTAGCTATCAAAGGACCGATCCGTCGAAGTACTACCAAAGGATGGACTTGTACCTGAGGGGTAGGATGGCATATGTTGCTTTTCAGATCTGGCTATTTAGGAATAGCTTGGTCTTCGAAGCTAAGATGGTGCTTACTCATCAGATACTAGAGAGCTTTTTATTTGGCTATGGAGTACAGTCATTTCGATGTTGCTAGTCAGTTCCTTAATGCCTCTGATTCCTAGGACTCTCATGCTGCTCTTGCAGTGATTTGGAGGGTTATCTTTATATACTGAAGCCCCCTCCTTAGGAGTTTTTCAAGGTTAACTTCGACTGCGGCACTAAGGAGGGTAAGGGTGGTGCTGATTTTACCATCTGAGGTCAGAATGCTAGACTATTGGCTGTTGGGGGCTCATACCTCTTCGAGCCTTCCATCTCGGGAACTAAGCTTTGAGCCACCGGGTGGGCATTATTTGTATCAGGCAAGAGCTTTGGATAGAGAGGATCCTCATTGAAAAAGATTCTACCACCGTTATTAGCTGGATCTGAGATGACATGTAGTTAGAGGCCCATCCACTCCTGCATGATATATGGACTTCTCTGCATGACTTTGTCTCACTGTCTGTTCAACATATGTTCCTGGAAGCAAACAGCACTGTCTATTGAGTCGCTTCTTATATGACTGAGCATACATGTAACTAGACCTGACGACAAGGTCAGACATGTTCGCATGCCCTACAAGATATTTTGTTCTCTAATTTTATAGGGTGTACTCACACTAGAATGGTGTGAGCGTTCACTTGTACCAAAAAAATGCCCCTTGATATGTGATGGGAGATAGGAACCATGGTGTTGTGGAGTGGGTGAGGAATAGAAGTCCCAATCTTTTATAGTCCATTTATATTGTTGTAACTTCACACTATATTCACTAAAGGGCACCAAAATGCTTGCTTTAGATGAAAATTTTTCAATAATATGGTATTGAAATGAACTATGATTAATGTTTATGACTCAATTGAGTTAAGCTACTTGGACTGGGTTTTGAGTAACTTGATAAGCAAATTGGGTCAAGATCGATCCAAATATGGATTTTGCATAGAAAAGTCCTATCGAATTGGCTCGAAAAGTTGCTGAGTTTTGAATTGACTCAACCAAGTCTTGAGTCGGCTCGAAACATTTTAAACTATCCTTCCACCACAATTATATGCTCTCAAGACTTGAAACATTTTGAACTATCCTTCCACCACAATTACATGCTAAAACCGAAAACATATTGATGGAATAGAATCCTGTGCTCAAATCGTTGCTGAGAACAAGTTTCTTTCTTCCATGTAATTGAGATATCGGACCGATATAAGCTTCGAGTAGTGTCTGGTTTCAAAAACTATCTCAATTGAACATGAAGGCAGTTTTCTGATAAAAATCTCCATCTTGTCCCCACTCAGTTTAGGTACATCAACCCAATAGCATAGTAGGATCATTATTTGGCCATTGACAGTGGCCTTTACCCATACTATACCTTGAGAAAAATAGCATAGCTCTTCTAGGAACGGGTTCATATACGATTTTCTACACTGTATGGAATGTTGGCCTCTTAATATCAAAACATTAAAAGGTTATCATTTCAAAGGAAGCAAGAATTGCTACAGACATCACAATTTGGAATTAAGTGCCTATATAGATTAGCCATATGCTTAGTAACAATACTTTTTTTGAGCTAGTTGCCGCGTCTTGAGACGATTATAAAGAGATGATAGATGAAAAGGGAAAATGAGATGAAATTGTGAGCAGCTGTCCATTGAATTTGTCACCTAAATAAGAAGTAAAAGACTTGAATTTTGGAATCATATGGAGGCTAACGGTCACATGTGCTTGATGAACATTTAGTTCGACGACTAGCAAACGAACAAAGCTGCAAGCAGAATAGCTCCGCCCACATTAACTGAAGATTGGTTCCATGTGCAACAAACTTCGCTAACGACATGGACCATGTTTTTTTGATCATTTTGATCTTTTCTCTCTTCTAATGAGATACATCAAGTTGGTGCATGCATTGATTTGATGAAACTACTACATATCAAAGCATCTGATTTTTTTTTTTTTGAAGCAATGATAGGGTTATTCAAGAGGTTGATCAAAATTTGGATGTGCAACGTGGAATTATTTAGCCGGCAAGAGATCCTTGTGGAGCAACTAAGGCTAATAAATGTTTGAGAACTCCACCTTCTCATAGAAAAATACTAAATGAGATACAACTAAGAATTGGGTGGAGCAATCTTTGTCTTAGCTCATTCTGTTTGGTCTTTCTAGACCCCCATATCCAGCTAGCTTTCAGATTCAACAACCCAAAGACCCCATAAGAAATGAGGGGAGAGAGAACAAAGGACAAGAAGCTTTTTCTTTTTCCTCACAGCAGCCTTTATAACGGAAATAGAAAGCTTTAAAAACAAGAAAGCCATCCGTGTATGCCAAACGGATAAAAGCAATAGCCATGCAAAACCTACATGGAATAAAAGGCAAATCATCATAAACAATCTTTCCTTCCTCCAATAATGACAATAGGCTAGGTATACACTATCTTAAAGATTCCTACCTAGGTTATGCTAATTAATTCACACCATAAGAAAAATTAGTCTCATGCATGATACTAAGAGGGACTCCATAAAGTATTTTCACGTATATGACTCATACCTTTATCTTTTCATCATTGCACGTAACCTTTATGGATAACACCCCCTCAAAATTCAGGTTCACATATATTGTGTATGAATGAAGTTCTAACATAGAGAATGCTATGACATCAAATATGTTCACAAATAATATCTCGTCTTCTGATTTTGAATGTGCGATCACAAAGTAAGTGATGAATCTTTTCCAAATTATCTAGATATCAGTTCTAATAAAGTTACTATTAGAAATAATGTTTTGTTTGGCTGTGATTGCGAAGAAGTCTAGATTACCCATTTCTCCTTTTCCCTTATCATGTTAGTTTAGCATAAGATACATATTAGAGAATTAATAGAAAGTCAACTCAAGGGTTTAAATGCAAAGAAATTTCAATTAGAAAGGTAATCTGCAAAAGCAAAAAATTTGAAAGTTACTTATAACAATACATGGGGGTTATTTTTGAAAAGGCCTTGCTTACCAAAAAAAAAAAAAAAAAGGACTTTTTTTTCTTAGTTTTTTAAAAGAAGGAGATGAAAATTGGGAGAAGCAAAGTAGTGCAAATCCACACTCATGAAAGGAGGTTAGAGTCTGGAGCGTCCAAGGGAGAGGTGCTGGCGTAGAGTAGAAACGGCTAAATGCCATGTGTGAGACAGTGGGGCTTATTTAAGAGAGTTCACGTGAAAGTAGCCCCTTATCATGGCTATGTTTCCCAGTTTCCCCGACTAGATGTAACGTAAATATAAGCCAGCTCAACATACCAACATGAAACCATCTGAACAATTATTGCTAGAGAGATATATATCACCAATAACTTGTGATTGAATTAGAGTTTTCCTACAAATTTTTCTTTAACAATTATTTGACAAAGTAATTGTTACGTTTGGTTAAGCTGTGAAAGGCTCATCATATGCCACATCGGTCATTCATGTAAACTTTATGAGGAATGGCCAACCCTCCCCCCTCCTCTACTATATAAAGGGTCTTGTACACCCTCTCAAGCCCCTCAAGGATCCAAACACCCCCATCCACCACCACTGCATGCTCTTGGGCAGTCCGCCAGGCTCCTTGTGATCCATCTTGGGCACTTGGAGGGTGAGGTAGAAGAAGGCGGGAGGTGATATTTTTCCCCTTCTTCTCAGAAAAAAGGAGGAGAAAGACTCTTGCTTGCTGTTTTTGAGTTCTTTTTTCCTTCCACTACAGATAATCTTATCCTTCAAAGAGACGCAATGGCTGGCTTATCATTGGACCACCCTTGGGCTTTCATCTTTGGAATCCTAGGTACATAGCAAGCATGCATAGAGTTTTCTTTCTTTCTTTTAACAGGTACATCTTGAGTCTTATCTCGCAAATCTGTTATGAAGTAGATAGTTTTGTGTCTTGAAAAAACAAAATGGTTTTAGATCTTCCTTTAGGAATAGTGATTTAAGGATTACCACGCTCAGGTTGCTGCCCTTGGAGCAAAACTTAGGATGGTGCACGTACCCTTCTTAAAGTAGAATATGCCGAAATAAGAACCTAACCATAAATTGATTAGGTTTGCATGTATATATAGTTATCATGGATTAGTTGTGACCGTGAGAATTGATAAGGGTCGCCCTATCTTTCCTTTCCAAAACTCTTGCTTTACTACTGTTGGAATGATGTAACAACTATATTTATTTTCGTCAAATTATAGAGTAGAACAGTCTTATACGATAGCTTCCATCTTTATCATTCGGCGCGGTTCCGTAATCAATCATGGCTAAGAAACGAAAAGCTTGTAAGTTCAAAAGCCTTCATCATTCCGCGAGAGAAGAACCGACAGCTTAACAGATGATATTGTCGCGTTTGATGTCCACCAGTCATGGTCTCATATTTACGGCCCTCAACCTCTCCCTATATATATATATATATGGACTCTGCTCCATTTTTTACTTTCTACTGAGGTTGCAATAAGCTATATTATAATTCAGTATCTTCAATTCTAGATTTGTTTTATTTGTTAATTGTGCATGTTCCATTCATTGCCTTTAATTAATATTCCGAACCTTACTAATACCCCTTCTCATCATCAACTGGTGATTGACAGGTAACATCATCTCATTCATGGTGTATCTAGCTCCACTGTGAGTATATATATCACTCCTAATCTTCGATCCACTTTATCTTTTATATTTCCTTCTTTCGGTTCTTTTGTCAATGGGACGATTGAGTAACCATGGCTCCATTCCATACTTTTAATTACAGGCCAACGTTTTATAGAGTCTACAAGAAGAAATCGACCGAAGGGTTTCAGTCGGTGCCGTATGTGGTTGCACTATTCAGTGCCATGCTATGGATATACTATGCATTCATCAAGACTGATGCTTATCTTCTGGTCACCATTAACTCGATTGGATGCATCATCGAGACCATGTACATCGTCACGTATCTCGGTTATGCTCCGAAGAAAGCTAGGGTACGTATATAGCTGTGGCTGTTGCTAGACTTCTTTTTAGCTGATGACTAATTGTTATATATATATATATAGAGAGAGAGAGAGAGAGCGCACTAATAATGACTCCATAATGTATATAACCACGATCTTTCTCTTAGAAAAGTTGTGCCTTTGGAGTTGCAGATCTTTACCGCCCAGATTCTTCTACTTTTGAACGTGGGGCTGTTCGGATTAATAGTTCTTGTCACTCTGCTAGCAACGAAGGGTCCCGAACGAGTTCATGTTCTTGGATGGGTCTGTGTGGGTCTCTCCATCAGCGTCTTCATAGCTCCTTTAACCATCATTGTGAGTAACAAATTAATACACGAGATTTATAGTTTCTAATGACTTGTTAATTTGTTTTTAATGAGAAAAGGTTACTAAATGAGTACATAATTAATTTGGTGGTGCAGAGGCTAGTCATACGAACAAAGAGTGTGGAATTCATGCCCTTCTGGCTATCGTTCTTTCTCACAATGAGTGCCATCGCTTGGTTTTCATATGGTCTGCTGACAAAGGACATATATGTAGCGGTAATTAATTATTGCCCAGTCTTTTACCAAGTTTCCTATTAATTTGCACCAATCTCTTAATTATTAGTTATTGATTACTTGTGCCACGTGTTGCTCTAATATAGCTGCCAAACATATTGGGTTTTATCTTCGGAGTGGTACAAATGGGAATTTATATAGCCTACAGGTGGGCTGAGAAGGTTGCATATCATGATCACAAGGTATCTGAACACATCATAATAGCAATCCCAAAGCTAGGCACAGGCGAGTGGAGCTCGGAGGTCCATCCCATCGATGTGATCAGCTCATCACCAGGTGTCCATGGTGAAGAGAATGCGGACAAAAAGGGTCAAGAGCGGCATGAACCAACCAATGATGGCGACATGGAAAACATGGAAGCCCAGAAGGAGATTGATGAGATGAAGCAGCTTGAGGTTTGATACCACATGCAACCCTCGTGAGGCAAAAGGCTTGGGTGCACACTCTTTCCATTCGGTGGAACCTCTCGAGTCTATTCAGTCCATTTAATAGCTTATGACATCCTTCCCGACGCTGGATGTTACGGACAGAGAGAGTTATAAACTTTTATATTAGTTGTTTATGTGATTATAGTGTTGTTTTCTTTGTTAACAAAGCTTATGTAAGGGAGGATGAAAGGCTTTTTCCACAAGCTGTTACTTCGGTGCATATCTTGCGGCATAAACAAGACTTGTGTGCATGCTACGACCAAAAAAAAAAAAAACCCTTCTTTCTCTCTTTAGTTTGGTGGTAGATGTACTTACCAAAAAAAAGAAAAAAACTTCTTCCCCTTCTTAGTTTGGCGGTCCTAAAAAATCCGTGAGAAGTTGGTTACACGTGTAAGATGATTTATGATCCATGCCAAGTGGCTCCTGAGAGGCAAATCAGATTCCATCGCCTGCATGATGGGTTCTTGGTTTGGCATGGGACCCATTGAAGGCCAATGATAGATGGGACCCATCTAAATGTACTAAATATACCATAACGTGTGTTGTGGAGGGAAAGGTATTAAATGCATGACAAGACATGTGTTAAGAAAGAAAATAATTAAATAATTTATGATGCACTGTCCATCAAACCGATCCAATAATTGATCGGCTTTTAAAGCTGGAGAATTTTTAACGGTTTGGAGTTTTTTTCTCGCAAATGATGGGCTTCTTCTGGAGAAGTCCGGGTTCCTAGACCTCTGACCGGAAAGGTTTAAGCTTCTGAGACACATTTCATGATTTAAGAATCCATGTCACCCCTAAAATTATTTTAAGGGACTATAAGTTCACCTACTAAGAAGATGATCCATATCATCCTTAAAATTTTATTTTTATTTTATTTTATTTTTTTAAATTTTTTTATCAAAAAATTTTATAAATTTATAAAACATTAAAGAAGCCAAACCAAATCAACTCACATGAAAATTTTCATGTAGGACGACATCAACTTTATTATAGTTTTGTTAGAAAGCTCCCTTCGCCAACACATGTATTGAGCATTGTGAACGTGGACATTTCCAAAGACTGACCTCGATACTCTAGGAACAATCTCCGCCGCATTGTTGTAATGAAACAATAGTCTAATTGTCTACATCTTTTTTTTGCCAAAAAAATGTC
>QRFJ01000110.1:1217584-1317584 GCA_006176705.1 Cocos nucifera | reverse complement strand
AGTCAACTTTGAATATAAATACATATGTTTGTTCTCTTCGTATTGTCATACTCCTTAAAATTTGATAGATTGCCACCTTTGCATGTTCTAAAGAGAGGGGGGCCTTAAAATTTGATAGATTGCCACCTTTGCATGTTCTAAAGAGAGGGGGGCAAACAGACAGACAGTCTCACAAACAGGGCATTAGAACATGCAAGGATGGCAACCTATCAAATATCAAGAAGTATGACAATCTTAAGAGAATATGTATTTCTGTTCATAGTTAACTTGTGAGAGAGAGAGATGGGTGGGGCAAACAAACAGCCAGTCTCACAAATAGGGCATTTGAACATGCAAGGATAGCAACCTATCAAATATCAAACGTATTGGGGGCAAACAAACAAACAATCTCACACAAACAGGGCATAGAATATGCAAGGATGGCAACCTATCAAACATCAAGGAGTATGCAACCTAAAAAGAACAAACATATATATTTCTATTCAAAGTTAACTTGTGTGATCCTAAATAGTTGAAAACAAAAGTATATTCCAACCTTGCACCTTCTTTTGGCATCACAATTATGCAACAGATTCTACCATCACAGAAATGGAATGCAAAAATAAAACCCAGAAAGAAGCAAAATAATATAAAAATTATACATCATGCAGATCTCTTCCATCTCACAAAATTTTTTCAAAGCTTCATAGGCAAAATGGCATGTCTGATTACCACCCATAACCACTTGAAAGCCTCCCTGCCTATAGAAAATATAGGCTTTAAATCTTATTAAATAAAAAAAAAAAGGAGGAAAAAAGAAATGAAAAGGTACAAGCTCCTTACTCTATGGTTTCCACTCTTGTACAGAAAAAAAATGGAAAGAGAAGTGTTCGATTATGTGCTACCCATTTCCATTCGCAGCATCGAAACTGCCCTGTGCATTCGCATTAGCCCGTATCTTCTCCCGCCAATTCTCTCCCCACATCTTCGCCTCCGCCACGGCTCGCTCCCGATCAAAGTCCCTGTTCAAGATCCCAATTGTCTCCCTTGGAGAATCTTCTTTATCCACATCTAGTTCCCACTTACGGCCGGACCCTCCATCATCATTCTTCGCTAGCATCCTTCCACCTTTCTCATCGCTACACCTGCTCCTCCTTTCCCCACCAGACCTGTTGTTAGAATTAGGTACTGCATTGGGATCAAAAGCTTGGGATGCCAAATAGGCCAGAGCAGTCACAACATCAGCTATAAGAGGGCGGGAGGCAGCTTCCTCTTGGATGCACATGGAAGCCACAGCAAGAGCCTGGTAGAGCCCACGCATGGGGTATCGCCCTTGGAGCTTTGGATCAGCTAGCCTTGGCAGTTTCCTTCGGTCATTGAACATGGGCCGAGCCTGCAAAGATGCACATTTTTATTGAACGTGGGAAAAGCATAAGTTTTCATGCAGTGCTCGGGTATCTCAAGTCTACATCCATGTAATATATGAAAAAAGTAATCTAAATTCAAGAATGGTTTGGTTACTACACAAGCACAGCATTGTAATGGATAAAATTCACTGCCATTTATCTTCATGGTTGTATCACCCCACAATTGCTAACTCCCTTTGTTACTGCTCAGAACTTCCAATGGAAATTAAACCCATAGAAACATAAAATAGTTGGTCTTCCTTGACAGACATTTGTTGCCTAATCTCCCATGGTGCTGGTCCATTTACATCTTTATATGCCTGCAAACACATTTATTTCAGCATCTTAATGAACCAGTCATGGATGCTGGTCTTTCTTTACCATGGTTTTACTTTTACCTTGGTTTTGTTGAATTGATGATCTTAAAGGGTCTGTTCTGGTATATTGCAAAAATTACAATATGTTTTGCACATCTACGAGGTTTACAGAAATGAATTCTAATTTTAAAAATGAGTTAATAAATTTTGTTTTGAAAATTATAGAAAAAAGTGCTGTTGAACTATCTCTAAGTAGGATTTTGACTGCATCTTTCCGCTTCTATTTCCACCTAGTGGAAAAAGGTGAATAACTAGTTTTGTTTGATGCAATTTGATATTTTCAGTATATTAATTTGAATAATATACTCAGCAAAAATAGGCTAAAACAATTAGCTTGCCTGTCATTGCCTGATAAATCGCCTTATCAGACAACAAAAAGCAATATATATACATAATAAAAATGAAGAGTACAAACAATGATTATTTCATAGCACAAACTCTTGCCATACCATCCCGTACCATCCGGTACGGTATCTCATACCGTACCAATATTCTATACGGTATCTCATACTGTATCGAACCATGTACCAATATTGCAATAGGATGGGTGCTAGCGTGAAGTCTAATACCGAGACAAGGAATCTTGCTCCCAACTGCATCACTTTTAAATTGAAAATTGGGCAGTGCTCAAAATCTAATTGGGATACAAGTAGTGACTTGGCAAACACTACTATAAGCAAACAAAGAAAGCTTACCCATGAAACAAGATTTTGCTCCCCATGTGCTCTGGTGCTGTCGATGGCCTTCCTTCCAGTAATCAACTCCAAGAGTACAACACCAAAACTATACACATCAGACTTGACTGTTAATTGTCCAGTCATAGCATACTCTGGAGCACAGTATCCATAGGTTCCCATCACCCTTGTTGAGACATGTGATTTATCACCAACAGGACCGAGTTTGGCAAGCCCAAAATCAGAGAGCTTTGGGTGAAACCCCTCATCCAATAATATGTTGGATGATTTGAAGTCCCTATATATAACTGGAGGGTTCGCTTTATCATGAAGGTACTCCAACCCTTTGGCTGCACCTGCGGCAATCTTCATCCTTGCATTCCAATCCAATCGTTCTTTTTCAGGTGGGAGGTCTGTAAGAATCATAAAAATGTTTGATTGCAAGCTCCCAATGGTGCAAGCAAAAGCACTTGCTTCTTATATCTTACAATAATGAAAGACCTTTTGTTGATATGTTGAATCCAAAGTTGCTATTTTTATTGGGAAAGGAATATTTCAGATCAACTGGCATACATCAAGAACTGTTTAAAGTGACGATTATGATGTGTGAACCGAGTCATATAGCATTGTGGACTGTGTGAACTGAGGCATTGTGGATCAACCTATAGTCCATAAAAGCTTGGTACAGAATTTTCTGGCTGGCTCTCAGTCTTTTCATCGATGTAAAAAATAGCAGAGATATCTGACCAATATAGTTTCAGACAGAACAGGGACCAAGACCTAATAAGCCAATGGATGGAAACATAGACCCAGCTTGTTGGCTATGCAAATTAAGCTTATGCAACCAAGAAGCAACTCTCCCAAAGGGCCCCTAGACTTGGGAAGCAGACAAAACGAAGAGGTAAAATGGCAAGATCTTAGAAATTCTATGTAATCCAGTAGGATGACTTAAAACAATATTCATACATGTCTTGTTCATGCAGGTAATAAATCTCCAGTAATATGGACATAAATAAGGCCATTTACAAGCCCGAAAGATGGTGAAACATCATCACTGGGTTTGTCAGGTAATAATCATTAGCAACGGGAGAGTAGAAAGTGCCATCACTTGAACATCATGATATTCCTTGAAAACCAAAGAAAGAGCTGAATGGTACCACATGAGGGGGATCAGCAGCCACTTCTAAATTCTAACCGTAAGGAAGAGGCAAGTCACTTGAAAACCCTATTCTTTTGATGCTCACAACTAAAAACCTAATACCTAGCATAATTATAATCTTTCATGCATGATTCACCAAGGGCAGGTGAAAAATGGTCACAAGACTTGCACGTAACTCGAAAATTTTAGAAAGTCACTTGGCTTGCATGTAAAATGACCTAATAAAACAAAAGAATTTTGTCCCATATAAAATGCAGACCAGATCTTCTTTAATCTAATCATATATCAGACTTAGGATGAAAGGAATCAGATGAGCCAATTGAGTCCTGACCACCAGGTTATCCAGTTCGTTAACTAAAGTATGTCATGCTTACCTTAAAATGAACCAGGAAAGTTTTACTAGAAGTGCTACAGTGCCTACTCTATTGTAGGAACCAGATTATTAGACAATGAAATGGCTGCAAAAATAAGATTAGGGTGGGAATCACATATATCAGGGAAGCTATAATCTATTTCAAATAGAGTAAACCGGAAAACCATAAAAGTTGTTTTTGATATGCAAGACATAGGTTAGAGACAACATAATGAGGAAAAGTCATCAGGTTCAAGGGTAAAAAGATGTGGAAAAGTCACAGAAAGAGACTTTAAGCCGACAAAGTTCAAATGATTTGGCTTTCAATAGGTGACAAGAGCAGAGCTAGGCCTATAAACTAACTAAAAAAATAGATGGATTTAACCTGTTTATGCTGAAATACATCTTAATAGAGCAGATAAAGAAACAGGAAGATCCATTGATTATTTAAGGGTTAATTAAATAAAAAAGATCCATTAATTATTGACGCTTATCTCATACATATGCTGCAGTTAATCATCAAAATCATTCAATATATTACAACTTATGATCAGAACTACCATCTTCATAACTCCCAAAACTTGGTTAAACTAGCTTACATTTAGTAAGCATTGCGAATAAATGATTGCTATACATACAAAAAAGATCAGTTATATGAGTTCTCATGCATGACTCAACAGGCACATGCTGAATGGATGAAATCACAGTTGGGAAGAGGGGTGACAGTTGGATGTTTGAGAAAATGTTTGATAGAGTTAAGACTTTATGGTGAATGAAGAAGGTGGAGAAATCCTAGTTCACCATATTTGTCATTCTTAACCCCAAAGAAAATCAATAATCTAAGAATATCTGAGCTTCCTTTCACACAGAATTACCTGGTACAACAAAAATTGCTAGATTGATCCTAGTGTTTCTATTATTTACCTATTTCTTCAATTTATGAGTAAGCTCTTTAAGTTCCATCCAATGAATATGGTGATAATTAAGTCATCATTATAAGTTACTATTTATGATTTTGGATGAATCTAATGCTTTGGATGCAGAAAAATGAACAAGGGAAAGCACGCAGAAGATTTAGAATGGACAGTGATTGCAAAGATAAGAAATAGAGGGGAAGCATTGTTTTGTTTCTGATCCTAGCAGGTATAAATGGAAATAGAGATGATTCCTAGAAAATGGAATAACCTAACTCAAGTTGAGCTAACAAGCTACAGCTACAGCCATCTGCTATTTTTCACTTTATGTCCTTTCCACTTCTTATATAGGAAACATGTCAATGTGAGAGTGGAAACAAAGTTTCAAATTAAAAGCCCACAAAGAACTGGTTAAGCAAACCAAGAAGCAGCTTTGAGATGCTTGGAACAAGAAGACCTAATCCAATTTAAGAAGATGAAGATTGATTTGGATCATGCTTGTTCATATGGTTATAATCTGAGCATTTATAGAAGAATGACCTTTCTAATAATTATACTAGTTGGATCTGTATGAAGTAAACTAAATAAAATATCTAAACAAAGAACATCAGCATAATTTAAATGGAGATAAAAGTAGGCATTACAATTATTTCATCTGCCTTCTCTGGTGATAGAAACTGGATAAACATTCACCATCTTATAATCTTTCTACATTTGATTTATCGATAACAATTATGGTTTCAATTAATGCACAACCACAAATGTTTGCATAAAGTTAGGAATTCTACATATAGGAGTAAGGACATATTCATTCGAATGATGAGTTGCATCGAAAAAAATGGTCCAAAAATGAAAAGCTAAGAGCTTGCTACAGTAAGAATGCAAAGGCTCAATATTTGCAACTGAGATCATTCTGAGAATATATTAGTCTGTATGTCATGCCTTTTCAGTTTCCTGATATTTGCAAGAGAACTATCATAGAGGGGCAAAAAGGATTCAAGCACCAGTCAACAATATCAGATTGTTTGTTTATCGGCTTATCCTTTTCTCAATCAAAGAAAACCTTGAGTTTGACATAAGAAAGCAAAAGCAAAAGAAAGAAAGAAATAGAGAACAAGAAATTGCCTGAGAATATTATTTTCACATTATCTTACAACAAATAGCAATCACGCATTTAAAAGACCAACAAAAGGAAGAGTGTTATCATCTGTCATAGTGTAAAAAGACTACCAAAGTGGAGCACAGAAATCATACCATGCAAATGATCTTCCAATGATCCCAAGGGCATATACTCATACACAAGAAGGCGTTGATCTCCATCAGCACAATAGCCAATAAGATTAACTAGATTGGGGTGATGCAACAGGCTAAGCATGAGGACCTCCACCAGAAACTCTCTGTTTCCTTGAAGCCCATTCCGATCAAGCTGTTTTACAGCTACAACCTATGAAATATATAGACATACCAATCAACCAACTGCTTATTTTTGTTGCTCATCATTTTTACATTTGCTAATGGACTCGAGTATTGTCCAAACAAGGTGACACTTAGTTCACAAAATATTATCCTCTACCTCAAGCATATAGGAAGAGATCAAGTTATAAACACAACTCTCATGCAATTTGAATGAATTACCTGACCCGTGCCTTCGAGATGCCCTTTATAGACCCGCCCGAACCCCCCTTCCCCTAAAAAACATTCTGGTCTAAAATTCTTTGTTGCCACCGCAAGCTCCCGAAAGGTGAATGTATGTGCTGAAATATTAAAGCCAGGCCCCTCCTTTGTTCCCAATGACTCCTTTTTCGAATCCAAATTGCTTCTGCTCTTCATCCTATCAGCTCCTGCAAATCAAAAAGAAAAATCCAGATAAAAATCTCTAACGTGGTAGAAAACTGGGAAATCATCGAACAGAATCCATGATCTATAATTAAAGTTCTGAACTTTATAATGGATCGACAAAATGAATTCGACTGAGCTCATTCTTGATAAATCTTAAAACTCATTGAAATGGTTGAAGTTCAAACTAACCAATCGCACTCTATCATCAGAGAATCAACAAATCAAAATTCAAAATCCATCCTACCAATTGGAAAGACATACTAAGCTTAATCATTTGCAATCAGATCATAAATCGGTAAGATCTAATCAAAGACATATTAGGCTTCTTTTTTCTCGTTAACTGAGATTGAAGAAACCAAGACTGAGCTTCCATCTCAGCATAGAGAGCTCCAAGACTCTGGATCAGATCTATTCGCTGAATAGTTCAGTAGGAATACAAAACAATCCAACTCACCAGAAGATAATTTCTCCACACGAGGGGGAACCATCGGCTGCTCCTCCCTCCGGTCGTCTCTCCCTTCCGCTGGATTCAGGTGCGCTGCCTCCTTTGAATCGAAGCACGGGAAGCAACCCATTTCGCAAGAAGATCACAATTTGGGGAAGAAAAAGCCTCCAAGATCGGACTTTTCATCCAAATCTCTCCTCCACCGATCGCATTGAGTCGGTTCTGGGGCTCCCAGGATCGAATTCTATCAATACTTTTCGCGCTTTCAGATCGGATTGACGTGATTTGAAGCGAAGGGGAGGGGAAAAAATCGGATTTTTATAAGGGGAGGGAGAGAGAGAGAGAGAGAGAGAGAGAGAGAGAGAGGGAGGGGGTGGCGTGGGGTGTGAATGGCTAGTGGGGAAAGACTGACCTTGGAGAGGTGAGCCGTCCAATGCGTTGGCCTCGTACGCATGTACCGATATGCATACATGAAATTAGCTTCATGCCATCTTACATAAAACAATAGATTAGTTTAATATTAACCTATGATTATTATGGAAGGAAGCATGCAGGCTGCCCTACAAGATTATTTAATCATGGTAAAGCGAAAATCGACTAGGGGAGTGGGCTGCACATGGGGAAGAACATTCTTAGATGGCCTCAGAAGACCAGATTATCAGTAACTCCTAATTAAAATATCGGTAATTAAAATCTCTGCTCATCAGTGAATGCACAAAAATATTAAATTTTTTAAACATATAATTAGCGGTAAAGAAATTTAAAGATGTAAATAGGTAGAGGAACTCGATAGAGTAGGAGTCTTCCTAATATCCAATTAATGATTGTGCTAGAATTACCTTCAACCATAAACTCTTCCCATGCCTCTCTTAGCTCAGTTAATGGGATGGATATAGTTAAAAATCACCTAGTATATGGTTGACTTGCCAACGTTGTATTCAGCCACTTCTCCTATGGTGAACTAATTTCTAGCACCATATAAGAGAAAGTTTTCATGGGGTTAAATGGTTTGTAGCCAGTCGTGCATTATTTTCACTTGGCTTAATAAGCTTCATATTTGGTGATAAATATAAATTTCTTGAGTGATTTCTCAAAATAGAGCTGATTTATATATACTTCATGCATGAAAATTTTATATAGAAAGTGATTTTTGTCTGCGAGTACTGTAATAATCCAGAGCTTCATCCAAAAAGATTAATCGGAATGTATTATTTGAGCTTTTTGATCATATATAAATATTCAAAAACTTTTTAATAAATAATTAATATGAGATTAAATATGCATCCACATGGATCCTCACATGCTCTTTTTATTTAAGCTCTGATGTTCTTGTCAAACTAAAAATTTAAATTTATATATTCATTCATAGACATCACGAATTGACATTCTCATCAAACTAAAGATCTAAATTCATTTATTCATTCATAAATACTACGATCAGTTCGTAGCCAGTCCAATGAATATGTGTTGCACTATTTTTTAGCATACATGAGTTATGAGCCAGGTCCACTCTAATACTATTCGTAATAATTTAGAATTTCATCTAAAATAATTAGTCAAAATATATTATTTTAATTTTTTGATTATGTATAAATATTCAAAAAAAATTTAGTAAATAATTACTATGATACTAAATAAAATAAAAGAGGAGAAAAAAAAATAATAATAATAAGGACTTGCCTTGCGGGGAGCCCATGCGGTCGGTAAAAGTTTTATTTGCAGGAGTCTAGATAACATTATTTCTTCGTTAATTGGAGTGACCTTGTTTTAAGACATATTTAACTGTCTAATCAGAATTTGTTAAAAATATCAAATCTCACTCAGAATCCAACAGCAATCAAATTGATTTGAATGTCATTTTGACTAGAACAAATGCAACGTGTTTTTGTCCTAAATGTTATATCAAATACTGATTAAATTGCAGCAATCCAGCTTGGACCATGACCATCATGGAAATTTCAATTATGATATGTAATCTAATTTTTGAAGGAAAAAAATTTGCTCACAGGTCCTAGATTACCGTACGCGTTAGGAAAACGTGTGCTAAAGTTTGCTGGATTCACTCTTTTAAGTCGGCATCTCACAAAACGAGGTGGACCAACTTTGGTGGGAATTTGTCATCTACCAGATGGTTGGGATGATTGAATTTTCGTAAGTAGTCTAAAACGTCAAGCTAAGCAAACAAACCATGTCAAAAACCTATAGTGAGAATAAAAGTTGGATGATTGCCCTTGACCTATATATAAATGATGGTTAGGCTTTTGGAAACTTCCGTTATAAAATTCTAGAGACATTGAAGTATATTTGTTATCCAACTATATATATATAGAGAGAGAGAAGGAATCAGACTAGAATCAAGTTACTTAAATTTGGACTGAGATCTGATCAAATCAAAATTTTATAATAAGCATCCTACCTCAATGATTTAAATTATTGAATATTATCTATTATCTCAAAACTATTTATAAATAAAAAATTATATAATTTGAAGATATCTTTTCTATGCATCAAGTAATTAAAAATTAGATAATCTAAATAAAATTAAATTAGATATATATTTTGATCACTTGATGTATAAGTCGGAGGTTATCAAATCATATGATTTTTTTGTATGTAAGTAGTTTTAAAATAGTAGATTATATCCAATGACTTGGATTATTGATGTAGAAATTTTATTATCCAATTTTGATATGATCGGATCTAAACATAAATCTGATTAATCTTATCTAAATCTATTATATATATATATATAATATTGGGCTTCAATCGATTGGATCTCAGTCTATATTCGATTGGATCTCCAATCGTTCGATCAGCATGCATCTTCGAGCGCGCATCTAAAAAGATGCACCAGCTAAAAAAATGTGGGCACGTGCCTGAAAAAAATAGGTGAAAAAAATTAAGAAAAAAATTTGAATCTAAAAAAATTAGAAAAAATTCTAAAAAAAATCTAAAAGAACTAAAAAAAATCAGAAAAAAGCCTAAAAAAATCTTTAAAAAAGGAAGGCTTGCCTTCTTTATTTTTTTTATTTTTTGGTCCTACCTAAAAAATTTTTTTTTTAAAAAAAAAATTTCAGTCCTTCAATTTTTTTTCCAGCACGAAAGGTGCCTTCAGGGCGCATGAAGACGCCTTCAAGGCTTAAAAAAATAAAAAAATAGACAGCTAAAAAAAAATAATAATAAAATAAATAATAATGATAATGATAATTTTAGATTTTTTCTGACTTTTTTTCAATTTTTTTTAGATTCAAATTTTTTTATGAATTTTTTTTATTATTTTTTTCAGGCACATACCCGCGTTTGATTTTTTTTTTTCAGCCGGTGCGTGCACTCGAAAATACCCACTAATCGAACGGTTGAAATCCGATCGAATTTAGGCTGGACTCCAATTAACAGAAATCTGATCTATCTTTATATATATATATATATATAATAGATTTTATCGTTTCTATACAAATCATTTTGGATAGACCCATCTTGTGTCTTTTTCATGGCTAGTTGTCCTCTATTATAGTGCAAGATTTGTAAGGACCTGAACATTTGTTTGATAGGATTTGCAAGGATTTGAACGTTTGGATCTCTTTTCATTGTCAGGACCTGCTTAAGCTGGCTAATATGGGAACCCATGGATGACCTTTTTGGCTGGTGACGCCTGAAAACCCTAGATAACGCATGTCCATGGTTTTGGACGCGTTTGCAACATGCAAACAGCTAACGAATACGCGTCCAGTTTGAATGGCTTTTGAATGCTTACGTTTGAGAAACCTTCCCGAAGTTTGCCCCTCCTAAACATTTGTCTAGCGGGTGACCTGACCCACAACAAAGTGATGTACAGTTCTTTTTTTTTTTTTTTTTTTTTTTTGCAAGCACTGACATTTTAGACAAAGATATATTATCTAACAATTCTACAACTGTAATTTTCCTACGTTAGCTTGCAACTACACTTCTTGAACACATCATCTCTAGATATTATTGTTTGAAATCGTCCCTTTTCAACTTTTACTTTCTATCTTTAACTTTTATCTCTACAGTGATATAAGAGGCCTATTCAATTGCTCTTCAAGCGGACCCACAATTTGCACTTCTAAGTATTGGTCATATTGATCGGTAATACTTATGAGCATGCCTACTTTTGATGACATTTAAGCCCACTCCAACATCTAGGGTCATCATGGTATGACTTGTGTTGTTGAAGAGTGCATAACTCGGTGTTGTAAAGAATAAGGCATCGAAAATTTTTTTGTCGGATGAGATATATGCATATAAAAAGAGTATGAGGTTCTTTGATCATGGAATTTTATAAAATCTATATTAGGATGTATACTAAGAATCCTTTGAGTACGAAACCTTGCAACCATCTAGGATGATAATATCAATAATAATATTTAAATTTATGTTCAATAATTTAATTTATCTTTCATTATCGATGATTTTTTTTATTAGCAAGTTGTTTAAAGTAAAATGATCAATAATTATTAAATACTTTTACATAAATATTTTTTAAATTCTATTTTTAAGTTTTTACAATCCTTCTATTACATCAAATTATATTTTGATTTTCAATATTTTCCCACACACGCGCGCGCTATATATATATGCTGAGAATTTTTTGAAGATTCGTGAGTGCGAGATAAACCACCGCATTGCAGGGAACCCTCAGCAAATGCTGTCTATTATGACCCTTTATTCTATGGTGGACCTACGTCGCAGGGAAGCTTGGCCCCCACCATAAACCACCGCATCAATCACCTTCATTTCACTGAAAAGAAGCAAAGGCCCAAACAATGGAAATATGGATGTTCGTAAAATCGGACCATCCTTTCCCAAGAAAAAAAAAAAAAAACTCATACTTCAGGATGCATTTATTATGTAACCGAAATTAAAATTAAAATTAAAATTAATTGAAATAAAAGTCAAAGTTATTATACTCTTTAATGTATTTAATTTATAATTAAAATCAAAATCAAAATAAAATTTAAATATTAAAAAATAAAAATTAAATTTTGAGGGATTAAAGTATTATTTTCATTCTTTTCTAGAATTAGAATGAAAATAGAATTCTTCCAACTAAATGACTATAATAAAAAATTTTAATTTTAATTTATATTTCAGATTTTAACTCTTCCAATCAAACATACCCTTAATTTTTTTGAGCTGCAGGTTTATTTTCCAAATGGATTCTATTAGTTAAACAAAAAATAAGCGGGGTGGGCTGTCCACCCACCAAACCTGCTATAGATTGGTTACCATGCATAGAAGTAGCTCAGACCACAAAATACTAACAAGTTATTACTAATTTTCAACCAAATGGATGCTATTCTAAGCAAGTAATCATGTGCTTGCCTCCCAAAGGGATTGACTCTGCCTTATTTCTACCTGCTTAACCCTTTAGGAGTCTCCAATTTGTCATGCATTAATGCTACATCATGGCCTTTGGGTTTTCTCTCTCTCTCTCTCTCCGCAAGGAGCCAAGGAATGGTTTTAGTGAATAAATGGAGGCATATTAGCTCTAATAAATATACTTGGAATAGATTATTCATGTTGATGCTGAGATCTCTTCTTCACCGAACGCTTGATCCTGGTGGACTTGCCTTCTACTAAATATATATTCATCTTCCAATGTATTTTAGAATCAACATATAGTAGAACTGTTAATACCTTTATAACATTCTTCCATCCACTCCACAGGAAGGTTTATATAATTCATATTGGAATATATGCTGAGAATTTCTTGAAGATTATTTATAAGTGCGAGATAATATTAGCTCTATCATGTTGCTGAAATCCCAAGAGCAAAACCCTCTCCAGCTATTTGAACCTTTTGCAATGGCCCCCCGGCCTTTTTTTTTTTTTTTTCATCTTTTTTTGGTAAATTGCAATGCCCCTTTTAATGCTACTTATATATATATATATATAGATATCCTTCCTTGCTTTTTTTTTGTTTTTGAATTCTTTCGGAAGTCTCTGGATCTTGGGACGCACGTGGGGATACGGTTGTTATTTTGAAAAGTTGCCAAAATAATATTTAATTCTAAATATTTAAACAAAATTATCAAAGTTACTTGAAGGTGCTGACCGCTTACCAAGCAACCACAGTCCCTTGGTTGTCATTTCAAGAAAAACTCATTTCATTAGTGTGCAATTCACAGGAGGCATCTTAGATCATTGCTAGGGTTCACCATAGGTTGCAAGCCAAATCCCACTTTTCAAGAGATTTGGAGGAAAGCCACCCTTATAATTTAATTTATATATTATTAACAAGTGGCTTATATTTTGATGGAAAAAGCTATAGATCACTCGTTGTCGATCACCCGCTCGATTCATCAAGAGATGTAGAAATTAGTGATCGGCTAAATCTAGACGATGCTAATTTATAAATAAATAAATAAAATGATATGCCATATATATATATTTTTTTTATTTAATTATAGTTCACTTTCTAGACTTGGACCCAGCACAGATCTAGACCTAACTTTTGAATTGGCCTATAAATTAGTCCCATGATGACCCTTGCTAACATTGTAAATCCAATAAAAAATAAGTCATAAAATTGGAGATCAATTCAAGCTCATCTTTGGTGGCATGTACGAAATGTTGAGGTCAAACCAAAATAAACTGAATTCAAGTCACATCCATCACTCCGGCACGTACCTCACTTTCTAAATTTTGTTCACAAAAGTTAATTTTTTATGCCGACCAAAGATGGAATTCTATGGCCACATTTTTTTGTATCCTTGTTGCACCTCATATGATTAATTGTGCCATGAGGGACTACGTGTAATGAAGGATCTTAAAAAACATTTCCATATTTCCACTAGTCGATCACTAACCTAATATATATTCTAGTTTAAGACAAACGGCCATTAGAGACATATGGTCCAAGTCTACACCACCAACATTAGGTAGACAAAAAGTCTTAGGGGCAGGTTTTGCAAATCCCGAGGTCCCCTTCTACGAGTCCATGGCGTGGTCTCAACGGAAGAGACCAGCGAGTCTCTTGGGCCCGTTGAAAACGACTGCATTTCTATGCGACGTGTTTGAATGGGAAAGGTGTTGAGTGAGTCGTGCATGCTTAAAAAAACATGCGTTCTTTGGCAACCCTCTCAACCCCAGATAAGATCAGAATGACTGTTACTTAGCCTTAATTGCATTCATTCTTTTATGAGTGGATGTCAGGATTGCAATTGTTTCAGCAGCTGCACAATATAAATAATGAATTACAATTATTATAACATAGATTAGAATTAGATTTACCATATTTAGATTCAGATCTAATTCAGTCAAAACTATATAATAGAAAATCTATATCAATGATTTAAGTTATTGAATATGATTTACTAGCTCAAAATTATTTACACAAAAAATTATATAATTTAGAGATCCCTAACCTATATATCAAGTAGTAAAAAATTAGATAATTTAAATAAAATTGAATTAATATATTTTTTTATTACTTAATATATAGATTAGAAATTTTTAAATCATATGATTTTTTCTATGCAAGCAATTTTGAGATAATAGATCATATCCGATGGCTTCGATCATCAATGTAGGACCTCCATTATCTAGTTTTGAATTGATCGGAGCCTAAATCCGATTGACCTTACCTAAGTCTTCTCCTAATTGTTATTATTGTTGTAGAACATTATGATAACAGGAAAACAAAAGCTTTGTTATCCATATATAAAATATAAAGGATGGACTCCAGGACCATCATAACATCATATATATATATATATATATATTCTATGGAGAAGTATTGTGGTATTGTCACCTCAGCATCTCAGATGATTTTAGTTATGCCACATGGAATCAAAAATTTTAGCCGCACTAAGCCTTCCATCTTCCGACGAAGAGGGAGAAGGGTTCCTCCTCACGTCGGAGGGCTGTAAGGAACGATACCACGATCTCGAGCACCGCTTCTTCGCCTCCGATAGAAAGATCGATGGCGGGGGTGGTGGGTCGGGGTTAGAGATCCCCAAGCTCGAGGAGCTGCATAAGCTCTGTATTTGGGCCTCACGTGGTGGGGGTGGGGGAGGCCTCCTACTCCATGCGGGGGCCATAGAGGATACGAGGGGCGATTGCACAAGATGGGGGACGTGGAGGCGCCAGGGTCCAGGAGAGGAGGCGAGGGGGAGTGGTGGCGTCGGAGTTGAGGGAGGGGATGGGAGGGGGGTTGGTGGTGCCGGAGCTAGGAGAGGAGAGGGGAGGGGGTTTAGTAGTCATGCAGACGGTGGGTGTAGCACGAATGGTGATGGTGCGGCATCGCGAACGGCCACGACCTGAGCCTCACGCGGTGGGAGGAGGCGACAGGAGGAAGAAAAGGTATGGGGGAAGAAAAAAAGAAAAAAAAATTGAGAAGGAAAGAAAAAAATAATATTATTTTATTATTAATAATAATTTAAAATATTATTTTTAAATAATAATAAAATAATATTTTAAAAATTAAAAAAATATTTTAAAATAAAAGTAGGGGAGGGATAAGAGATGAAAATAGCATTTTTTTAAATATTATTTTTAAAAAATAAATATTATAAAAATAATAATATTTTTAAAATATTAATTTATTATTATTTTAAAATAGATAATATATTATTTTTTATTTTAAAAATAATAATATTCTAATTTATTTTTTAAAAAATAATATTTTTATTTTTTAAAAATAATATATTTCGATATTTGAATCGATCCATCAGATCAGATCAGATCACATCTAATAAATTATCCGCAAATAGAGCACGATACTCCATCAATTTGAAAGTTAAATTTTTGTATTTAATAGCCTCTAAAAATTAATTACAAGATACTAATGATGAAGTATGACGCCTTTCATTCTTCCTGCCCCTCCCTTCGAATTTCTCTCTCTCGATTGGGGGGATGGTGGTGGAGGCACCATGGGCAAGCAATGGGTGGGTGGTAGAATCGAGTCCTTCCATTCTCTGAAAAAAGATGAGTTTGATAGTATATTTTCTAAACTTTTTTTTTTAATTTTTTTTGATTGTTGTATTGTTTGGTGTTCAGTTAATTTTTTTGGATGATACAAAAAATAGAGAATGATAATATTCTGAGTATTTGGTAGGCAAAAAATTGAGAAAAGATGAGTGCTAAATTTTTTTTTATATCCAAAATCTATCAAAATAGTGAACTAATTTTAATCTTTTTTTTAATTTTTTATTTACTATCTTGCTGCGTTAATATTTTTTAAAGATCAGATAAGACTGTAAATCCTTTCTTAAATGATAGTTTCCTCTGAAGCTAGAAGGCTATGATCCTGCAAACTGTAACCTCCTAACCTGATGAGAAAAAAATTAGATCCAAATTTTTTTAAATATCTTTCAGCAAAATCCTCCTAATCCACTTAAGATTTCATATCCATTAAATAATCCATCAATGAAAGTAGAGGGCTGCTGCAAGCGCAGTAGCAATTCTTTCAAAACCCTCTTAAATGATGCTTTTAAATTACAAAATTGATGAGAGGCTCTCCCAAACACATTCTCTCCTACTTTCCTCGCCACTACCTCCCGTGGGTCTTTCAAATAATAATAAAAATAATTTTTAAAAAATAAATTATGTATTTTAAAAATTATTAATTTTTTATTATTGGTGTAGAATCTGGTTGATGCCGAATCGAGCTAAAATCGAGGAAGATGAGATCGCCGTCAATGATCTGCAAAATAAAATTTCGTCCAGAGTCGGTGGTGGTGGCAGCTCCGGAAAGATCCTCCGACGATCAAATCAACTCTTCTGACCAATAGAAATGGAGTGCTTAGAAAAGAGTTCTACAGAGTTTTGGAAAGAAAAAGAGAGCTTAGAGAAAATATATCTAGAGGTTTCTTTTTATAGACGGAGCCTATAGTAGATTGATGGTGACAGCCATACCGTCCGATAATGGGTCGCTCGAAGCCGCATGGGGTTTGCTACGAAGAGAGAGGTATCGCTAGACTGATAGTGACAGCCATACCGTGTAGTCATGGACTGCGTAAGATTTGTTATGGAGAGAGAGGTATCGCTAGACTGATAGTGACAGCCATATTGTCTGATCATGGGTCGCGTGGGATTTGTTACAGAGAGAAAGGTATCATCAAACTGATAATGGCAGTCGTAATTGTTCGATGGAAGCAGGCATTCGAAATCTGACTGAAGAAGATGTCCAGAAGAAGTTTGGCTCCTGAAGGAACCCAACTGAAAGAGAAGTTCAGAAAAAGTTTGGCTCTTGAAGGAATCCGACTGAAGAAAAAATTTGGAAGGAGTTCGACTCTTGGAGGAACTTGACTGAAGGAGAAGTCTGGAAGGAGTTCGACTTCTGAAAAAATCCGATTAAAGGAGAAGTCCGAAAGAAGTTTGGCTCTTGGAGGAATTCAACTGAAGGAGAAATTCAGAAAGAGTTCGGCTCCTAGAGGAACTTAACTGAAGAAAAAGTTCAGAAGGAGTTCGGCTCCTGAAGGAATCTAATTGAAGAAGTCCGAAAGGAGTTCAGCTTCTGGAGGAATTCGACTGCTAAAGGAGTCTGAAAGGAGTTCGGCTCCTGGAGGAATCTGATTGCTGGAGGAGTTCGAAAGGAGTTCGGTTTCTAAAGAAATTCGACTACTGAAGGAGTTTGAAAAAAGTTCGTCTCATGAAGAAATTTGACTGCTTGAGAAATTCGTAAGGAGTTCGGCTCTTGGAGAAATCCGAATACTGAAGGAATCCAAAAGAAGTTTGACTCCTGGAGGAATCCGACTGAAGGAGAAGTTTGGAAGAAGTTCAGTTTCTGGAGAAATTCAACTGAAGGAGATGTCCGAAAGAAGTTCGACCGCTGGAGGGGCCTGACTGATGGAGAAGCTTGGGAATAGTTCAGCTGAAATTCGAAAGAAGTTCGACCACTGGAGCAGTTCGGCTACTGAAGGAATTCGACCGCTGTAGGAGTTCGGCCACTGAAGGAAGAATTTTTGATCGAAGCTCTTCCATGATTACCAGTTGCATTAGGTTAAGTGTCAGACTGGACTTTAGTGGGAGCGGGGTTTATCTCTAATAATAGTTCTCCCACTCTCGAGTTCGAAATTCGAAGGAAGGGAGTACAAAAAAGGCGACTGCTGAAGTTCTTTTTCGGGCTCTGCATCCGTTGAGGTTGAAGCTCAAGAGAGATCTTATCTCCCGTCGAGATTGAAGGAGATCTTATCTTCTATTGAGGTCGAAGCTCCTGAAAGCTCGGGGGAGATCTTATCTCCAGCCGAGGTTGAAGTTGGAGCTCGGAGGAGATCTTATCTTCAGCCGAGGTTGAAGTTGGAGCTCGAGGGAGATCTTATCTCCAGCCAAGGTTGAAGAAGATCTTATCTTCTGTTGATGTTGAAGCTCGGAGAAGATTTTATCTTTAGTCGAGTTGAAGTCGGAGCTCGAGGGAGATCTTATCTCCAGCTAAGGTTGAAAAAGATCTTATCTCCAGCCGAGGTTGAAGGAGATCTTAATCTCCAGCCAAGGTTGAAGTTGGAGCTTGGAGGAGATCTTATCTCCAGCCGAGGTTGAAGTTGGAGCTTGAAAAAGATCTTATCTCCAATCGAGATTGAAGTTGGAGCTTGAGGGAGATAAGATCTCCCCCAAGCTCCAACTTCAACCTTATCTCCCCCAAGCTCTTATCTCCCCCAAGCTCCAACTTCAACCTCAGCTGAAGATAAGATCTCCTCCAAGCTTCAACATCAATAGGAGATAAGATCTCCTTCAACCTCGG
Source organism: Cocos nucifera (assembly GCA_006176705.1). Lineage (NCBI taxonomy): Eukaryota > Viridiplantae > Streptophyta > Magnoliopsida > Arecales > Arecaceae > Cocos > Cocos nucifera. The sequence goes on along the minus strand of QRFJ01000110.1, from coordinate 1,298,735 downwards.
TTGGAGATAAGATCTCCTCCGAGCTTTGATTTCAATCTTGACTGGAGATAAGATCTCCTCCGAGCTCCAACTTCAAACCTCGACTGGAGAAAAAGATCTCTCCCAAGCTTCAACGTCAACAGGAGATAAAATCTCATTCAACCTCGGCTAGAGATAAGATCTCCCTCGAGCTCCAACTTCAACCTCGACTGGAGATAAGATCTTTTTCGAGCTCCAACTTCAACCTTGGCTGGAGATAAGATCTCCCCCGAGCTTCCAGGAGCTTCGACCTTAACAGGAGATAAGATCTCCTTCAACCTCGGTAGGAGATAAGATCTCCTCCGAGCTTCAATCTCAATGGGTGTAGAGCCCAAAAAAAACTTTGGCAGTTATCTTTTTTGTATTTTTTTTCTTCGAATTTCGAACTCAAAAGTGGGGGGACTATTGTTGGGGATAAACCTGCTTCCATCGAAGTCCAGTCTGATACTTAGCCTAATGCAACTGATAATCACGGAAGAGCTTCGATCAAGAATTCTCCCTCCAGCGATCGAACTCCTTCAGTAGCCAAACTCCTCCAGCGGTCGAATCCCAGCCGAACTCCTCCAACGGTCGAACTTCTTTCGGACTTTAGCTGAACTACTCCCAGGCTTCTCCATTAGTCGGACCCCTCCAGTGGCCAAACTCCTTCCAAATATCTCCTTCAGTTGGATTTCTCCAGGAGTCGAATTCCTTTCAAACCTCTTCTTCAATCGAATTTCTTCAGCAACCGAACTCATTTCAGATTCCTCCAGCATTAGAATTTCTTCAGAAGCCAAACTCCTTATGGATTTCTCAAGCAGTCGGATTTCTCTATGAGCTGAACTCCTCCAACAGTCGAATTTCTTCAGAAGCTAAACTCTTTTCGAACTCATTCAGCAGTCAGATTCCTTCAAGAGCCGAACTCCTTCTGAACTTCTTCTTCAGTCAGATTCCTCCAGGAGCCGAACTCCTTCCAATCTTTTTCTTCAATCAAGTTTCTTCAGGAGTCGAACTCTTTCCAAATTTTTCCTTCAGTCAGATTTCTTTAGGAGTCGAACTCCTTTCAGACATCTCCTTCAGTCGGATTCCTCTAGGAGCCGAACTTCTTTCGGACTTCTCCTTCAGTCAAGTTCCTCCATGAGTCAAACTCCTTTCGAATTTCTCCTTTAGTTGGATTCCTATAGGAGCCGAACTCCTTCTGAACTTTTCCTTCAATCAAGTTCCTTCAGGAGCCGAACTCCTTTTAAACATCTTCTTCAGTCAGATTTCGAATGCTTGCTTCCACCGGATGGTTACGACTGCCATTATCAATCTAGCGATACCTTTCTCTCCATAATAAATCCCACACGGCCCATGATCAGATGGTATGACTGTCACTATCAGTCTAGCGATATCTCTCTCTTCATAACAAATTTCATACGGCCCATGACTAGATGGTATGACTGTCACTATCAGTCTGACGATACCTCTCTCTCCGTAGTAAACTCCACGTGGCTCCGAACAGCCCACTACTGAACGGTATGGCTGTCATCATCAATCTGCTACAGACTCCATCTATAAAAAGGGACCTTTGGATACATTTTCTTTAAGCTCTCTTCTTCTTTCCAAAATTCTGTAGAACTCTTTCCTAAGCACTCCATTTCTGTTGGCCAGAAGAGCTGACTTGATCGTTGGAGGGTCCTACCGGAGCCACCACCACTAACTCTAAATGGAACTTTATTTTATAGGTCACTGGCGGCAACCTCATCTTTCTCAACTTCAGCTCGATCCGGCATCAACCAAATTCTACACCAACAGGATTGGCACTAGAAGGAGGGCCCTCTATTCCTTAGGTTCTCTTGATCTTAAAAGAATGCTCAGCAGCGATCTCTCTTCTTATTTTCTAGAGTTCTTTTCGAAAAAAAAATGCCTCTTAGAAAAGCTCCGACTCGATGATTAACGACGTCTACAGTTAGATCTTGTCCAAATCAATCCATTTCTGCTCCAGCTCTGATAACTCAAGCTCCACCTGCAGCCATAGTGGATGCGGAGTAGTTCAACTTACTGATCCAGTAGGTTCACGATCTCACGGAGGTGGTGCAGGCCATACATCGGTAGGCTCTGATGCTAATTCAACTGAAGCAAGCTCTTTCGGAGCCCCATGATTCGGTTGGAGGATGGTCGACTCGGGCTAGCCGATCGATGACCTTTGAAAAGGAGAAACAGAGGGTAGAGAGCCATTGCTCGGACCATGATTCAACCCCAGAGGAAGCTTTGCTCCCATCCTACCAGAAAACTCTAGAGATCGACGATCGTGAAGATCTTCTGAATCAAAGGCTCTAGAAAATGAGCCGATGGATTGAAGAACTCCGCCATGTCGCTCCAGCTCCCTGTAACGATGTCTGCGCCGATCCTTCTTTCTTTCTCCGAATTATGCAAGAGTCCGTTCCATCGAACTTCAAGCTTCCCCAATATTTATTATTATTATATTTAAAAATATTAGTTTTTAAACATCTTTAAATAATATTTTTAACAAATAATGTTTCTAGGAAGAGCAAATAGGATCAATATAAAAAAGGATATTAATTAAAATAATATTTTTAATTCTTTGGTGAATATTTATAATTCATGAATATTTTTATAATTCAAACATACAATCGCTATTTTATATAATATCTTTTAACGAATATTCTGAAAGCACCAAAAAATGAGGAAGAAAAAAATTATCAAAAGGAAAAAAGAAAAAAAGAACAAGAAGAGAAAAAGGAAGAAAAAAAAGAAAAAGAGAGTTTCTCTCTCTTTCTTTAGTGGAGGCACCGGGGGCGGCGGTATCGATAAGGGCGTCGGGAGGTACGATCAGGATCGATGTTTGTCGAGAGAGGAGGACAATGATGATGAGGCGGCATCGATAGGCATGAAGAATGTATGAGAAGAAATGAGGGGATGGGAGTACGATCAGGATCGACATTTATCGAGAGAGAAGAAAAGCCATGATGGGACGGCATTGACAGACATGGAGAAGGTATGAAAACAAGAATGAAGAAGAACAACAATAATAATAAAATATTATTTCATAAAAAAAAGAAGAAAAAGAAGAGAAAAAAAGAAAGAAAAGAAAAGAAAAGAAGAGAGTTTCTCTCTTCTTTCAGTGGTGGCACTAGAGGTGGCAGTACTGATAGGAGCATTGGAGAGTATAATCGGGATCGACATTTACCAAAAAAGAAAGGAAGCGGTGGTTGGGCGATAGGGGGTGGGGCGGCACCGACGGACGTAAAAAAGGTATAAGAAGAAGAGAGGGGCAGAGGTGCAATCGAGATTGACATTTATCGAGAGAGAAGAAAAGCCATGGTGGAGCGACAGGAGGGTGAGGTGGTACTGGCGGATGCATAGAAGGTATGAGAGCAGGAAGAAAGAAGAGAAAAGTAATAATAAAATATTATTTTATAAAATAATAAAAAAAAAATATATATAATATATATAATAAATAAATAAAATAAAATATTAAAAACTAAAAAATATTTAGTATGAATATTTATTATTAAATTTTTTTAATAATTATAGGCCATAATTATCCATCCCGCATAACATGCGGTCTTCGACTAGTTGTTTATTTAAAACCCTAATGTGGTCTCTTATAGTTAAGGATGTGCATTCGGTGTCATGAGCGACCAAAGTTATTGATCTGCTCATAAAAATTGTAGATGAAATCAAATTCTGATCTAATCATAGAGAAAGAAGTAATTCCTTCAACATATTCCACTCAAATCTCTTAAAAAAATTAAAGAAATAGAAAAATTAATAAAAGTAGAGTCTAAGTCCCTTTTCCTTTCATTAATGAATATAAAACTAGGTTACAAAGTCTATATTTATTCTAATAATATTTGATCATATATAATTTGGATCATATTTTTTTTTCTAGTTTAAAAAAATTAATTTTCTTGAAATAGATATGATTAGTGTAAATAATCATGAAAAAGCTAAAATTTTATAAGAAGTAGGCCTCAACTTTGTTGTCAATTTACTAGTTCATTTGAGTCTTCTTATATTGGAAAATATATTCATCCAAGTCTTTCCTCAAAAGAAAGTTTTTGCACTAACCAATATGTTTTGGGATCCAAAAAATGGAACTTAGCCCTAATCCTACATCTTTAAGAGATGACTCTATAAGGTAAAGTTCAAAAAGTTATCTAATTTCAAAAAAAAATTGTCAATTAGATGCTTGAGCAAGCTAAAATTTTCAGAAGTTTGGTATATAATTCAGCTTTCTAATATGGTACATCTCACTTCTGCATCTTGTCCAATAGCAACCAGAGTGATCTATATTAAGCTTAGTAATTCTTTTAAATCAAATCCAATATTAAAAAAAAGTTTATATATCTAAATATGTATTAAATTATTTATTAATGTGAAGACAAGCAAAAACGAGGCAAGGACAACAAATAAAAGTGGAAACCGCCCACGGAACTAGAAGTATTATAGCATCATTAATATGCAAACCATGAGCATTTATTCAACAAATTATGGATAAATCTTATGTAGATGAATAACCATGCAATTTTTATTTTACTTAATTGCTTGAAAAGCACAGACAATCATACCCTTAAGGAAAACAAAAGTTTGTGAATTCTGGACTCATTTAGCCAAATGTGGTTGATGTGCCTCTAAAACATTCAATCTTTTGGTGAGTTGGATATGAATAACATATGGATGGGCTAGGTCTAGTTTTTAACATCCTTTCTCTTGCTTCAATTTTAGACCAACTTTGTGGCATGATTTATGTGATCTCTCAAATCCAATCTTGGGCTAATTAAATTAAGTTAGACTTTAGATTATGTAATTTATTATGGTATTTTTAATTTATTTTTATGATTATCATAGGTTTGAGCCGTAGCAAACAATTATAAATGGGGAAAGGCACCGATCTAGTGCAATGGAAGATTAAGTGAGATAAAGATTCTGGTGTAGTACTGTTGCATCAAGAGCATGATGATGACCATTTATCTAGTTGATAGCAGCTCTGCCACCATTCAACACCCAGTTGTGCAAAAAAGCGACAGTCGAGGGGGAACTAATGAACTCTAAACTCATTTCAACTCAATGCTGTGAGATGCCTGAGATGCTAAATGATAAACCTCCTTTACTCGACCCATTTCATGATTACTTCTCCGCACTTCAGGTCACCATTTAAGCTTTTAGAGATGGTTGTCTTGAGAATTTTAATAGATAATGCAGGTTGTTACACTCCATTAATCAAATAAATTTCCATTTCTTTAGATTCATTGTCTCGTTTAACCCTCGGGTCAGTATATCTGCATACAAAATGAAAAGGTATAGTGATAAAGGACTGTTGGGATCATTAAATTTGCTCCTTCGACTTAACATTGACTTTCCAACATACGGTTGGCATCACCGACTAAACAACGAATATACCAAACCTTTAGTCGATGATGGACGACCATGAGTTGACTGGAAGATTTTCAATCAAATGAATCGACTGTTAACCAATTTTGATGCCCAACTCATAATCGATAAATCTTACGGATGACCGACCATCAATCAGTTGACCAACGGATAATCGATAACTCCCGATCGACTCTCCAATAAATGGAACAACTCCAAGAATAAATACTACGGATCAATCGGAATGTCATAACTACATGGTTAACCAGACTAACAATATTACCAACGTATAATCGGTGCAACAACAATACCGATATACCATTGATATATAGTCCGTATAATCTATATTCTTGGTACAGAACGTACATAACGGTCTCTCCACGATCACATAATGGGCATTAACTGCTTCCACTATACCGGAATAAGCGAAACCTCACAACTTCTGACTATTACAGACGGTTACTAATATTTCACCTATAAAAAGAGGAAGGTAAATGAACAGTATGGGTAAGACAATTCGGGACTGAACTCTACCAAATTCTATTTCACCAATCCTCTACTAACTTAAGTATTGAAGGATCTCCACCGAAAATAATTTTGGTCAAAGCAGACTCCCTTTTGCACGAGCTCTTCTCTGATGACAGGCACAATAAAGGATTGGCTGCAACCGATTGGCGCATCAGATGGGGGCAAGAGAGAATCATTAATCAAACAATATTTGCAATGACAAAAACTCGAGTCCAAAATTCCACTGGCTCCGCCAAGTAATCTTTCCACCGAGAAGACCTTCCTCCTCCACCTCCAATGGTAGAGCCTAACTCTTTACGTCCAGCCATTCGGCAGGATGCCCAAACCCACCAACTTGCTACATTAATGCAGTAGATGAAAGTCTTGATGGAGGTGGTACATGGCCTCCAACAGCACCAATAGCAACAACAACCAATAGTGGAAGAGCCGGTGGCACATACAGTGCCATCTAGGCACAGCTGCAGTGCCCCTCGATGATCCTTATCTTCCTCACCGCATCGAAGCGTCACCATCTCAGCATTCATATTATGCCACTCGTCATTCACGACGGTCGATTTCTCTTTTTTTCGATGTAGCATTCAGAAAGAAAAGAGACCGCGTCTATCGTTGACTTTTCGATCCTCGACTTCTTCAGAGGACTCGATCCCTGAATTCTCATAGTAGCAGCAACTCAACAACTATGAACGCAAGTTCAAAAAAATTAACCGCCAACTCGCTCATTTATGGGTGAACAATCGGAGGGTCCCAGTGATCTCAGCATCCATACAACCCCTCATTTTCTCAACGAATCATGGATGAACCGATCTCATCTCGATTCAAGATGCCGCAGATGGAGCCATATGATGGCTCCACAGATCTAGTTGATCATCTAGAGAGTTATAAAACTCTCATGATGATTCAGAGGACTTCTAACGCCCTCTTGTGCAAAGGCTTCCTAGCAACTATTCGAAAAGCTGCTCGAGCCTGGTATTTTGGACTGCAATCGGAGAGCATACGTTCCTTCGAGCAGCTGAAAAATTCTTTTGCAGTCTACTTTAGCACCAGCCGAAGGATGCCGTGAACCTCCGACAGTCTCTTTTCCATTAAGTAAAATGAAGGAGAGACTAAGAAATTTCATGGCACATTTCAACGCTGCCATACTTGAGGTCAAGGACCTCAATGAAGATATGGCTATTTCGACATAAAAAAAGATTTGAGGGAATTCAGATTCACTTACTCTCTGGATAAGAACCATCCTCGGATATATGCTGAACTTTTGAAGCATGCATTCAAACATATTCACATGGATGAAGGCACTTCTGACTGACGATAGCCAGAAGAAAAAGGTCAAAAAAAAAAATAGAAGAAAAGTAGAGCTCCTATTGAACCAAGTCGGCAACCAATCGACAAAAGAGTTTCACCATTTCGATGAAGTCTAAGATCTAACAAATATGGTACAAAATATGACTCCTACACTCCACTGGCTACTCCTCGTGCATAAATTTTGATGGAGATCGAAGGAGTAGAATACCTTCGACAACCCCCACCGATGAAAGCATCATTGAGAAGCCATGATTGAAAGAAGTACTGTCGGTTCCATCATGATCATGATCATGATACCGAATAATGCATCCAACTCAGAAATAAAATCAAGGCCCTAATTCGTCGAGACTTCCTCGACAAATATTGGTAAGATCCTTTGACTCAAACTCCTGCTAACCGACAACCTCAATGCCAACCTAAGGAACCGAACGATAATCAACCAACGACAGGAGTCATTAATATGACCTCTGGATGATTGAGGGATTGGAGGATAACTTTCGAAGAAGAATCGACTAACAAATAAAGTAATTTCTTTTTTGAATGATGATGTATGGAGAATTCAAATTCTTCATAATGATGTTGTCGTTGTTTCAACAACGATAGCTAATTATGATGTAAAGAGAGTTCTTATAGATAATGAAAGCTCGACGGACATTCTTTTCTACTCGACTTTCTTCCAAATGCGACTACCGACTAATCGACTCAGAACAATCTTGATGCCTATAGTTGATTTCACTGGAGATGCAGTAAATGTGGAAGAAAAAATCACTTTCTTCATCACTATAGGGACTGAACCACAATAAAGCATCATTCTCACTGCATTCATGATTGTTCGAATTTCTTCGGCTTATAATGCCATACTAGGATGACCCGCACTCAATGTGCCGAGAGTGGTAGTATCGACTTTTCATCTTCTTGTCCGATTCCCAACTCATGAGGAAATCGGCAAAGTGCTTAGGGATCAACAACTAGCACTATTTTATTATCTCTATCGAAGGTATTAAACCCAAAGATTCTCTGATGATTGATAAACTTGATCAGAGAGATAATAAAGAAAGGGATGAACCAGCAGAGCAACTAGTGCCGATCCCTTTATAGGAAGTAGATCCAACAAAGACCATTTCGATTGGATCATGATTGTCCAATCAGAAATGGAGTCAATTAGTAGATCTACTAAGAAAAAATATTGATATATTCACCTGGTCAGCAATTGATATGCTAGGAATTCTCTTTGAAGTCATAACTCATCGACTAAACATCAACCTAAAAGCTAAGCCGGTGAGACAAAAGAAAAAAATCTTTCATCCCCGAAAGGCAAAAGGCCATTGATGAAGAGGTTGACAAGCTCCTCGCTGTTGACTTCATCAAAGAAACTCACTATCCCGACTAGCTTACAAATATTGTGGTGATAAGAAAGGCCAATGATAAATGGCAAATTTGCATCGATTATACCGACTTAAATGAAGCTTATCTAAAGGATAGCTTTTCTTTATCGAAGATTGATTAATTGGTCGATGCAACGTTGGGATACCGACTGCTAACATTTATAGATGCCTTCGTAGGTTATAATCAGATCTAAATGACACCAGAAAATGAGGAGCACACTATTTTCATAATCGACAAAGGCATTTACTATTACAAAGTAATGCCATTCGGTTTAAAAAATGCTGGAGCATCTTATCAATGATTGATCAATAAGATATTTAAAGATCAAATCAGATAAAATATGAAAGTCTACATTGATTATATGCTAGTGAAAAACATCCAGACCAACGACCATATCTGAGATTTGAAAGAAGCCTTCGACACACTTCGACAATATTGAATGAAATTAAATCCGACTAAATGTGCTTTCGGCATAACTGTAAAAAAAAAATCTTAGATTGTATCGCAAAGAAAAATTGAGGCCAACCCAGAGAAAATTAAAGCCATCATCGATATGAAACACCCAATTTTCAAGAAAGAGATACTATAATTAAATGGAAGAATCGTTGTGCTCAGTCGATTCATTTTGAAGTCGACTGAGAGGTGCCTACCCTTCTTCAAAACTTTACGATAAATGAAGGACTTATTTTCATGGTCAGATGAATGGCGACAATCTTTTGAAAACCTGAAGAAGTATTTGATGTCCCTACCACTACTTGCAAAATCGAAGGTAGGAGAAATGTTATGTCTTTACATGGCTACATCAATGAAAGATGTTAGTTCAGTCCTTGTTCGAGAGGATGAAAGCTGAATTCAACGAGCCATCTACTATACTAGTAAGGTGCTTCACAACATCGAAATTTGATACTCGAAGGTGAAGAAATTGATCTACACCATGATTATATCAACTCAACAACTCTGGCTATATTTCTAAGCCCATTCGATCATGGTGTTAATGAATCAACCATTGAAGGCAATCTTACACCGATCGGATACTTCCAATCGAATGACGAAATGGATGATCAAACTCAACGAATTTGACATTCAATATCGCTCACGACCATCAATGAAGGCTCAAATGTTAGCCAACTTTATTGCCGAATGCACCGTATTTGATGATAAACCTGAACAAGAATTCAATGATAAGTAGGGAATAGTTGAAGGTTCTGAGATCGAACTTGATTCGGTATGAATACTTCATGTAGATGGAGCATCCAATGCTCAATAAAATAGAGCTGGTCTCATCTTCACTAACTCCGAAGGAATTGTCATTGAGTATGTCCTTTGATTTAATTTTAAAGCATCAAATAATCAAGCCAAATATGAAGTATTGTTAGTCGGCTTGAGAATCGCTAAGGAGCACAACATTAATAATCTAAAGATTTTCACCAACTCAACTAATAATGGATAGGTCAAAGATGAATATGAAGCCCATGATCTGACTATGGCAAAATACCTTTAGAAGGCGAAAGATCTCATATCGACCTTCTAATATTTTGAGATTTTCTATATCCTAAGAACGAAAAATGCTCGAGTCGATGCACTCTCTTGACTCGCAATAACTTCTTCCAATCTTCTCGACCGAACGTTCATTGAATATCTTGAACAGCTAAGTATTGACAAAGTCAATGAGGTGCTATAAATAAATGATGAACCAAGTTGGATGGATTCAATTATCCAATATTTTATCGATGGAATCTTGCCCGAAGATCCTTTGGAGGCCAAAAGTCTAAGATGAATCGCTTTGCAATATATTTTGATGAGCGGACATCTCTACAAGAGATCATTTTCATTTTTTTTACTCAAATGCTTAGGGCCAACCAACGCCGACTGTGCTTTTTGAGAAGTCCATGAAGGAATTTGCAAAAATCACTGGGGGGCAAGTCATTAGCCTATAAATTTCTGCGTTAGAATATTATTGGCCCACTATGAAGAAAGATACAGCCGATCTTATTCAGAGGTGCGATCCATGTTAGAAATATACCAACATTCAACATCAACCAACCAGTTGACTGATATCCATCATAGCACCATGGTCATTCGTGCAATGGAGGATGGACATTCTCGATCCTTTTCCTCTGGTGTCTGGTCAAAAATTTTTTTTTATGGTTGCAATGAATTACTTTACCAAATAGGTGAAAGTTGAACCATTAGCATAAATCATAGAAAGCAAGATAGAAGACTTCATTCAAAAGTCAATTATATATAGATTTGGATTACTACATACAATAATCACTGACAATGGTCATCAGTTTGACAATTAAAATTTTAGAGAGTTCTGTGCAAAGTTTCATATCATACGTAAACTCATATTTGTCGGTCATCCCCAATCAAATGATAAAGCGAAAGTTATAAATCGAACAATTCTACATGAAATCAAAATATGGCTTAATGAAGTAAAGAGCCATTGGGTAGAAGAACTATATTCGGTCCTATGGACATATCGGACAACCTCTTGCATTCTGATAGGAGAATCACCATTCAATTTAGCATATGAAACTAAAGCGGTGATCCTAATAGAAATTGATCTACCATCAATGAGAGTTGAATATTATGCAGAACCGAATAACTCTGAATCACGAAGAGCTGACTTAGATTTATTTTTTGAAATTCGATAAGAAGCTCAAGTTTGATAACTACATACCAATAAAGAGTCATTCGATATTATAATGCAAGGATCAAATCGAAGACATTTCTTCCTGGAGACTTAGTCCTAAGAAAAGCAGAAGTCTCAAAATCTCTGGATCAAGAAAAATTATCTCTAAATTGGGAAGGGCCTTACAGAGTGACCGAAACCTTTCGTCCGTGTGCATACCGACTAGAAACTCTCGATGGAGCGACTATTCCATGAACATGGAATACAGACAACTTAAAAATGTATTACCAATGAAGTTGTCTAAGTATTTAATGAAATGATTAGATTTTAACTTTTTTTCAATTTGACTGAGTAATACATGACTGATAATATGTTGTCCAGAATAGCCTTCAATCAACAAACAGTTGAAATACTCACATTGTCGATTAACAATCAATCATCGAACAATAATTCTACAACCCGCCGACTTAAAGTCGGAAGGATAACTCCAATCGATTGATGATCGGACAACTCAAAATTATGCCGACTTAGCTACGACTAAATAGAATTTTATGTCGACTCAACCAAGGTTGAGAGAAACTTATGCCCACATTATTCGAACTCAGTGAAAAACATACTGACTTGACTCAGGTCAGTCAAAGGATATTCAGCTTATTCCTGTTTATCAAATACAAAAGAACTTCATGCCTAAACTCTAATCAACTAAAATTCAGCTATATGGCAAACTTTGTGATTATCTCTACTGTAGTTCAACGTTCGATAAGTAGACTAATATTTGGCTGTCAATTAAAGAACGAAAGACAATACTTAGAAAATTTTGACATAAAGAAAGTTTCATACTTAGAAAAAATTTTCTTCATTCATGTTTGAAACTATTACAAAATCTGGCTGAAGCCTAATTACAAGATTGGATTTTTACCCAATAACAAAAAGAAAAGAAAAAGGAATCTACTATGTACAAACTGATCAATGATCGACATCTTCTACTGCTACTACCTCTATGACGGCTAATGCCGAAGCAAGCTCTTCATAAGTCAGAGGAGGTTCTACAACAGCATCTTCAGAAGTTGGGGCAGGCTCCACAATAGTCAGTGCTTCTTCAGCCAATATTTCTTCAGTAGGTATTTCTTTGGTCAGAGCTTCTTTAGTCAGAGCAACATCGGTTCTGTCTGATTCATCATTGGACTCTGATACAATGATGCAACTCAAGTCTAGATCTGGATAGACCCTACTGACTATATCTCTGCTGTTTGCATATCCGATCAAGTAGGCTACACGACCGTCCATGAGAATCTCATTCTTGAAGTCTTTCGAACTCTAATATTCTTCAACGGCCTATTCCTGTGCCCGATTGAGTGTTGCTTGAGCAGACTCTAGTTTTACTTTGGAAGATTGGAGTTTCTTCTGCTCCTCCAACTCCTTGATGCAACCATCGTGCTCCTTTCGAAGTTGATCGATGTCGCATCTCTTTCTTTGGATTTGAGGCTCTTGAGTCTCAATAATCCATTCGACCATCTCAAGATCAGCATGCGCTGACCCCAATCCAAGATGCATTGACTCTAATTGGATGCATGCCAAATCCAAATCGGTGCAAGCCGATGCTAATTCGGCTTTAAGTCAAAAGATTTCTTCTTCTTGCTTCTTCTTCCACTTTGCCACTTTTTTTTCTTGATCATTGGCGGCTTAGAGGTGTTCAAGGGCGGCATCTTTTTCAACAATTACCACCATCACCTTTTTGGACCATGCATGATGTATGTCAACAAAGGCTTGGAACCCTTTCTCTAACATCGACACGTCATATGCCACCTAAAGAAGGAGAAGAAATAAGTTAATATACCGAACAAGAAGAAAACAAAGAGAAGAGAAAGATAATAACGTACCGTAATAAGTGATGAATAAAAAGAAGAAAACATATCAGCCATAGTCCGATTCTTCTAACTCTCCTTATTAGTCGGAAGAAGAATGGCTTTGATCAACTGCTTCTCCAATATCGGGTTTGTTAGAGTCGACTCTCCAATAGGAATCCGAACATCGATCGACTCCACAAAACCACTTGGAGCCTCACTTCCAGTAGAAGTCGCTGGAGCCTTCCCTTGCCTTCGACTTGACGGCCCAACATCCATTCGGGTGTAAGGAGAGTTTGAGAAACTATCGGCTGCTATCCTATCGATCTTGAATCGGGCATTAAAGGCACCTGACATATAACCAGCTTAATAGAAGCAATCGGTGCCTCTATGACCACTACATCATCATCGTCTGACTCTTCAACTATCAGATGAATGACATCCAATGGAGCTCGAGTTGATGGAAGAACTGCTGGAGCCACCAACGTGATGATTGCCTCCCCAGAAGCACTTAAAATTGCAATCGATGGAATGTTGGTCTGACTGACTATCGCCGATGGTAAATCAATCGGGAGAACAGTCACCTATGGAGCGTCGGGTCAACTTTTCTTCGACCCTCGTGATAACCTAGCATCAGTAGCAAACTTTCTCTTGCCCATGTATCGACGAATATTAGCCACCAAAATTGATGCCGAAGGATGCATAGCTGCAAATAAAAAATAAGATTAAGTATAAGTTAGAAATCAAGCGAAAGTAAAGATCCTAAAAAACCACTTCAGACAATACTAGCGGTCAGTGTCGAACCAAGTTCGGCATTGTACAAAGCCTGATTCATCAACAACTATCTCTACGGTGGGGCTTCCATATCTTTTAACTTGAGAAAATCCTTTTGGTCGGTAGCATCGACCCGATTGTTGTCATTCAGATTGGTTCGGAGTTCTCCAAATGAAAGAAAAACTCCAAGGAAGAGAGGAAGGAATAAAAAAAATGGATCTTCCAATCGTGGATAGACGAAGAAAGATCGAAAATGAAGGATAGATCCTTCCTCAGAGCAAAAATCCACCAACCATCGGTCTTGAGGTAGGGACAAAGTGTGAAAAAAGCATGAAAAAGTGATAACTGATGAACGATTAGGATGGAATGATACAACAGAGCAAAAGAAACAAGAATCCAAATAGAATTTGGTGCAAACAGCACTAGACAGACCCGATAGTAGTCCAGAACATTTCGAATGACTTCGAGACTAGAAAATAAAGACCTGACTTAAGATTTTCTATGTAAAAAGCAACCTGGCCCATAGGTGGAGAAGTCATCCTACCATCTAAACTAGGTGCAAACAGCCAAAATTGCTTCAGGATATGATATTTTTTCTGAAGATAGTTGATGGCAGAATCGATTAGCGAAGAAACCTCCGCTGCTAGACTAGGAGAGAAAACTCCGACTGAACCAGATGGCCAACCACTATTTTCTACTTTACTTCTACCAGCCATTGCTAACAATAACAAAAGATTCTAAGGAAGCAAAGGAGGAGAAGAAATGTAATCTAAAAAGTCAAAAGAAAACTTGGAATGCAAGAACAAAAGAAGAAGGCTTGAAACCTTAGAGCACCAGTAGGAACTCTCAATCACAATAGAAAGTTTAGCAGAAAGTGAAAGCATCCCTATATATATGGGGGTCACCAACAGTCGGGATAATTTTGATAAAAATGAGGTCATCCAGATTTTTGACACGTGGCAAAGTCTGGACCGACTGATATTCGGACGCTTCAATGCATCCACTGTCAGAGCATGCAATGATACAATTATCCATGAGAATAGTTGGAGACCAATAATAGTTTGACATGTGGTATCATCGGATTAGGCTGAAATTAAATCGATCAGACCGTTAGACTGTCAAATCACCTTTTTAGCCGAATGCTAATAATGACTGCACGATCGTTGAAATAATAAAATGACTGAAAATTTTTCTCGTTGCACATGCTAATAATGGTTGTACGGTCATCAAAACAGTCAAAAGATTTTTTTGACTTACGAAGCAATCATTAATGCTGAAAGAAAGATAGCCACCAAAAGGGGCCAAGTCACCTGCCCTCTCCCATTTTGAACTCGAGCGAGGGGCAACTGTTGGGATCATTGAATTTGCTCCCTCGACTTAATATCAACTTTTCAACATACGATCAGCATCATCGACTAAATAACAAATATACCAAACCTTCAATCGATGATGGATGACCATGAGTCGGCTGGAAGACTTTCAACCAGATGAACTGACTATCCACCATTTTTGACGTCCAACTCATAATTGATAAACCTTATGGACAATCAACTGTCAATTGGTCAATCGACGGACAATCGGCAACTCCCGATTGACTCTCAAACAAATGAAATGACTTCAAGAATAAATAACTGCTGACTAATCGAAATGTCATAAACTATCAATGGTCAGCTGGATTAACGATATTACCGATGTATAGTCGATGCAACAACAACACCGACATACCATCGGCATACAATCGGTGTGACCTATTTTCTTAGTATAGAATGCTCATAACGGTCTTTTCACGATCATATAATGGACATTAACTACTCTTATTATATCGAAATAAGCAGGACCCCATGACTTTTGACCATTATAGATGGTTACTAATATTTCACCTATAAAAAGAAAGGTAAATAGATAATATGGGTAAGATAATTCAAGGCTGAACTCTGCCAAAATTCTATTCTCAATATCCTATTCGTCAATCCTCCACTAACTTAAGCATCGGAGGATCCCCACTAAAAATAATTTCGATCAGAGCAGACTTCCTTTTGCAGATGCTTTTTTTCGATGATAGGCACAATAAAGGATTAGCCGCATCAAGGACAATCCTACCAAAGTCCTATGATGGAAGTAAAAGATGGTGTTAGAGAACTATTGACAAATAGTAGAAAAGATGGGTTTTTAACATATCCTATTATCCATTTGATCCACTATTTAAACAAAGCAAAGTGGCACAGGACAGCATCCAAATAGCCTCAATTTACCTTATTCTAGGCCCTCTCCATGTCCACTTAGCATGATGAAGGGAAGAAATGAGATTGTCTACGATGCTTCCCTCTACCAAGAAAGCAGCTTGCTCCTTTGAAACTAGAGTTTCAACAACCTTGCACATTTGCCTGATAGAGATCTTTAGTAGCCATTAGTTTATGTAAGAGGTAGAACATAAATTGATCTGTCTATAATGAAATGGCTTTTTGGATGTGTTCAATCTTAGGAATAAGAACCACAAACATTGGTTTTCATGAATGTGGCATGAAATAATTTATGAAGGAAGTAATGAACAACTTGAATGATATCTTGTTCAACAACATGCCAATAAGCTTTTAAGAAGAGAGGGGAGAAGCCATGTATGACTAGTTGGCAGTCTACCTATTAGCTTTTGCAAAGCGTCAAAGATTGTTGGGTCATTCTCACTCAGTTCTCCATTCCCAAATGTTAGCTACATAATTTTATTCATGCACCTTCTAATAATTGTAAAGGTATGATCTAAAAACTTAATTTGTATTTTGATTGTCCTCACTTAGCCTACCTACATGCGGCTTATGTGCACAAAAGCATTCATGTTGCCTTAGCAATTTACAGGACTTACTAACTTTGAACTCAATAAGGATAGTTCAATATTTTGAGAAACGACCACCCATGTTAGCTTCTTTAAGTTGTTAACCCTGATAGTAGCTTTTTAATTCTTTAAAGTAAAAGCTCTGTTTGACATGTAGCTATAGCTGTAGTTGTAGCTGTATTGAGCTGTAACTAAGGCCTGAGCTATGAGTTGTCACTATAGCTGTATTAGCTTAAGTGTTTGATAGAAATTAGCTGTATCAGTAAGCTATCATATACAAAATGATACAAAAAGATATAATTTTATTTTATTTATTTTTAACATCACTTTAAATATTCAGTTCAATTAAATATAATAAATATAATAAAAATTAATTTTACTAAATTATAAAATAATAAATATAAAAATTATATGATATTTTTTAAGTTTGAACTAATAATTAATGGAATGTATAGTTGTTCATAGCATAATTTTTATAGATAGATTTTAAAAATTTTAATTCATAATAAAATAAAGATTTTCTATTATTGTGGGATAGAAGTTGTTTACAAAAAATAAAATCTTTAATATATATACATCTCATGTGATTTACAGTGGTGAATAAAAAATAAAAATAATATAATATTATCATACTAATTTGAAGATTTGATAGCTAATTAAAAAAAAATTATTTATATCTTGTGGTTCTATTTAAAAGTAGGCGGGCAAGAAGAATAGAGAAGATGGGAGAGACAGATACGGAAAGAATAGGGGAGAGAGGAAGAAACTTAAACATTAAGTAAATAAATAATTTAAAAAAAATAAAAAATAAATTTAAAAATAAAAAATATACAGCTAGCTTTTGATTTTGAGCCCTTAGATAAGGGAGCTGTCAATAAAAGCTAGCTTATGGACCATAAGCTAACTTCATCAAATACTAAAGTAGCTTAAATAAGCTAAAATTATCCTAAAAACTATTCAAAAGCTATATGCCAAATACAGCCAAAATATGTGTACAAAAAAAATAAATAGTATAGGACACTCAATGGCATTATATATTGCTAATCTTACAAAGTCTATGTTGTGGATGGTTGGGATAGATATCCCTTATGAGTTGTCTTTTATTTTATTTTTTGATTATCATGGATGTATCTCTAGATTGATTTAATAATATATTTTTATCAAAAAAAACTAGTAATAATCTCCTCAACCTTAGAGAGATTATGGAAAATATTATGCATAAATTTTTTGCTCCACTTCTTCAATCATTCTAATAGCCCTTAGGTTCTAAATAACCTTGAACATAGAAGGTATGGAGTTTATCTTTTAGAACAAACCTAAATGATGTTGATCAATTGAAGCATCCAAGAGTAAGATTTCAATAAAATCACAAATATCAAGCTAGTAAACAGTAGGCAAACATTCAATAAGTTATGGTAAAAATTAGCTCATCGACTTTTCGTCAATTCTAAACAAGAATGCTCATTTAGGAGGAAAAAATTGGTGGCCATCACCAACTTAGTAGCTTAGGCTAAAGTAGAAACAATAGCTTGGATGAGCCTGAGAATTTAGAGCTGCTACATTGGAGACCATATTGATCATTTTGGAGTGTAGCATAAAAGACTGTATAATACATCTAATGGGCCATCTTAACTACCTAGGCCTTATATGTTTGAAATTGGTTAATGATGGGCCCAAAAAATAGTACAACCCATAAGGAGCAATTATTAGCAGATAAAGAAAAGGCTTAATTATGTGAAAATACTAAACCTTTTTTTGAAGATTTTTAATTTTATCCTAAACTTTTTTTAGTACAATCAGATCATCGAATTTTTAAATTGATTCAATTCGGACACTGGCTGTAATTTCTATTTGCAGAGTTATTACATGGCTTGCTTATATGATAACAAGTTGCTTATATAGCAACTAATAAATAGAGATAATGTAACAATAAGAGAGCTTTTTTTTCCAACATGGCCCTTTTTCGGTTAGGATTTGGACTTCATTCCAATCCAAACCCCATCTCACAATCCTAGCACCTGAAGACGAGCAATGACCATAAGAGGGGAACTATTTTCCTCGGCCACAAAGGTAATATCTTCATTTTGTATTAGATTGTACCCATAACTATATTAGGATTTCAATTTTTTTTTTCTATAATCCCTAATCCTTTTAGATTAGATCCCTCATTTGATCAAAAAAATACCTAAGGATTGCCTCAACATCAAACATTAGTAATGATTTTCTAGAAAGTGACCCAAAAATTTTATTTTTATCATATCTCTATATGGTTCTGAAGCTCTATTAATAGTTTATTTGTTAGCAAAATATGACCCAAGATGTTTTCCTTTTTTATTCCCACTAGTTCCAAGTTGGAATAAATATTTTTTTTATAGTAACAATGTAGTTTTTTGCCATAGTGACGCTTTCTTTCAAAAGTGTTGACTGGTTCAGTGTCAAAGCACTGTGAAAAAGCTATATGGGGAATATGAAGGTTGTGCGGTAGCCATGGACTGGATACATAACAATGCATACCATTGATTATTTATTGGTTATTATTGTTTGAATCAATTAATTATCAGCTATTCCTCTACTTGGTAAGTTGGCAAACCAACCAAATAGACCTTTGCTTCTTAATTTCTAAATCATTGTCATACTCACCTTGCTATTAAAATTTTATTTTTTTAATATGTCATGCAAAATAGGAATTGTAACTGTTGCTACTAGCATTTGACTTGACACTGGAGCTGATAGATATGGGATGGCTGGAGCTTGATTTCATGCTGGATGGGGGAGAATCTACAAATCAAGTCCTTGACTGAAGTTATTTTTGATGGGGACCCTCCAATACTCAAGTCAATCACTAGTGAATAGTAGAAACGAGGGAGAGAGTTTGCCCTAAGAGCTTAACTAGACATCCTCTATGTCTCCTTATTTATACGTGAGGTGGTTGGCCAATTTTGGAAAGAAGGGCAGGAGTAGTAGAGCGGATTACACTACTTCTATCTTATATGGCCAAAATGATCTACTATATGTTCGCTCTAGAGCATATTTGTAATATAAAATAGATTAGGTAACTACTTGGCATAACTACCATTGCAAATCCTGACTCAGTATGGCCTGAGTTGACCAGGTAGATATGTAGCTAAGGATTAAATAACGTTAGACTTGGCTAAGGTAAACTGACACCTTGTAATAGATGCCCCCCACTCTCGAGTCTAAACTACTAGTAGATCGAACGAGGAGAGTAGAAGTATTAAGCAAAATGGTAGTTTCCTCGGCTTAATTCATATTGTGCTCATTAATGCTCGAATATATAATGGTGGCTGGTTGGTTGAAATGAACCATCGCATGCCTTGAACATGGTGGTGGGGATCCGTGGAAATTTAACTCAGCCAATCCCAAGTTGACATATGAAGAGCATCCAATTACTTAGCCAGAACTAGCATCGGATCTGAGCCATTCCCACTATCTATAAATAATGGCCCATCTTAGTCGACCCCACTTCCTTTGCATTGGTGCTGGGCTCTATCAATTTCTAACAAGAGCTTGATCATTTTTCGACATACTTTTGATGGTCTCCAATGATCTTTCGATGAGAGCTCTGACCTACGATCCAAGGTTAGCCTTGCTTTAGATCAACCCCATCCTCTTCTTTTTTTTGCTTTTCCCTTTTGCCTTCTCAATTCATGTTTTCAAAAATTTATGCTGGGATGAGCGGTATTCTCTGCTGGTTGAGAGTTGGTCCATTGACTAGGAATTATCTTAGAGGCAAGAGGCATTCTCTTCCTCAGAGTATGAATTCAAGGACCTTGAGTTAGAGATGAACAAGTCTTTTAAATCGATGTATGATAGATTTCCATATGAAGTCTTGGACCTTCATTTCGTACCATCTATGCCAGTTGCTCGACTTCAACTTACTTTGTGAAATAGTCAATGGCAATGATAAGAAACCTTCTCCATGCAGTTGCCTATGAAAATGAGCTAAGGATATTAATTCCCCATTGGGCAAAAGACCAAGGAGTGAAAATCAGCACAAGCTGCATCGTTGGTCAACATTACACACCGGCATGTCTTTGACACTGATGACATCTCTAGACGAGGTAGGCCACATCTTATAGTAGGGTTGGCCAATAATATCCTCATCAGAGTACTCTATAGACTAATGATCTATCTCTTAGGTGATTACTATAGATACATTCGTATACCTCCCAAAAAGCATAGATAGCCTCGGATGGTCAAAGTATCTGACCAGAGGCAGTGAATACGATCTCTTATATAAC
Source organism: Cocos nucifera (assembly GCA_006176705.1). Taxonomy (NCBI): domain Eukaryota; kingdom Viridiplantae; phylum Streptophyta; class Magnoliopsida; order Arecales; family Arecaceae; genus Cocos; species Cocos nucifera. The sequence continues at coordinate 1,277,801 of QRFJ01000110.1, read as the reverse complement.
TTTCATTCTAAAAGAACGTACCAACGAGCTTGTCGCTTGACTTTCCAAATTTCAATAGGATCAGTCAGGAGAGTCCCATCGATAAGATAATCAACAAAGGGATCAATCCATCTCAGCTCACATCTAACTTATAGAATTGAAAGCTGCTCTTCAATGCTAGCTTCTCCAATTGCTCAATGAAGATCCTTTGATCAAGCTCACAATATCTCAAGGTGGCATGATAGGATAGAGAGTCAGCTCAGGCATTCTCCAATCTCAAGATTTGTTCAACTTTCAGACTTTTGAAGGCCAAAGAAAGGTGCTTTAATTTCTATAGGTACTTCATCATCATTAGCTCTCGAGTTTCATATTTATCACGTATCTGCCCAACAACCAGCTGTAAATTGGTGAAGACTTTGAGCCTTTCCACTCTAAGCTCCTTTGCAATACCATCACGTCCCGAATCCATCATCTTGGTTGACTATGTAACATGGTTATATGAATCCTAAAGCGATATCCTAGAGATCATATAAGACCTATAAAATATATAAAATCTCCAATAAAATCAAAATTTATTTAAAATAATAAAAGACCAAATATATCAACTAAATGAATTCATCATGAATAAATAAGCAACTCGTTAGATTATAATTATTCAAATATTTTATGGTATCAGAAATTCAACTAACTAATGAATTAGCAATTTTAGTACTCGAACTACTCACCCAACCTATTCAAACTAAGCATCTTGTGCATCTAAAAAAAAAATGTGACATAGGATATGAGTTTTTCAACCAATAAGAATCCAACGCATCTACACCAATATAATAAATAAGAAATCATCAAATAATTTTTATGTAAATAACCTTCACACCGAAAAGATACTACAGTTATGCATAGCCATATATCATTTAGTACAGTATATCATACCACATAATTATCTCAACATAACATATATCGGATCCAATCATATTAGGGTGTTCAGCTCTGGGCTACCACAATCATATTTCCAACCTATGATGGCATCAACATAGTGGCTAATCCTATGGACTACTACAATCATGTTTTTAAACCATGGTGAGGCATCAATAATAGCTAATCCAAAGGACCATAAGTGCTCAACTTTGACTACCACAATCATATTTTTAGTCCATGGTGGGGCACTAACAATGGCTAATCTAGAGGACCATAAGTGCTCAACTTTAAACTACCACAACTATATTTCTAGCCTATAGCAGGATATTAATGCAGCGGCTAATCTAGAGTACCACAACCCAACATCCAATTACATAATTTAATTACATGCTTATTAAGTATCAAGGTCATACTCTTTTGTAAAACTCGATGCACATGATTTTCAATATCCATCCAGGTCAAAATTAGCGATATATATAATGCATAACATCATACAAGCTATAAATATATACTTAACAATTACGTATGCAACATGTCACTATCAAAAACATATAGATCAAAATCATTGATATATAATATAATTTTTATATAAATAGATAATCAATATCCTAGAATTTTTATATTTATTGATGTTAAATTAAACTCATTGATTTATGATCTAGATGTCAAGAACCCTGCTCGATATTGTCCTATTCAAAAGTTTGTTCTCCTACATAACCAAATTCAATATTTAACATAAAATTCATAAGGTAAAATTCATATGCCTAGAAATCTCAATTGAAGTTCATCAAGGGTCTATCCATCAATCTCCTGATCTTTTCTCAACAAACACCTTAACCTAGCTAATGAGAGATAAGAGAGAGAAAGGTAAAGAGAAGAAAATAAACTAGAGAAAAGAGAGAAAGGAGGGAAGAGAGAGAATGAATAACCCTCTCTTCTCTTCTCTTCTTCCAAAATAGGGGATGCCCTCGCTTTTTCCTCTTCTCCCAACCATAGCGGTGGAAGACCCAAGCCGGCCACCTATAACAACTCTTGGCAGTGGCAAGAAAATGATCTCAATAAAGTAGTGGCTAATGGTGGTAGACAGAGCAAAAAGGCAAACATGGAATGCCCTATTCTTAATCAAATTGATGGCTCGAAGACCAAATCCAAGCAACGGCAACAAGGAGGATGCTGGAAAAGAAAAGAAAGAAAGGAAAGAGAACTACCTCAGTCTAGTGATGCCAAAGGGGAGAGATCCAATGATCTTTCCTTATGAAATCCCAAAGAAAAACTTGAGGAAGAGAAACTCAGAAGATTGGTGGCAATTTCACAAGGAAACAGTGAAGAAAATCTAAGGAAAAAAGGAGTCGAATATTTACAAACAAATTCTAAATTTTTGTTTCCTAACCAAATTTAAATTTCTCTCTCCCTAATCTCATTAGAATTGGGAGAGAAGAAGACTCTGACCAGGAGTCTGCTTCCTTCCTTCTACTTACCTGTTGAGTACATGATTCAGGTTATTACAAATACTGAGGCTAGTAATTAGTGCATCATAATCAACTTTATTATTTGAATTATTGAAGCTAAATCGAAGGGCATACTCAGTCACAACTCCTTTTAGGTCTGTATGAATGAGGCCAGCTCTACTTTCATGAGAGTTGGAGGCTCCATCTACATGTAAGATCCATAATGGTTCATTTTTTTGTTCCTTGAGTTGATCCAAGATTATTTCTACCTCAGAAATAGTAAATTCGATGAGAAAATCTACCAAAATCTAATCTTTCATCATCGGCCGAGGACAGTAGCTGATGTCGAATTCTTTAAGCTTAATTATCTAGTTTGACATCTACATTGAAGTGTCTAATCTCTATAGGATGGACTTTAGATGTTGGTCGATTATGATGATCATAGAATGGGTTTGGAAGTATGATCAAACTCATCATGCCAAGATAGTAAGAGCAAAGACCATCCTTTCAATCTTGGAGTACCTTATCTTCGCATCCCATATAATTTTGCTTATATAGTAGATTAATTGGCCTTTGGACTCTGCCTTCTTCTCGGACAAAGATCAAACTAACTGCAATAGGTGAGATTGCCAAATATAGGGATAATACTTCACCTGTGTTCAGTTTGGATAGCAACGAGGGAGATCCAAGGTAGCTTTTGAGATCTTCAAAATATAGCTCCGTACTCCTCCAACCAATCAAAGTTTGTCATTTATCTTAGAACCTTAAAGAATGGAAGATACCTCTTAGCCAATCTCGAAATGAATTAGCTGAGCGCCACTATTTGTCCAGCCAATCATTGCATGTCCTTTTTGGAGCTTGAGTGCTTCATCATTAACACAGCTTAGATTTTCTTCAGATTTGCCTTGATTCCATGCTACATCACCATGAACCTAGCAACTTTTTCAAGGTCATGCAAAAAGTATATTTATTAGGGTTGAGCTTCATTTGATATCACCATAATTCACCAAAGGCCTCTTTAAGGTCGATGATATGATGATTTGCTTTGGTACTTTTGACTAATATGTCATCAACTTAGATCTTTGTATTATGACCAATCTATTTTTTGAAACCTTTATTGACGAGATATTGGTAGATCACTCCTGTATTTTTCAATCTACACAGCATAGATTTATAATTATATAAATTTTTATCTGTGATTAATGCTATTTTTTCTTCATCTTTGGATGCCATTTGGATATGGAAGTGTTCCAAGAAGAAATCCATATGTACAACATTGTGTGGCCTAAGGTGGCATCCACGAGCTAGTCAATCCACATAAGTAAGAAGCTATTTTTTAGGTAAGCTTTGTTGAGATCAATATAGTTGATGCACATCCTCTACTAGCCATTAGCTTTATTGACCATAATGATGTTGACTAGCTACTCCAAGTAGTAGGCTTCTTGAATGAAGCCTGCTGCCAAGAACTTGTCTACCTTCTCATTAATCTCTTATTATCATCCTAGAGTGAAACTCCTCTTCTTTTGCTAAATTAAGTGATACTTTAGGTTGACATCCAATCTGTGAATAATAACATCATGTGGTATAGTTGGTATATTAGAGGTTGACCAGATGAAGATGTCTGAGATGAAGATGTCCGAGTTGGCATGAAGATGACCATGAAACATCATTCACCAATGATGCCCCAATCTGGATGGTTTTGCTTGGTCTTCCTCTTTGTGTAGTATCGAGATGAATGCTTCTACCGATTCGCTTTATACCTCCTTAGGTTCTTCTTGGTAGTCAAGCCCTTCGATTGTCAAAGACTCTAATAGTTTCTTTTCTTTCACCACAGCCAAGAAGCATTGTCGGACCAGTATCTAATCTCTTCAGATTTTTCAACCCTATACCTCATCGAGAATCTCATCAAAAGATGGTACGTGGATACCACTACTCAGAGTGCATTCAAATTAAGCTAATCTAAGATGGTAGGCTGAAGATATTCGAATAACAAGAAATATGAGTTGGATAATTGCTTGCCAAAGCTCCTATGTAGCCATTACCAACAAAGTGATTTTGTCTTGAATTGCAACCAAATCATCAAAAAATCTGACTAGAGGGGTGTTAACTCTCTTGAGTCGATCAACGGGCAACTTCATTTTTTGGAAAACATCATAAGATAAAATATCAGCCGAGCTTTTATTGTTAACTAAATTTTTTTTATTTTATAATTTGTTATCATCATTGATACGATGATGGCATTATCATGAGAAGTTTGAACTTCTCGAAGATCATCATTGAAAAATAATAACATCACTAGTACATTGCCTCTTCAATAACTGATCTTTAGCTTAGCCTCTTGCCCCTTTACCATCAGTAAATTTCGAGATTATATTGATAACACTAGCTATAAGTCAGTTATTGTTCTCCTCCTTATACTGACGCTGAGCTAGTTCATTGACTACTCAAATCTTCTACTCTTGGATATATTTGCCGAGATAGCCTCTCTGAATCAGGACTTTAATCTTGTCCTTCAGCTGTAAGTGTTCTCGGTGTCATAGCTATGATCATGATATAAGCAGCAGTACTTCCTTTTATTCCTCTTCATTGGTGGGGATTTTATCGGTTAGGGCCAAAAAAAGTATCCTCCGCCCTCAATCTTTATCAAAATTTGGGCCTAAGGAGTAGATGGAGGGGGTGTATAGTTATTAAACCGACGAGATGGGCTTTTTGACCTCAGGTTCTTCTACTAGCGAGAAGATTCACGTTCTTGCTAAGCTTGATCGGATTTCTTCTGAGCTTGCTTCTTTTTTACACCATTACCTCCTTCAAGCATGTTGTTGCCCAATCTATGCTCCCTCAGCCCTTGCATACTTTTGAGCTCGTACAAGGGGGTTGGCATAATCCCTTAGAAAATTTCTATTAATGGAGGAAATAAGGCATGCATTGTGGGATCCTTGCTTCAAAGCAAACATCACAACCGACTCGTTAAGATTGTGAACTTCCAATATGGCCGTATTGAAATGCACCATGTAGTCACGCAAGGTCTCTCCCCTTCATGCCGTTGGATTGAAAAGAGGCTATCTGAGTTCATTGGTTACATCTTGTTGTTACCGAAGTGTGCGACAAACTATTTTTCAAGCTGCTTAAAAGAATGGATGGTCTCTGATTGAAGATTGGAGTACCATGCCCATACTAATCTCTTGAGTGTGGTCGGAAAGGCAAGATAGAGGAGGAAGGCAAGATAGAGGAGAACGTCGGATGCTCTTGAAGCACCATGAGAGCCTTATAGCTCTTAAGGTGGTTTAGCAGATCCGATGAGTCATTGTATGGCTCCACTGTAACATCTTAAATCATGCTAGAATCAATTCCTCCAAGATCTATCCAGAAAAGAGAGAGCACAAGTTGAAGCTGAGGTCATCATCCTATCTCCAACCTCCTTGCAATGCCTCTAGGCATTGGTCAATTTCACAAATCTTCTGCTCGAGATCAGCCTCATGTTGGGATGCATCTGATCATGAGGAATGGCTTGGCATCGAATCTCCCCTAAAGGCTTGGGGGAATGTCAGTGCCAATCCTTTTGCCTCAAACTCCGACAATGGTAGTAGGAATGGTGGATGATAGGTTCAGAATGATGTGACTACTATGGGGGGTGTGCTAATCCAGGACTCCAAGACAAAATTATTGACTATATTAGAATAGAGCCTCCTGGTGAGCAGGCTCTTTTTGTCATTGCTTCTCTGCCATTTGTTAGAGTTGTTGAATAGCGATGGTCAGTGCTTAGACCTATTGCACTAAGGTATTGAACTATTAGGGTTCCACCATTATAATCAATTGAGATGGACCCATCTCTAGCTGTTGAGCATTCCACTAACTCTGCTGAGAAGATATTTAGTGCAAGGCATTGAAAGCATTCTGAACCTAGTTCTCACCATCTCTCTTATTTTTTCAGAAATAAAAAGTTTCTTCCTCTAGCACCAATCTATTACCATAAAACTCTGGATTAGTGTGGCTGAGGTTAATCTCTTATCGACATGGATGAGGTTGGTCTCCTGCAAATATGAAATATGATGAATGACCGGAGCATCTTCACCTTGAAGCACCTGAAAAGAAAATTCATACTCACCAAAGATTTTCTGATAGGGGATCCTCCGATGCTTAAGTTAGCTAGAGCTTGGAAACCGTAGAAAATAAGAAAGATGGAGAGAATGAGACTTTCTGATTCTGGAGAATGATTAGCAAGAACTTATCAGAGGATCCCCTTTCTCTTCCTTTATATAGAGGGGGAGCAATCGATCATTTTCAGTGAATTTGGTAATGGAACTAAAGAATCTGCGCCCATTTAATTAAAAATCATAGGCATCTATTACATGCATTAAATATAAGATTAAAGATAAGTGCTTGATCATGGACAGTATGCATAATAATCCAGCCCATGTGCGCACGGTTAAATGAAATTGCCCCAAAATTTTTGATAGTTCTAATTAGATAAGCCGTAAATGGAATGGACCAATCGTCAATGAGGCACCAAGGTGGAACCTTGATCAGATTTCAGGTTAGTTGGTTTTGCCTAAAATCATCCATCTTAAGATCAATATATGATCAAGCTCCATCATTCAACACCAGGGATCGACTCAATGGTTTTGACAATCTTAATTCTTTTGGCAACATAACCCCAATGTTGAGTCGGACTAGATGAGAAAATGGTTTAAAGAATATCCAATTTTACTTATACTAATATTTAATTTTATATAATATTCATAAATTTTTTAAAAAATATATAATCATATTAATGTGCTATTAATTTGATTTATCATCAATTTAGTAATATTTTTGATTTCATGATCATAAAATTTAATTATCTAATTTATATTCATATTTTTAATATCCTATTTATATTTATTTTTATTTAAAATAAATAAATAAATAAATAAATAAATAAATAAATAAATAAATAAATATATATATATATATATATATATATATATATATATATATATATATATATATATATATATATATATATATATATATATATATATATATATATATATATATATATTCGATTCATTCCATTTCAGCTCTACTTGCAGTAGGTTGCAGACTTTTTAAGGAACATCAATGGATTGAAAAATTAACAAGCAGTAACGATCCACAGGTCTATTTTGGTAAGCTTTGATAAACCCCATAAAACCTTGGATTCGACATTCTCTGAGAGATCTAAGCGGGGATGAGGCTTCTCGGGTCGCCGCCACCGTCTCGAAGGAGGCATCACCGCCTTCGCCTCGCTCGATCCCTCCTCCTCCTCGGCGCCGCCTCCACCGCCCTCTTCCTCCTCTGGATCTCTACCCGATCCGTCCACCCTTCTGACGACCTCCTCCGCCTCCCCTCTGACGCTACCGACGACGACCTCGATGACCTTCTCGTCCAGCCGTCCCGTCTCGGAGCCCAGGCTGATGGGCCTGGGTATCGGGAGGAGGAGGAGGAGGAGGAGAAGGGAGATGTGGAGGAGGAGGGCAAGGAGGAAAACGAGGAGGTGGTGGTGGAGGAGAAGGTGGAGAGTGGGGATCGCAGGCCCTTGTGCGCCTCCGTGGAGAAGATGGGGGAGGTCTTCGCGGGGGGATCCGAGAGGGAGAGCTTGAGGGTCCGAGAGATCATCAAACACCACTTCGATTACCATGGTACGGTCCAAATCTATCAGCCTTTTGTAGTTCTTATGCTGTTTCCAACAAGAATTCATCTTATGAAAACCAACTTCAGCTTTGTCTGCTAATTTCTCTATGGTCCATTAAGAGGAAACTGGATTTAGGTCATAATTGGTGAAGGAGAATTGTAGGAGTGGGAGTGATAGATCTCGTAGAGATAGCTGGATAGAGTGGATGGCGTTGCTAATCTGTTAAGATGGGAGATGATATAGCTTCTACCTTAAATTTTGTTGGTTGAGGAGCATCAAAATGAAAAAAATAAATGGAGGTATATTTCTGATAAAACAGTGATTGGAACAAGTGTTGGTGGCAGGACTCAAAAAGGCAAGCAAGTTCCCTTTTTGAAATGTTAAGGTGGGAATCTTATTTCAAATGTGGGTATTAAGGGTAAGTTTCAGCAACAGTAACTATGGTACCTATTATTAAATAATTAAGTGTCTAATGACTTACTATAGTGACATATAACAGTGTAACATGTGTCTTATGCAAGATATACTTCGAAAATTTGGACCTAAGCAGTAACTAAAGAGGATCATAAAGTTTACACCAAGAAAAAAAGAAAGGATCTTAAAGTAACAATAATGTCTACCACATCTGTTCTTTAAATGTTAGTAGCACCATTATAATTCTCATGTTGAATATATTGTATGACAGCATCTATGTTTATAAGATAGGAGAGGTAGGTCGAACCCATTAAAATCTTCTTGATGACATCAATTAGAACCACACCTCATATTTTGGCTCATCAGAGCAGCCATTCGTTAGGCTTGTTGATGATATACTGCAGTAACCTTGACTTGACACATATATCCTAGCCTAGCATTCGAGAGTTTGGTCTTTATCTCAATCTTTAGAATATCAATATGAATATTGATCATAACCATAAAGTGCTAAAATTTCTAGTCAAGCAGTTATGATTGTTGGCAACATTTTAGTGTCCATACTGCATTTATAGCAGGTGACACGTGTGCGCGCACACATATTTATAATGTCATCAATGTTAATTATACAACGGGGTTAGGTTGAATACATTATAACCTTTTTGATGTTATTTACTATAACCATTCATTTGCGATGTATATTGGCTTAATGCTTAGCTTGTTGGTAGTTTACCACAGTAATATGGATTTGACTTGAAAAAATGGATAATATATGCTGATGTCTTTATTGCTTTTACAAGCCTCCTGTTGTATTTGTGCAATGCCTTCTTCTACATGCTTGAATTTCTGTACAATTTCTGCAAAATTTAAAGTTAGTTTCATTTTTAAGACCTATAGAAACCATAAGTGTAATCTTTAATTTTTAGTCACAAGTTCCTTTCTTGGTCTTGCTTCACTTATTTGATGTTTTCCTATTTGCAAAGGAAGTGATTGTTCAGTTCTAGTGACCAGACTCAATAATATGTGAGCACCTCATCTGTACACATTTTTCAGAAATACTACTTTTGATGTATATGGTCATGGACAACATGCAACTGAGAGACACAAATTGAGTTCGGGCCTATAGCATGGCTGGTGAATGATATAATTTGCAACTGATTTTATGGAATGAAACTCATCTAAACCATCCTAAAATACGGTGGAATGAACTTTGGTAATTTAGAAACCAGTACCCAAGTGCAGTCTATTCAAGTTATATGACTGATGCTCTAGTGTTGAGTAGGCACAACGTGATTTCTCAAACAGGTGTCAGTGTTCAATGTTCATTCATTTAATTAACTTGTCAGGAGCTGCTAGAGTCCGAGCGCTACCTCCACATCAGTTTTGCAGACAAGGTTTTGTGATAGGGAAAGCATCAGAAGCAGGGTTTGGAAATGAAATGTACAAGATTTTAACTGCAGCAGCATTAAGTGTCATGTTAAATCGTTCCTTGATCATCGGGCAAACCAGGCACATGGTTTCTCTCTCAAACTCTTTTTTTCTTTCTTTTTTTTTAAATGACTTTGAGCAGTATTAAATTTAGGGCCATTTTGTTCTTTGTCTAAATCACCTTAGTTCTTTTATTTTTATTTTTATTTTTTTTTGTGTGTGTGTGTGTGCGTGCGTGCACGCGTGCTTGCCAAATTAGGCCTGTTTAGGCTTGGTCCCATCTTCTGGCATTTTCAGGTCCCTGTTTGATTGTTATTTAGTATATTGCTCAATTATTGGATTTCTTCCACTGTCTTGTTGCAGAGAACATAAGCTGTCAATATCTTAGCTGTGCTTGCAATAAGTGAAAGATGCAATAAACGAGCTCTAATGATGGGAAAGTATGTCCTTAGCAGAGATTTTTTCTCTTCTTTGACAGGGGACTGTATCCTTTTGGAGATTACATTTCTTATACCAACCTTTCATTTACTCTAAAAGAAGTCAAGCATTTATGGAGGAAGAATGATTGTGCTAGAAAATATGGAAGAGATCTAATAATGAGAGTGGATAATTTCGAACATCCAACAGAAACAAATGTTCTTTGCAGTAATTGGAGGGCTTGGAAGCAAGCTATTATCTGGTAAGTCTTAGTTCAAGTGGTGACATTTTCCAGCATAGTGATTGCAACCATAGTTGTATTCAAGGTCTGCTATACCAACCTGTACCATAAGTTCGGTTCAATATATGAGTCAGACTAGTCCATATCAGTCCGAACCAAGCAGAACCCCCTATAAAATCCAGCATCACCAGAAACAAGGGTGTGTATCATACCGAACCAACCTGTACGGACCTGTATCTCTTAGTTTCGGGCGGTACTGTGATAAAAAGTGACAAAAAGGGATTAGGAGCTGTCTCAGTATAGGGCACATACCATATCATGCCAACCGTACCATATTGAACTGGTAACCTGTTGTACATTACCCAGTACCAAGATTTCGGACCTTAGTTGTATTTGTGCATGCTATGAATGATGCATCTGTGTGATATGGCCTTTAGGAGCTTTTGTCAAGCATTTCATTCATTTGCTTTCAGGCACAGTAGAGGCTTGCCTGTTAAAAGACAACAATATTGGAAAAACATTTTCCAACAAAAAGTGAAAAACACACAATCCCTTTTCCACATCCCAAATTCAGAGTCTTTCTTTATCACATATACATAATTAAATATGGTCTTCTCTTCTTTTGAACTATTTTATTTCCTTCTCCATTAGTAATATTGCTAAACATCAAAAACTTCTTTTCTTTTGATTTTTCCATAGAAATAGAAGAATCAAACACATAGATACCTATATTTTTCACTCTTTCTCTTGTTTTGCATTTTTGTTTAACCTTCCATTTTTCTTTTGCTTTCATCCATCGCAACCAAATATATTCTGACTACGTAATGATTGGAAAATATGTTACTGGCATTCCCCTATTAAAAGGAACTGTCTTTGAAGATTCTTAAGAAAGTTTACTTTGCCTTTTTCCATTTTTCTCTACACATACATATATACACATATAAGTATACATATACATACATATTCATACTACATACATATATACACACAGAAACATACATATAGATTTCCCCCCCAGGCCCTCTCTTTCTTGTGTTGGGCTCCTCATGCTCAAGACAACTAAGAAAATCTAGACTCGACAGTTGGAAAATTGGACATAGTAGCGTTCCAGACCTGGATAATTATGAAGAACTCTGGACGGAGTCCAATTTTCCTGCAACCATACTTCAGCTATTTCAGCAAATGCATGTAACTTTGGACTTGGACCAACTTCATGAAATTTAAATTTCGGTAGTGCCTGTTTGTGTTTGACTCATTTAAGTTCTGGTAGAAAGCAATCCTTTTACCAGCCACCAAAATTCATCATCACAGAATACTTTGTTATGTACTAAGAATAATAGGAGTTCTCTTGACAACGTATCTCAGAATGGCATTTACCTTTTTTTGTTAGTTTTACCTTGTTTATTTGTTTTGCATGCTCTCTTACATCCCATGCTTGCTAAGCAATCTTGTGTCTTTCCAACCTCTTTGCTTGCAAATAAACAAATTGGACCATGCATTGTGCTAGATAGCACCATCATGTCTTGTTTAATTGCTAATGACAGGTTTCAAGGTGCAACTGATGCAGTGGCAGTCCAGTTCTTTTTGAAGAATATACATCCTGTAATGAAAAATGCTGCTTCAGTTCTCTTTGGACAGCCAGAGTCTCTTCAGTCCAGGCCTAACGTGTTTGGGGAGCTTATGCATGTCATCATATCTCCTTCACAAGTAGTTAAAGAAGCTGTTAATTGGGTCACAAGGGGAGCAGATCCTGATGTTGCCTTGCACATGCGCATGCTGACTAATAGGTAGGATGTGTTCGTTAGTACGTCCTGTTGTATTTGCAAGTTACTTTGATGTCCACACTTTAAGTTGCTTTCTTGCATGTTCCATGCTTCATGTTGCTTGAAAAAACCTTGGATTAGGTTGCTAATGAGTAATTTATTCAATATTTCATTGTCCTTTCATATGGAATCTAGGTAGCTGGGGTCTTCCAGAGACATGCTGCTCTAGTCACAAAGGATCTATTAAGCAATCTTATTCTCTTAGGATTCGTGACACTTGCTTCTAGGAATTCAACTTTCATTCATGGAACTTGAAGTGCTTCTAGGAATTGAACTTTCATTCTTCTGATGTTCGAGAACGACTTCTGTTTTTAGCATGAACCAAGAGCTCAAACTTGGGTTTTGGGAAAATAAGTCAACCTAGTTTGGTTTTAGCTTGAGTGGGTAAGGTTTTAAACAATCCATTTGAAGTTGTATTAGCTTGTGTTTGGTAACCCTCTTCTCAGTCTTGTGAGTGCTTGGTTCTTGCATCTTTGATAAACTCTCGTCTGTCTGCCATTTTCGGAAATCTGTGAAGGTTAATCTTTGGGCGGGGAAGGGGCATGCAGACTTATTCAGATTTTTGTTATAAATATATGAAGATTAAAGAATTTTTATTTGCCTTCTTTATGTAACACTTGATCTTTTTTGAAAATCTACAATTGTGTGTATTAGTTTAAGCTTATCTTTGCTGTTTCAAAAGGTTCACTGATGATGAGATAATATTTTATTCGTGCACCATGGAAGCTTTTTGTTTTATTTTATTTTATTCTTTGAGCACATGGTGATGTTTTCAAAAGAGTGCTACAACATGAACCGGTTTGTGAAATCAAAATACATAAGAGCTGATGCGGTACAATCTTTTTTGTAATCATTACATCAGCAGAAGTCAAAAAGAGAATATATCTTAAAACTAAAGAGGAGGTGGAAACGTCATTTGTTACTTGTTGCATGGTATGGGTTAACAACTGGTTTCATTGGCTTTTTCCTTTAAAATTTCTCTTGTTGTCAATGCCTGCGAAACATATTCCATATTTGGTGATAACATTAACATCAGCACTGGCGTTGGGCACATGTGATGCATGTAAGACAAAGCATGGATGGATTTGATCTCCATGTGAAACAGAGAGCAAGAACTGAACCACAAAGGGACAATTTACAAGAGAGTATTTATGGATGAAGGACAGGAGCTGGCATTCCAGGAAAACTGGTTTTTGTTATAATTATAAATATGTAGTTAACCTGCACCAACTACTGAATATCAATGACTCAACTAAATGGTCTGACTCAATGACTGAAGAAGACTTTATTTATTTTTGTTTGAAGGTCTGTACGAGCAACAAAGGCGGCAGTTCAGTGCATTAAGAGAGCACTGAATGGCTATCAGAACAGAACTGCAAAACCAAGAGTTGTTTTGGCTTCTGACACACCTTCGTTTATTAAGGAAATTACACCATACCTGACTGAATTTGCAGAGGTAAATGAATATAGCTTATGGGCTCTTTTGGATTATTCTAGTTTTTTGTGTGTATTTTTTTTGAAGCTTTGGTTGATAGTTTAGGACTTACTTCAGCATCACAATCTTAAGCCTGTTCGGATTTTTCAGTTTGATTACCAAAGCAAAAGGGCACAATGAAATTTGCTTTATTCTAAGCAGTTTACCCTTTTTTTTTTATGAGAAAAGCAGGTACTTCATTTTAACTACAAGTTGTTTGAGGGGAACATTTCTGGTGGAGGCATGAACAGAAAACACCAGGTCTGTGCTTGACTTTGCTGTTTTGTGCTAGAACATGGTGAGACTGTACAATAACCTCCCTGCTTTAGATGCTTTAATTTGTAGAATTTTAAAGGGTATGGTGAGGGAGTTTGAAAGATTAATTCATTGCTTGTTATGTGGTGCATTTGATCTCTTTTTTCTTCATTTGTATTAGTTTTGTTTTCCTATGTTAGATGAGCTAACCTATTGATGTAACTGCTGATACTTTGGATGCCAAAATCCGGAATCCGATCAAGCAACTAAAGGTTCCTGTGATCATTGCTTCATAAAATTGAAAAAGAAAAGAGAGGAAAACTCATAGAGCTTGACTCCACTTTAAAGCATGCCTTGTTTTACAATAGGGGTGTTGAATGCTCCTTTTTGATGTAGGCCTAAATGGATGTAATGAAAAGAACCATTCTGGCTGGTCTTTATCAGAAAGCAATGTATCATGTATGGCATCTTAAACTCAATCTGTTAAAAGGATGGGCTATGCTGTATGTGCCCATGAAAGAGTGGAGAAGAACCCTCAAACTCATGGATGGATCCATGTCATCTGAAGTGATCTGGTGTGATAATATCAGACTGACATGAATCTAAACAACTTGGGTCCCCTTTTCTGGGTCTCTTTTGTAATGTTTATGGCATTAATCTCAGAAGTTCTGCACATTTTATGGCTAGCATGGTATCTATGCCATGAATTTTGACTGAATTATCTATTTGACAATATGCCTTAAATCCAAAATATTATCTATGTATTTTTAAATTTTCAGTCACTAGATTTTAGAGTGAAGGACTGGGGACCGGCACCAAGATGGGTGGCCTTTGTTGATTTCTTTTTGGCATCTCGTGCCAGACACGCTGTTGTCTCTGGAGCTCATCGCCGTGTAGGGACAACCTATGCTCAACTCATTGCAGCACTGGGCGCAGCCAACAGATATGGTATGCTCGGACCTTTTTCAGCTTAATTTTTTCAGCAGATAACTACCAACAATAACCAATCTTTTGAACTCCTAGGTGAGAATCCCTCAGGTTCCAGCTTCTCATTCTTCAGCAGCTTCCATAGCAATCTATTAGCAGATGGTCTCAAGAATCAGATTGGCTGGGGCCACATCTGGAATAGATTTGCTGGTCCATTTAGCTGCGGCCACCAGCCCCACCAGTGTGCATTCACGCCACTGCTCCCACCGGCATGGTGGGATGGTGAATGGCAGAGCCCCATTCCACGAGACATGCGGCGATTGGAGGCATACGGTGTTAAGCTAACAGATATAGGCAAGGTTGATGAGAGCAGTCTTCAAACCTTTTGTAAATCAAGGAAAGATCATGTAAAAACTACCCAATTCTTTGGCCAGTGCAAGAATTCCAAGTGTGCCTGATCAATTCAAACGCACGTCATGGTAATGCTGCTTCAGATGGTGCTTAAAATGGTGGTACATGGATAGACAACCACTTGCAGTTATCTGCTCTCGGACTTTGGTTGAATTCGAGTAGACCATCCTATTTTAGGGTTAGCATTTACTGTATTATAAACAAACATATACCTAAGGTGGTGAGAAAGGGTGGTTCTTCCCCATTCCCATATAACTCCATCTCTGCCTTCTCCCTGTTCCATATTGATCATAACAGCATTATTGCAACCCTTCAAGGCAAATTCAGGATATTTTTTTATTAAGATATTTTTGTAGTTTCATTATGTATGTTTATATGGTTTTAATGGGTTCTCCATCACTTTGTTGTCCAAAATTATTATGATCATCATTATCACCATCAACATCATTTTAGTTTAATGTTCTTAGTCTGGTGAAGCATTTGAGATTTAGTTACCCTACATCCGGCTGGTGGATTGATTACCCTAAAACCAATCCACGTTCAGCTTGGACCGTATCATTGTTGGCTCTGTTCTACCATGGCTAATGTCTCCATCCAAATATCCAACGTATTTAACACTTGCAATCCTCATGGTTGCCCTTCTTTTCAAAGGCATGATAGAGGCGCGTCCTTTTCATTGGCTGTTAAAATATTTAATTTTTGTTGATTGAAAATTTTATTTCCAGTCTTCAGTTTTTGACAACCATTTTTTGCTAAATTCTGGATTGTATAAATGTGTTTTTGTGTGCACGAAATAGAAATCGTGTACAAAAATAAATCTGTTTGAGGGAAACTAAACCGTGTAGGAGAGGATACCACCAAGGGATGATGGATCGATCTGAAAGAGTTGGCGATATTTTACCTAAAAAAAATGTTTGGCTATAAACCAATCGTTCAATTATCCTCAAACAGCAGCCATAAAAATAAACCAATGTGTTGGACCCAGGGAATCATTGTTTACCGTTATAATGATAAAGTTAACTCTTTCTTGCAGAGTTTAACACCAGATGATTTATTTGATAATAAGATAGTAATAGCTGTAACGCCAACACTAGTCATCACAAACAGGAAGTAATAGAGAACAATGTCAAAATAACTTCTTCGCTTAAGTTTTTGTTCATCAAGCAAATTTTGGATATTTAAATTAAAAAATAATATTCATGTAAATGAACAATGAAGAAATCAAGCAATAACCATTACTTCTTCTTACAAAGATGCATTAGAATCATCATTTATATTTTCGCATTACAAATATGTTCTAAAGTTCGATTTCTCAAACTGAAGCTAGATTCCTCGAATGCAACCATTCCAAGCAAAACTGCCAAAAAAGAAAAGGTTAAGGAATGTTGCATGGAAAAGAGCAGCACCGAGCCGGAAATATCTGGCGGCTCTATTTGTAAAAGTAGGGGCATTCTGGGAACTACGGAAACCCCTTTCAGGAAGCAAGAAAAGAATTCTTCTACGTTCCATTTTGGCCCTCGCGACGGCATGACCCGAGCACCCCCACCTCCCTCTCGCTCTCTTCTCCAAAACTCCACCAAAATCCAAATCCCAATCCGTCCCCATTTTCCTCCCTCCTACTTCCCATGACCGACTCTCTCGTATCCCATGAGGAGAGTTTTTGAATCCAAGAGCACGATCGGAAATAACCCTGATTCTGGTGCGATTGTTTGACGGAGTCGAGGTGGGAGGGAATGCGTCGATTGAAGGAGAGCTCGTGCTTCTTGATTTCGGATTCTCGCTGCCCTCGGCCATTGCATTTTGGTTAGAAGGCCAGATTTTTATTGAGATTTCTATGCTTGCTTCCTCCTGGAATCGGTCTTTTGCCTTTTTCTCGAAAAATTTGATTTTTTCCTTATTTTAACATAAAATGGAGCTCCGTACTATTGGATTAGATGTTTTCATCTTAAATTCGAGCTGTTAAGGGTTTCTATGAATTCATATTGCCTGCATTGGTTCTTTTCTCTTCGTTTTTAGTGGAACAATTCGTTCCTTATCCTTCATTTTGTTTTCAGTATAATTTCTTGATATAGGTAGATCGTAGTCCTTTTTTTTTCTTTTTTAATGCTTTCATCGGTTTGATATCTTTGGTTTTAAGTCTTCTGAGACAATGTTTTTCGGTAGTCGTTTAGCCCTATTCAGAAGTGATCTGGTGACCACAATAAAAAGGAATGTCAGAGAGATGTTTTTATTTATCTGATGACCAAAAGATGGAATTGTTTTTACGATTGGAAGGATTAAATTCACTTTTGATAGAGATGCTTCATGATTTTCATCTGATTTTCTGATGATCAAGTTGAGAATGGTTACAGCTAGTATTTATTGGATCATGTTTTTGCCTTGCAAGACAAGTTGTGTTTACGGAGGGCAATCATTAAAACCTTCCATTTTTCTTTCTTCCTAAACTCCCTTCATCTCTTTAGGCTTCTCTTTTCAACAAGCACAGTTCCTGACTTCCCATTCAAATTGCCAAGTCATCTTGTGTGAGTTTAAAAAGGGAAGACATAGAATAAGCTGCAATGCATGTTGTTGGCGTGTTAATTTGTGTTGGCTTTCTTTCTGTGAAAACTAGAATTTTTATTATTACAAAATTTCAATCCTTTGTGATCCCACTAAAGGAGAAGAATGGCATGAACTTGTTTATTGACTTTGTTGTAGTCTTGTATCCAACTTTACTTTCCACCAACAAGCTTTGACATGGTTACCATTTTAATTGTCACAACACTTCTAGCTTCCTTGACACATCAGTCTAAATATATTTGTGCTAATGGCTGACTAAATTTCCGTATGGTTGTGCTGTTCTGCTTTGCCTTGAATCTACTATCAGTCAGATAAGACAGGAATTGGTCAGGCTATGCTGAAAGGATTAGAAAACTTGTACTTTAGGATGACTTTATGGCTTTTATTTCATGTGTGTTTTTTATAGGGCAGGCACAAACTTCAGTTTCCTTGGATGTCTGCAAATCATTTTTTTCCAATACTGTCTCAGTTATATTAATGATGTTGGATACAGGATTGAATACTTCTATTAATCTAATATTTAGTTGTTTCTTTTTTGAAAATTCAGCTATTTTCTGTCAGCTTCTTAAAATGCCAAAGTAATATTCCTGACATTTCTTGTATTGTCTTTGTAGGTTTTCTATCCTGTTGACTTTGTAGATTCCTAAAACAGAAGCAATGACTGGCACATTTAATGGGCACATTTTAGTTGACAAGCTTGCTAAACTTAATAATTCACAGCAGAGCATAGAGAGTATCCTTTCAGCAGTGTCAGTATAGACTCAACTAGGTGATTAACATGAAATATTTTGTTGATGTCTTGAATGTAGTTTATTTATGGCAGTTGGGCCTGCAAAATCGTTGCATCCATTTCATAAACATGAAAATAAAAAGGAAAAAGTAGATTTTGCAAAATGAGTTTGTTAAGAGTCCTAAAACCACGTTTGATTCTGTAGCAATTGATCTACTAATCCGAGACTTAGTACCTCTTTAGCATGTAAAAAATAGCATCCCAATGTGGATAAATTATAGCCTTGAAATTCTGGTTTTATGGACATCAAGAATGTTTACATTAAGTATTTCCACATTGTCCATTTAGTGTCAACTGGGTAAAGTGGTCTAGAAGATTTTCTTTGCATGTTGTTTTTGTTTGTTAAAGATTCATCCAGGGAATGTCTGTTATGCCATTAGGTTGAGATTCACTGCCCTTATCTTTTATCTCGTGGCTAGGGCTGTTAGCAGGTATGCATGGAGATGGTTTGGAGTTAATATTTTGGTCAAAATTTACTTAGGAGAATGTCGAAATAAAAACTTTTCATGTCAGGCTTGTACAGGATACACTTTTATAATGCTTTCATAATTAGTACACTTAATAGAGCCCTTTATCTTTTATGTCATGCTAGGGCTGTTAGCGAGCGTATAAGAAGATGCTTTGTGTTAATATTTTGATTTTTTTTTGTCAAAATTTTCATGGGAGTTACAATAGAAACTTTTTATCTGTAGTTTGCAGGGAATAGACTTGTTTAATGCTTTCATAATCCACTAACTTAGTGGACTATAACCCAGGAAACAATTGCTTTTATCATATGACCATATCCAAGGCAGAACTGATAAATGGAATCATGGTTTAATTATGATTTAAATACTGAGAAGAAAATGCATGATTTGGTAGTTTGTCTTGGGAGCAAAACTAAGCAGTCTTTCAAGTTTCTGATATCTGACCTCCCATGTGTTATGGAACTGGGATATCCAGATTCAGTTTTGACAATTTTTAACTTCCATAAGTATCCTTGAGTTTCTTTCGCACCCAGACTTTCTCTGCCTACTTGCAACTCCAACCCATCACCCTCTATCGCTTATTTAGAAATTTACTAATTGTTGCATAATTCTTACTTCTTAGAGAAATTGCTGACTTCATTTACTTTGTTGAGAATCACATAAATATTTATGAGGGCAAGTTTAAAATTGATTTTTATTTTTATTTTATTTTATTATTATTATTTTTGGAGGGTTGGGTTGTGGTGGTGGGGGTGGGGGGGTAGTGTGGAGGGGGAACAGAACTTTCAAGTGATATGCACAGGAATTGTAACATCTATTATGTTCATTGGATGAAACTCTGCATGTTTTGCAACAACAATGGCTTGGGTCAGTACATGGCCTCCATATATACCTCTTTTTTGACAAAAAATTCCTTTCATCTTAAGCTTTTTTTTCTAGCAAGGTCCTTTGCTGATTGTATGGATGGAGATGCATAGGTCTTGAAGCAGAATATGGAGGGGAAGAAGCTACTGGGCCTTCTGAATTTGAAAGTGAGTGTGAGGAGAAGGGGAAGAAGAATTTTGTTTTCTAGGAAAGTAGAAGGGAAAGGGAAAGGGAAAAGGTATGGGGTTTAAGAGTTGAGGAATCACATAAAGAGAAAAGATGAAGAAGAGGCATCAGGGTCCAGGATCAGGGAAATAGTGTGTCAAGAAATGGGGAAGTGGAGGTATGGGGTTCAAGGCCTGGGGAACTAGCAAGAGGGCTGGTAGTGGCCAAGCACAAGGGAAGGTTGGAAAAGGGCATGGTTGATGATTTCACTTAGGTAATCATATCAGCCCAATTTTCTCTCATGCTTCCAAATTTCTTAGCCCAAATAACCAAATATAGGGCTTGGAATGGGGTGTAAGAAGGTTACTTTTGCTGTCTAGCTCCCATTTTGCATGTTTATCTAGGCTGTGAAATGAATGTGCTGTTCATAAGTAGGTTTGTTCAGCTCAAAGTTTAGCTCGATTTTGGCTCATTGGATTGGTAAATGAGCTGACTAAGAGTGAGTTTCTGATCTCAAAAAATAAACAAGCTGAAAATGAACTATAGATAGCTTGTCCATGTTTGGCTCATGGTACACCGCACTAGTTGGCACTGACGTGTGTTGGAACATATAGTACCATACTGATACTGAACCAGTAATGTGGTATGAGAGGTGTACCGAGTGCCGATGTGTTGAACCAACCCCAGCATTTCAAATACAAACATTGTACCAAGATGTTGCTGGTTTGGGGTCTGGTGTTGAGATAGAGAGCCTTGGTTTGGCTTGATATAGCTCGGAATATAAGTAGTTAATTAATAACTTTTTTTTATGCTAGTGTTAAGCTTATGAATATATGTCTAAAATTTAGTATGGAGTATTGAGGATAGCTTTGATCCCCAATATAAGTTTATATTATTTTAAAAATTTGATAATTTGAAGGTTTTAGGTGCATTCGACTTATTTCTTATCCTTTCATTTATATGCATCTATTAAAAATGAGAATAGTTATATAATGAAGGATGTATATGAGCCAATAGTCACAATTTAATAGCTCATATCAATTTCTCTATCTTAAAGCTCACCTAAGCCCTACCTTTCTTTCCCAAGTTGATCAGCTCCACATCTCTTTTTGGTTTCCATCTCTTCCAAATAATAAACTTTAAAGCTCCAAATACCCAGAGTACTGAGATCTGATTACCACAAATGCTTGGGGTTAGAGCTCCTAAGTTCGTCTCCTCGCCCTCCCTCTCCTCCTTCCTTAGCATAGTGATGGGTCAAAATTATTCCCCTCTGACATCGAGTAAGATTGATACTGATGACAATGAAGACTAAGATCTGGCCATCAGTCGATCCGGCTGTCGATCTTAACATTTTTGGTAGGGGCCTTGAGCACAACCTGATATGAAAGTCCCAGAGTCACTTACTCTGATTGCCGATGACCCCTTTCTCAACCTCCAACTCAATGTGCTTGGTCAAATCAAGCTCAAGCTAGCTTGATAAAAAATGAGCCTACTTGTGCTGGGCCATTTTAGTTTATGATGAGCCTGAGCTGGATTCAGCTCACTCATGTTCAGCTTATTTGATGAGTACTCTATAAGAGCAATAGATACAAAAGAAATCAGGAATAATATCTAGGGCAACATGTGGATAAATGGTTGAGTTGAATCTCTGAAACAGAGAGCTTTGAAAATGGTGCAAAATGTTAAGTTTGTAGGACTGAATGAGTTGCCAATATTATGGACATGGAAATCATGGGATTTGGATTCTTAGTTTAGTTGCTTAGGTTTTTGAAATATGGGGAAACTGCTAATGGGATGCAATACAAATTTGTTACCAATATATAATAAATTACAATGAAACAATGATGGTACTAAACCCAATGCCCTAATATGCTAGGAAGTTATCATAGATGGATAAAAAAATAATTTCTTGGTGACTTCTGATATTTCAACAGCCAGTTACCCTATGTTTGTTAACCGCCATGGTCTTTTTATTTATTTATTTATTTTTTAAATGGGGGCTTTCATGGAAAGTTATAGAGAAAAGAAATTTCTACATTTTTTTTATATTGACATCATGAACATGTGATTTGAACAATGTAGATATCTACTAGAATACATTTCAGTATTTGAATGTTATGAAGTAGTGAGAAGCAGTAGCTAGCATAATCAAGTCAATAGTTGGGAACATGTGCAATGGTGCTATAATTACGAGTAAGGGAATGACTGAAGGTGATCCCTCTTGTTATTGTTGGAGTTTAATAAGAAAAGAATACTAGATCTCTTAATATCACAGACATTGTATTGACGAAACTTGCCTGGTTATTGGTAGGGGTATTAGACATCAGGCCTCATGGCTGGCTAGATTGCAGTATCTGAGGACCCCAGGATTCAGGGTCGTCACTAGACTTTTGGTTGCTTTCTCATGGCTGTTTGTCTCTCCATTGTGCTCTCTGAATGGGGAACGTGGAGTTTCCTATTGAGATTTTTAGTTGTCAGTTGATTGCAGCTTGTCATTCATAATGTACTTAAATTTTCTTTTAGATAAATCAAGTGACTACACACCTGCTACTCACTATCATGGATTCTGTTTAAGGGGGAGTTATCTCTTAGTGCTGTATATGTTTCATAATAGAAAGGATGACCTATGCTGCTCTTGCCAATGTAATTAATTTTCTGCATAAATACAAGTTCACATAGAACATCATAGGACTGCAGCTAAATTAGACCAATGGCTCGGCATTATAGAGGTGACTTGATGCTATATACCATATATAACCATTGCTACCTCAATATTCATTGCTAAGGCTTCCTATATAGAGAAATGAGCTACCCTTTTTCATGAGGTTCTATAGAAGTGCTGATTTTGTTGAGTGGTAGTCTACTCTCAGGCGTTCTTATCAGGTCATGTTGTCAGATAACATATGAACAATAAATATTATGTATTACATCGAATCAGGGATTGGAGAGAAAACCTGTTAAATTTTCATTAATAGCTGTTTCAAGAAAAACAAGTTCTATCAGCCTGTGTGAGATCATGCACTTCCTTTTCGAGCATGATAGGGAGGGATAACCCACCCAGGAGATCATGCAATTATATATCACTGTAGTGTGCCACAAAGGTGGGCTGAAAAATCTTAATTTTGCATCCTTCCCCCTCCATTCCCTTTGATGTTTTTTTTTTCTTGGATGATAAACTTCTAATGCTTTTGATCGAGCAGAATCATATTATTGAAGTTTACAGTATTCCCTGTAGCAAATTCGTACAAAAACTATTTATTTGAAACACATGTAAGGCTAATAATTGTTATGGACTTGTGTCACTTTGCAACAATCGCTATTAGATATCATTAAATTAACTGTACCTCCTAGCAAAGCAAGCCAAGCAAGCTGCATTTTCTTATCCTTATGTATTCTCAAAATCAATGTGTTACCTCCTTTAGTTTTCAGCTCTTGGAGATGCTTGGGAAAATACATGATCTGACATCCTTAACACAATGAAGCTTTGTCACATTGGTGTATATTTCATAGGAATAAAGCAAGGCAAGTGGTAGAAACATGGAACAAACAATTTCATTGCACACCACCAGAAAAGCAGGTCTCTTTCCTATATCTTGCGAATGATATTTTGCAGAATAGCAGACGAAAGGGTTTGGAATTTGTTACTGAATTTTGGAAGGTTCTCCCGGATGCACTTAACAATGTACTTGAGAATGGAGATGAGTTTGGGAAAAACACTGTACTAAGACTGGTATGTACAATAAAGTTGAACACCTGTTCCTGATGTAGTTTCTTTTCTTGATTCATACCTGAGTACTTGAATTTCCTGACAATATGCATGCTCACTCCTGACCCTTCTGTACTCCTATCAAAATATTTGTCACATACTGAAAATATAAACATGGATGTACATGAATCAGTATTCTTGTTCATAGTCTGCTTATGCTGACTTTGGTGGCACTTGCATACAATTCTTGCAAGAGAATACTGAAATTCATAAGCTGACTGGAAGAGCTCTCCATCTTCAAAACTTCAGGGAGAAGGAGCCTAAATTCTCTAGTGGAAAAACTTACTTCCACCACCCCCCCACCACACCACCCCCGCCACCACCCTGCCCCCTGCCATAAGTCTTCTTTTAGGTGAATGAAATAACATGGTCTTACCATGGAATCATTGTTTGCATTTCTGACCGTTATATTGTGAACCAGTTCCTGGTTTTCAGCTCTGGTAAACAGGTTCAGTTATGTTAATGAATGGGTAAACTTACCCACTCTTACTTGCAAGACCCTCATCTTATACTCATATATCAAATCTGAAGTGCAAAACCATGGATTATGGATGTATTTATTATCAGCACATTTATTTTCTGGCAGCATTCTTTTTGTAAGTGTAATTTATCTACATAATTTTTGCTTTTATTAGCTTCTTGCAAGGTTTACCATACCGTACCAAACCAGATGGTACAGGGTGCACCATACCATATCGGTTTGGCACCAGTATAGTAACGGTTGGCACTGGTAGAGGGCCTGGTACTGAGATGGTGAACCTCGGCTTGTTGTCATTTATGATTGTTGTACACATGTAAAAATGTATAGCAGTTTCTGGTGACATGTCTCTATGCAATGGAAAACAGAGTTTGTGATAAATGCTGAAATTAGTGCTATGTTTGTGCAGATTGGTCTCTCAACATGCAAATTTTTGGCAAACAAGAATGCACACACACATGAAAATCAGCAGATTCAGGCATGTAGAAACCGAGAAAAAGGTCCTTCAACTGTCCGCATAAAAGCATTAAACAAATTTCTACTGCAGTTGCATAAGAATAGAAACATCATCAAGGATTTGAGTAAAAGAAGATCTAAATAAGCAGCAGTCATGCGCTCATCAGTGTTCCATATAATCAGCACACTTAGCCCTAGATAAAGATCATTTGGCAGTAAGCTGAAGAAGATCCATGGGTAGAAGGGAGAACAAGATTCTGTTAAAGGGGAGAAAAATGAACTTGAAGGTCTATCCATGACATGAATGAGGGAGTGCACCTCTGCCAAGCCTTATGTCTATGTGCTAGGCAAAGAAAAGAATCAAAGGAAGTGGGGAAATTTGGTCTTGCTGTGGCCAAAGGAATGAAATGAAGGAATATAAGGAACAGAAGTGGTGGAACAAGAGGAAAGCTTGGAGGAGTGGAAGAGAGAAAAGAGATGCATATTTGAAATATGATTCTGCAAGTTCAGAGTATGTGTAGCTAGCAGCGTATAGGGGTGGCTAGGGTTTGGATTGGTAAATTATGGCACTTGGCATCTCTTCTTATCAGCCTTTAGAGCCCATGGTTATGTTTAAAATCCATGGGCCTCTTCTGAATATAATACATAATATGGCGGACTACATTCAACAACGTGCTAGCCATATGACACTTGATGTGGACATGCTTAATCCTTTTCTTTTTTTTGGAGTTTTGGACACCCTTAATCTTGTAGGCTTATGTTCACCTCTTTGTGACATAGTTTTTTAACAAGAAACACAGCATAGAAGTGGTTAGCCATGGGAATGAGCCCCAACATGTACACATGCCTGCCATCATATTGCCCACTTGATTTAGCTCTACTATTTTTTGAATTGATTTTTCTTTGCCTTGCAATAGAAGTGCAATGAAACTTATTTTGTTTTCGGGTTTAGTATTCAGATATATAGATGATACAAGGCAGCAAAAGAATTGTAAAAACAACCATACTATCAATGAACTGGCAGAAGAATAAGATATCAATTACCCTATGGCAAACTAAAGTATCAATAAACTTAAATCAACCATACTGTCAATGAACTAGCAGAAGAATAGGATATTAATTTACCTATGGCAAACTAATAGATCAATAAACTTTTACAATTGTCTGCACGTTTAAATAAATCTGAGATTGCAGTCATCATTTAGTAGTATTGCTGTTTAGTCAAGAACATGTCATTTTTCATATTCTTTTGTACTAGCAGTGGTCTTTACATGCGGACCAACAGTTGATTCAAAAAAGCATGTGTTGAATTGCAGATCAAGTTTATATCTTAGCCTTCGATTGTTGGGAACTAGATAACCATGAAATATAATTATCATGCCTTGTCCCAATTATTTGCATCCAACCTTATGAATTCTCAATCCACAATAACTCCTATATATGGCTGCCTCTGATGTAGTCTTAATGTTATTGTAGTGCATCATTGATGAGCAACGATCTATGCAACCCATACTCAATTACTCATTACTCACTAGGACAAGTCTGTGGTGTGGTGCCTCTTGAGCAAAAACCCTATCCAATACTTGCCCACTTCTCATGATAATTGGGCTTGCTCGGGACTTGTTGTCTCCCATAAAAAATGTTTAGAATTCATTCACATCCTATTGGCAAAGGAGGATTTCTCCAACATATTTTGTATATGCAATAGATATAGGCAGGGTTAGCTATACCATACTAGTATAGTATGGTACCGTGCTGTGCCATTCCAGAGCGTACCAACAAAGGAAGAGCTAGAGAGGGAGGGAGAGGTAGGAGATAGAGGAAAAGAAAAAAAGTTGGGGGGGAGGGAGAGAGAAGGGGCAAGAGAGAGGGCAAGATAGAGGGAGGGAGGTCAGAAGAGGGAGGCCGATGAGGGCTCTCTTGTTTCCCTCTCTCCCCCTTCCCCTCCCTATCCCTCTTCCTTTCTTACCCCCTCTCTCATTCTCTTCCTCTCTCTCCTCCCTCTTCCTTTCTCTTGCCATCGCCTTCATCTCTATTACCACCATTGCCACCACTATCATTATCATCGTCATCTCCACCATAGCACCATAGCCATCACCATCACCAAGTTTCGCTATCTTAGTATCGAATCCTGTACCGGTACTATCCTATTATAGTATTGGTACATCTGGTATAATATCCAGTTTGGTGTATCAAGTGTCGATCACTCTCCATATTGCAGACTAGTTTAGTACCATACAGTGCGGTCGGTATGCATCAGTATCAACCAGTACGTACTACAAACCTTGGTCATTAGTTATTTCCACCATCAATACTGCTGTCATTCTCTCCACTGTCATCACTACTGCCACCATTACCATCGTGACAACTATTGCCGCTGCCACACCCATTATCTCAGCCACACCACTATCATCACTATAGCCCCTATTGCACCACCACAGCCATTACCATAATCACTGTATCCACCACCGCTATTACTATTGTCACCACGATCACAATGACCTCTACTATCCCCGTTACCACTTTCACCCTTGGCCAACATCATCAAGTTTATATTTTAAAAATACTTAACCATACCAAACATGTCTTTTTTTATAAAAAAATTAAAATAAAATCAAAAACAAAATTTTTATTTTTTATTTCTAAAAATAAGAAGAATAAAAGTGATGCCAAAGAGCATCTAAATGTAGCATTGACTATTGAGTAGTAGTCTAGCATTTTGGATTTGCATTTTCATCAAATAACAATTCAAATCCTGTAAAGATATCCATGAATGGCTTCATGTGTTTACTTAGAGAAATTCTTAAGTTATTATGATTTTCCTATAAGGATATATTTCCGTATTCTGTAGCTGGAGTTGAACCATCGCTTGTTTTCATCTGCTGTGAAGCTGTTGGATCAACTGTAATTCTTCTTTCCCTTCATATTACACTTTATTCTCTGTTCAGGTTAACATATGGGAAGAACGCAAAGTTTTTGGTTCTCAGGGGCAAGTTCTCAAAGAGGAGCTTTTGGGGAGGAACTTAGAGGGTAGAAATAGAGATGAAAATTTTACTAATTACAAGTTGGTAAGAAAATTTATCAACCTTTATGTTAAATGAGTGAGCAATGTTATGGGCATGCCTTCCTACAAGGTTAAACTAATTCAGTTTGTTTTCTTCTGCGGCAATAGCAGAAACGATGTGGTGGTGATGGTATACTGGAAAAGCTCATTTCAGATTATGAACATTTATATGATGGTCCTGTGGATGAGGAAGCTTTATTTGGAAAATGCCAAACTGTTATTAGTTGTGTTGAAAAGGTGGAGAAGAAAATTGGAAGTGATTTTAAGTTAGGTAAATTAGTTTTTATAGTAATGTTGCGTCCCCATGTTAGATATCATTGTTTCAAGAATGGCTATATTAACTTGTCTTCTTAATAGCTATTTCTCATTGGAGTTATGATCACTCATAAGTTTTGAGCCAATATCTTACTAATTATTAAGTTCTTTGATCTTCTTTATTTTTTTTGTCTCATATTCTTTCATTGCAGTGCATACCCTGTTTTCCTAAATGACATATAAAGGACTAAAAGTGTTTTTATAATTTTTCATCAAACATGCTCCTCAACTGCATCTCATTCTTCTGTTGATTAGTAAGAGAATTGTTCGTTACTAATCCTGCATTTTGGAAATATCAGCTTTTATCCTCTTTTCTTTTAACCCTGCTTCTTAGCAGGGTGATCTTTATTATTTTACTGACTTAATATAACTCAATTGAATTAGCCTTGACTTCTCTTGACCATATGTCATTGTATTTGATAGTTATTTTTATTTTTTATTTATTTCTATTTGGAAATTCTTTTTTTCATGGATCGATAGGGAATCTCAGTGGATCTACAGTTGTAAAGGAGTTAGAGGAACAGCATAGCATGCTGAGAGAATGCATAGAACAACTGAAAGCACTTGAATCATCCAGAATAACATTAGTGTCCCATTTAGGAGAGGCAATTCATGAGCAGGTGGGTCAACTAATGGTTTCATTGACTTGAGAGATGAACATTTTAAGATTGCATGCGGTTAGTTTTTTTATTTTTATTTTTCTATTTTAAATCCTCTTTTGGTTAAATTAAGATTTTTGGCTTGATTGACAGGAGCTCAAGATCGAACAAGTTTGTAATCAACTTAAGGTAGCCTTATTTTTGTTTTGGTCATATCCATCTTTTTTGCTGGGCTTTCAAGGCAGCTTTATCTGTCCCAAAATTTGGTTATATGATACGTATACTTTTTATCGAGAATCAGTTTTTCATGGATCTGCTGGTTGTGTAAATATGACTTCTACCAAGCATTTATTATATATTATATCAATCATGAAATTAGTTATAGCTAGACAGATACAGACACCTCTGTGCTCTTTAAAATACATTGCTTAATGACCATGTTTAAATGCGACATTCTTCACTTTAAATTCATGTGAAGGAATGCCGGGAATGAGATCTCTTGTCAATATAGTGTTCAGATACTCATGAAGGTAGAGCCCTGGTGGCTATACTCCTATCAGGATGCTGCATCATCTTTAGGACATTATACTCCACCTACTTTCTAGTGCTGTCTTCATTCTGATCAAGCATATTTTATTGCCATTTTATAGCAGTGTCAATTATTCAACTTATTACTTTGTCATATGGCCAACAGATCAATCAGTGTGTCTATATATGCATAACCACCAATAACTGGATTTTATTATCTAATTCTTTTTAAGTTGCATTATTTAGATATCTCTTAATCACTTAGTAAACCTAGTTTCAATTGTTTGTTGGGTTTCTTTTCCTTGTTATGCTGCTGTTCTCTTTATTTTCTAGCAGACCTAACGGAGAGGTGACTCTTTTCTCTCTCTCTTTTTCATTTTGTCTCTCTTTCATTTCTTTTCCTTGTTTTCTTTTTCTTCTTTTTCCTTGTTCAAACTTGGTGTCATCTATTTTCTGGCCAAAGTCAAAATGGTGAATTGTCTATAGGTGTAAAGTTTTTCTCTGGCGTCTCGCTTTTGTCATCAGACATGTAGGTGTTAATTTTTCAGTTTAACTCTAGTTTGGTACATCCAATAACACCAAAATAGTAACGTTGTGGCAGTTTGGCCCAAAAAGTGATCATGTTAGGAGGTTTCAGGTGTCATGTGTGCCTTGCTTACTTTAAGTGAGATGTGAGTTGTAAAAATTGCTTAAATGGGGGCATAATGAAGAATTTCATCCAAAAAGAAAGGAGGTCATAGGAAGCAGAAAATTTGGAAAAAGAAGAAGAAGAAAAGGATAAGAAGATAGGAGTGAGGGCAATGGGTCGAGTTGGACTCTTTTGGGGGAGATTTTTTTTTTTATTGCTTTTAATATTAAAACAATTAGATTTTGTATGGATTTTTCAGTTCTGAATGGGTGAATCAATGTGCATACAAGGTAGTAGCCTATTTTTCTGGGACTTTTTGCCCATGACTCTATGCTGAAAACCTCTCTTTCTTTCTATCTATCCATCTTTCTTTCTTCTTTCTTCTTCTTCTTTGCTTTGAGAGAGAGAGAGAGAGAGAGAGAGAGAGAGAGAGCTAGGATGGAATGAAGTCAGGCGAAATTGGGGCGAGGCTGAGATCTAATTTTTGTCACTGATATCTAACACCTAGTGACTTTACCAACTTAACCAGTTGGCACCCTCTAAAAAAATGTTGGTTCACATTGGGATTTTATTGTGTTCAGGAACTTCATAAACATATTGTATATGCTGCAAAAGTATTAGAGGTCCACACTAAAGATGGTAGAAACTACCTCAATTAGATTCCAATTCAATATATAAAGTGAAATTTGGAACTTATATTAGGTGTTGATACTCAAATTGGTTTCTTGCAAGAGATCACATATCCTCAAATATTGTGGTAGCCTGATGAAGATGATTGTTGATGAGATGGTATAAAATTCATAACAAACTAGCTATAGTAAGGCATTGGAATGACGGTTTGTGAATAAATAGGGCAAAAGTTGAATATTTGAATTCAAATTTAGTAGTGCAGCTGTAACTGAAGTCTGAGATTTTATTCATCTATTTTTTTGGATCTTGACTTTATTCTATAAAAGGCCAAAAATATTTTTCATGTTGTTGTGCAGGTCATGGTATAGAAGAAAAAAAATGTTTAGTCATGAAAAAAGATGCATGGGAGAGATCAGAATATTGAGTTGTTGGTAGTTTAGGAATGATTAGAAAACTCCCTCTGAGGATAATTCTGAGTTGTACTAATAGAGAGTAGAACAATGGACTGATCAAGATGGCAGAGCCATAGAACTGTACACAGGATCAACTTTAATGGTTGAAAAAATTTTTCTGGTCTTGTGTGCTGATGTATAGGCTTCTGTAAAAATGGTGGACTCATAAAATCATCCTGGACTGTATGAAATGAGCTTTGTCAATATTTGGTGGCGGTCATGTTCCTACAATATATCTAAAACTTTCTTATTACCAAACTGGGTTGTGATAATTAATTACTCAAGTGTGAATGAAGCATTGCTCTTGATATTGAAATTTGTCCATATTTCTTAGCTAATATGAGGAATCTGTGTGAATAGAAATATTCAAGGATGATAAGACTCTTAGATATGCTTTTGATGTTTTATGAGCTACAGAAATGGTAACACTATGCCCAATATCTTCTTGTTGCTCTTACACTGATGAGTTCTCTACTGGGTTATCAGATTGCTCAATCTCGATATGAGCTAGTAGGCAGCATCTGCCAGCAATTACTAAGCACCAACCTTGGGCAAATGCCACCTGAGCAGAGGCTGAAGGAATCTGAAGCCTCAACCGCTTACATCCCAGAAGCTCCATCAAGCACTGGAGATAGAGAGCAATCAACTCCTGTAAGATACATCCAGCAGGGACCTTTCCATGATAAGGCTCCCCCCACCGAAGAAGAGAAGCGAAAAACAGCAGCTGCCGCTGTGGCAGCAAAGTTGGCAGCGTCAACCTCCTCTGCCCAGATGCTTAGCTTTGTCCTTTCTTCTCTAGCATCCGAAGGAGTCATTGGCCCAGCTGCAAGGGAAGATTCCTCTTCTTGTGACACCAAAAGGGCTAGGCTGGAAAATGTTACCTCACCTTACATTCCACCCCATTCTCAGCCTTCTCCTCGGCCTTTCTCACAGCTTGAGACACCATACCAGCCGAGGCTACCCCAGCCATCATCATCCACCTTGACACATCCAGGCTCCACCCATCAGCCACAAATGCTACCACCGACAATGCCGCCGATGGCAATACCACCTCCACCAGCTACACAGTTCATGCAGGTTGCTGGGTCAATGACAGGCATGCAATATAGCTATGGCTCAGCCCTTCCTTCCCAAAGACCGCCTCCTTTTCTAGGATTTCCAATGATAAACTCAACTCCTTTCCCAGGTCCACAAAATCCACTTCGGGGTTTCCAATCACCAGAGGGTGTTAACCTCTTCAACCAATCCTCACTTCCCGTGAGACCGCCGCAGATTTCTCGGCCATAACTTTTACGATGAATGAGCTCATTAAGAGAGTTCTGCTTCTAATGGCCGCTCAGTTGGATCAGGAGTTTTAGTACCGTAAAGCTTTGTTGTTTTACTGGTTTATACACCCTGTGCTTGAAACTGTCATGACCCATATATGTATATTTTATGTTAAACATTTTGACAAAGAACAGTTTTGGTACTGTAAAACTGTGTTTCAGCAGTTTATACACCGTGCTTGAAAGCTATATCACCCATGCATGTACATTTTATGTTAAACATTTGAAAGTTTGAACTACTTCTGACAGAGTGGTCGATCAAGATGGATGTACCAGTCCTGGTTTATCAGCTATGTTCAGTGAAACTGTTTGTACCATGTTTGTGCATCTAATTGTCAGGAGTTGCTAATGTGTATGATGACCATTTCAGCAATTGAGTGTGATGCTATCATTCAGTGAAACATAAAGCGATAATTTTCGATCGCAGTTGGGGTAGTTGCCATATTTAATATTTGGTGTGCAAGGGAAACTTAGTGAAAATTGAGGTCATATATATATATATATACATGTAACTGTATTTTTATGGGCTCAGATAATATATATTGAGTTTAATTCCAAACCCATTTTAGATAACATGGTAGCAACCATGTCTAAGCCATCTTGATCCCCTTTATATGAAACATGGTTCGAGTCATTCCATGCAGCCCATATTAATTGTGAAGGAAATCAGCCATGGATCACCTGGCAGGTGGGGTGCCATTGCTGACTACAATTTTACAGGCAGCTTTGGCAAGCCTTCTAGTTTCTTTCAATTGTATTAGTTGACGGTTCCCACCACCAAATCAAGGCAGTGCCATGGAATAGCCACAAAGCCAGCCACCAAATATATAAATTTTTGCAAGGAATTCTTAAAAAGAACAAAGAAAAAGAGCAATTAAACTCACCAGTAAGACTAGGAAAACAAAATATTTGATGCCACCAGAATATCAAACAAAGATAGAAGTTTCAAGAGTCATGAGCGGACCGTTTGAGAAATAGAGTTCTTTGGTTAGGGTTTCGTTGTCAGATTCGGCCCAAAGGGACCGAGATTGGTGGGGCTATGCTGCTGGAGGGCTTAATCAACCAACCAATGGATCTACTTCAAAGAGCAAGAGGGTGATCTCTCCATCCTCTCATTCGCCATTAGGAAATTCTGTGTAGAGTACACTGGACATGGGCCAAACATGGGCTCAGGTCATTCAAGGCCGGCAACGATTCAGATGGAAGATGCCTCATCCATCGGCTAATGACATTGCTACTTTGGAAGCTCAATTCTCAGAGCTAGTCATGTTCTCGAAGGAGGAACTTCAGAGAACAACAAAGAAGTGGAAGTTTGCGATTGTGGAAAAATATCTGGGGCAGGGGCTTCTCCTTGAGTTTGTCCAGAAAGTGATGAAGAATCGCTGGCAAGTAGAGGGAGACTTTCAGGTAACCCCTTTATTCGAGGGTTTTCTCTTATTTTGTTTACCATCAAAGGAAGTTTGCTTGAGGGTGTTAGATTCGGGACCTTAGATATTGCCTGGGCAACTGCCAGAAATTGAGAATTGGAGACCAAATTTCAAATTTTCTAAGGACTCCATTCAAAGGGTTAATGTCTAGCTTAGGCTCCTTGATCTATTATTGGAGGTCTAGGAGAAAGAGATGATCTTGAAGATTGCAACTAAGGTCGGCAAACCTAAGTTTTTGGATCCCTGGATGATGGTCAACTCTTTTCATCTAGAATATACATACAACTAAATCTCTCTATGCCTGTATGTCGGGGCACTAAACTCCTCATCAATGACCAAGTAATATACAAGAATTTATTTATGAGGATTTGCCTAATATATGCTATTATTGTGGGCACATTGGTACTACTGTGAACAAATACTCCAATTGTAAGGACATGCCAATAATGCAAGATTCTATGATTTATGGGCTATGGATCCGAGCGGCTCAGGTTCCAATTGGTTTATCCATCCAAACTAATGAATCTAAGTTAGTTAATTCTTCTAGAGTTACTATCTCAAGTAATTCCTGGCTCACTCCTAAGAAAGTTACGACTAAAACTTCTTCTAAGGTCAATGTGGAGACTGTGCTTCCTGAGACCTCCAACATTAGGGATCAAGATTTAAACAACTGACCTTAGAAGAAGATAATGTGTTATCTGATATAACTCCTATGGAGGTACTTCATCCAACATCTTTGGGTTCGGTTCGTGATAAGGAAATGAATCTAAAAGAGAAATTAAAGAGATCTCTAAATTAATCCTCTCTTAGTACTAGATCTTCAAACTCTATCTCTCCTCCACAAACAAAGGTAATTGTTCAAGAGAAGCAGCCGATCAATGAAGTTCACCCCAAAGTTTCTAATGCCCTAGTTCTGTACTTCAAAGGTTTAGGGAGAAAGGAGGTCTGGCGGCCAATGGTGATCAATCCCAGTTAGTCGGATGGGTCATCATTGTCTACTACCCCCAAACCAGGATCTTAGGAGTCCGCAAATTTAATATCTAGGCTAGGACATATTGAGCTGGTTAATCAAGTGTCGCAGTGCCGAAGGCTCCATCCTTAATTTTGCTACCGACTGTCAATCAGATCTATCCTATATGGTTGATTATTGGTGTGTAGAGTAAGGGCAAGCATCTATTTCATCAAATCAATGAAGGTGCTCATGTAGAATTGTCAAAGAGCTACTAAACTTTCGTTTCATAGGTACTCCAAACAATTGCTCCTTAAATACAGGCCAGATATCTATGCATTTGTGGAAACAAGGTTATATGTGAATTCTTTTGCCTTAATTCATAGACTATTTGGTCCTTCTTGGGATATCTATATGGTTCCCTCTGAGGGATTATTTGGGGGCATAATAGTGATATGGCATAAAGATCTTGGCTAGGTCACTTTCACCCATGTTGATCGACAAGTTTGCTTTGGCATTATCACTTCGCCTGATGCAACCTCATGGATATTATGTTTGGTGTATGCTAGCACTAATGGCTTGATTTGTTGTTTCCTTTGGCAAATGGCCTCCCATGTTCTTGCTTTAGGTATGTCTTCTTAGGAGACTTTAACTGTATTTTGCACTCCAATGATAAAGCTAGAGGTACACCTTTTTCTCTTGATTGTGATATTAAGAAATTTTGGAACTTTATCTAATCCAATGGTTTGATTGATCTTGGATTTATTGGCCCTAAATTCACATGGTGCAATAATCAAAAGGGGCTGGCAAGAGCCTGGGAGCATCTTGACCATAGATTTGCATCTCAAAATTGGATTAATCTATTCTCTAATTCTAAAATACAACATCTTGTGAGATTTGTATCTGATCATTGTTCCATTTTACTCTTGGCCCAGAATTGTTTTCAAAGAGCTCGCCCGTCTTTTTAAATTCTAAAAGTTTTATCCTGATTTTCAGCATTTGCTCTATAAGTATTGGCAGGGTGGGCAAGAATTTGCTCTATTGAGTGGCTAACTTTGCTATTAGAGAAACTAAGAAAAAAGATTATCAAATAGAGTAAATTTAAAATTCACAATTTATTCAAAAAAAGAGAAGATCTATATAATCAAATCTTGTAGTTTTAGAAGTTAGAATTGGAAATATGATTTCTCTCTAATGATGATCAAATGCTTCTTCTTTATCTCCTCCTAGACTATCATAAGGTACTATTTATGCAAGAAGCTATTGGAGACAAAGATCTCGCATTCAGTGGCTTAAGGAAGGGGACATTAATACCAAGTTCTTTCATCAAAGTACCATCCTGCATAATAGACGCAATCAAATTTCTACTCTTAAATCTGAATTTGGGTTATGAAACTATGATGAAACTGAAATTGGATCAATTTTATAGAGTCACTTTTAGTCGAGATGCAATCTTATGCATTAGTCTGATGATGTTTGTTGCCCCAAATAATCATAATGATATCTCCTTCGCAACAATAATGACTAATATCTCCGATAACTAAAGATGAAATAATTGCAGCCTTAGAATCTATGAACCCAGATAAATCTCCTGGTCCAGATGGTTTTTAGGTCTCCTCCTTTCAAGACTTTTGGTATATTATTGGTAACAAGGTGGTCCAAACAGTTCTTTCTTTTTTTCCTATGCCAAGTTCTTGGAAAAATACATTTCTAGTTTTCATCCCTAATACCCGGCACCCTACTAGGCCTTCTGACTTCCATCCTATAAGTTTCTGCAACACTATATATAAGTTAGTAGCAACTATTTTAATGAATCGAATGAAGTCTTTGATGTCAAATTTGATTTTATTTAATCAGTTGCCTTTGTTGGAGGTAGATTCATTATAAAAAATATTTTAATTATTTAAAAAATTATGTACTCTCTTGTTAGGGCAGCACCATCTTGGGGACTTTTCATGATTAAATTTGATATGAAAAAAGTATATGATCGGGTGTAATAGGGTTTTCTCTTAAAGGTTCTTAAGCAACTTAACTTCCATGATCAATTTATTAAGTAGATAGCGGACCGTATATTCAATCCTCAATATGCTCTTTTTGTTAATGGCTCCCATATTGATTGGTTTTTGGCTACGTATGGTTTGAGACAAGGCTATTCACTCTAATCTTCTGCATCCTTATATACCAGCTCGAAATGGGCCTCGTATCTCTCATCGATTCTTTATGGACGACTGCCTTCTTATTGCAAAAGCAAAAGTCAGGGATGCCCTAATGTTGAAACTTTTATTGGATGGATATTGCCATTTTTGGTCAATCAGTGAATACTACTAAATCATATTATCATAAGTCCCTCCATAGATCCTAATATTAAATAGATAATTATTTCTATCTTTGGTATGCCTTGCAAAAGAGGGGTTTGGAAGCACTTGGGTGTTTCTATTACTAACTTTAAATTACATTCATCTAATTTTAACTTTATTATAGAGAAAATTCTAGACAAAATTTAGTCATGAAAATAGAAGGTATTATCTTTTGCTGGAAGGGCTACTCTTGCTCAATCTGTTTTGCCCTCTATTTTGGTGTATGCGATGGGTTTTATTCCTATCCCATCTTATGTTTTGAATTACATGGAGCGTTAGTTTTGGTCCTTCTTATGGGGGCACGCTAATACCCAACGTCGGGCTCTATCTCATTTCATGGGAGACCATTTATTCATCTAAGGATATGGGGGGTTGGGATTTCTATCGCTTCGATAGAGACAAGCTACTCTCTTGGGAAAGTTGGGCTTAATTGGTTTATTCGAAGTACAAATTTCATCGGACCTGGATTGCATATCAACCACCCACTAACTGTTCACATATTTGGCGCTAGATCTCTATTATATTGGTAAAAATATCCAATTCCAATTCATGTGGCTAATTGGTAATGGGGCCCTTATAAATGTGTGGAAGGATCCTTGGATATCTAATATACCATTGTCTCACTAGCCCTTCTTTACGAATGTGGAAATTAATTTAGAGGATTATACAGTAGCACATTTAATTTTGCCTAATAATACTTAGAACATCTCTCTATTGATCTCTCTATTTAGCTCTGAAATGATGACCGCCATTATAGCAATGCCTCTTGATAAGCATCACAAATATATTAATAAAAATATTAATTTATGAATTAATTTATTTTTATTTTTAAGAATTAATATTTTTATTTATTTTTTATAGAAAAAATGTTTGTCAATAAAAAGAGCTTAATTTTTTGGTTAAAAAAAAAATTTAGAGTAAATTGGATTTAAAACAGACCTAGAATGAAGATTCAAAAAAAAAATAAAAAAAATAAAAAAAGAGGCTCGGCCCAGTGCCTGCAGCTCAGTGCGGCCTAGCCCACTAACCATCGTACAGTCCACGTGAATTGGCCTAGCATAGCCCGAGCTAGCCTAGCCCAGCCACCTGCAAGTCAGCCCAGCCCAGCCCCCTTCAACGTTGATGTCACCCTAACATCAAGAAATCGTGTGGTCTATGGTGGACCGGCAACTGATTTGGCAAGCGTGGACTCTTAAAGGGTCTATGAAATTTTTCACATAGTTCAGGAGGGTGTTTTTGACCTTTTAGGTGGCCTAGCAAGTGACAATTGGTGAAGGATCATTGTACATCTAGTCCATAGGGTCTACAAGTATAGAATAGCACAATCCGACGGTCCTGAGCTCCCATCAAGTGAGATCCAATGGCTGATGAAGCTCCCGATTTGATTTATACTTCTCTAGCTCTATTTGGTGTGATCCAAGGGTCCAAAATTCTTCCAATCATATGATCTAACGGTCAGGTTTTAATTCAACTTGATCTGAGATTTGAAGCAAGTTTTTTTATAATTTTTGGATCATTTGATCTAAATCCGATGGCCAGTAGTTATTTAGAGGCTTTCCAGGCAACAGAACAGCACTCTCTTTATGGTTTTAATCCTAATTTTGATTAAATTTCTCTATACGACCATCCTACCTTTATTTAAAAGACCCAGGTTGACGAAAGCAATGTATCTTTGATCAAGGGAAGGCTATGGTATAGGATAGATTGCATATTTGGGTTGATGGCTACTTCGAAGCAACAGGTCTGAGAAAAAGAGCTGCTTTCTGCACCATCTTCATACTAACACCGATCCAAGATCAAGATCTAGTTTTTATTTATTTTCCTATTTTAATTTCATGTATTTAAATTTTAAATTTTATATTTAATTAATACAAAATTTATTTTATGCTCTTTAAATTCTAGCTTTTTAGTTTTAATCATAATTTTTTTTTATTGTAAGTAGATACTAGGATCTAAATAGTAGATTTTAGTACTAAGTTTATCTTTCTGTACCGTTTAATTTTTATCTTTTATTTATAATTTATTTTTTGATTTTAATTTTATTTTAATTTTTTAATAAAAATCAAAGATTTTAAATCAAAGTACTATCTTCTCTGTGGATTCGACTCAACTCACTACTTTTTATATATTTTTAATTATTTAAGAAATCAAAATTAAACTGATAAATATAATTTTCTAACGATAATATTGTAGTATATCAAGTTTTTGGTGCCATTACCGAGGATGGCATGAGCTTTAAAATTTTTTAATATATTTTATTTTTATATAAATAAATTAAAAATAATTTTGATAAATATACTAAGTTTTTGGCACCATTATCGGAGATGCATAAAAATTAAAATTTTTGATTTCTTTGATTTTTTATGAATATTTCTTACTAACTTTTCTTATTTATTTTGTAGAAAAAAGAAAAAAGAAAAAAAAATTAGGATAAGGAGGAAAGCTTCCAATTTTGCTTGGTAAGATCAATCCCAACCATAGACTTATTTTTTTTAGCATTATTTATTTTATTTTTAAATTAATTTTAAAAAAATATTTACTTAAATTTAATAAAAACTTCATGGCAAGAGTAGAAATCCTAATTACTTAGAGCATCCATCATATTAGACTTATTTTTTTTTTTTGATAATCACTGAAGACAAGGTAAGCTTCTCAAAATTAAATAGTTTCGTGCATTTAATTTAGTTGCATAGAACCTTTTATTTGAAATTGATCGTGTATATTTATCTTAAATCAATTTAAGGGCACAACTCATTAATAAAGATAAGATGGAAATTTGATCATCCTTTCTTAGCCCATAAACAACCAACCAGCATTCCTCATTAACCTAAGCCTTTAATTTAAAATCAATTAGACATTGACCCTTAAGAAGCTCAAGCTTATTAGGTCAAAAAATCTTAATTTGGATCGAATTAGGATTAGTCAGTTTGACTGGTATCTAAGATAGGTGATTCAGAAACTACATCCCGAAGAAAGATGGTTATTTAATTGGTTCTGTTAGCTTATCTGGCCAATTCAATTAGTGTCTAAGAAAAGCAACGAGGGACTTCCACCAATCTTGTACTTATCCGACAGTTGAGTGGCTGATTTTTTACTTGGAGGGCTTGGCATGTAGTTAGAAGCTATCTAGATTTAGGATAATTCTTAATCAGAATTGATTATCTAACTTGATTGTTAACTAAATATCAAACATAATCATAATTAATTCTTCTATCTTTTCTAAGCTTTAATTAGGACTCCTTAGGTCCTCTTTTTTAGAACTCTTTTCTCTCTTTCTTCTCCTTTTATCCTTTTCTCTTAAAAAAATAAAAAAATAAAATAAAATAACTATAATAATAAAATAAAATAATAAATAAATAAATAATAAAATTAAAAATAATTAAAAAAATAAAATTTTAAAAATTTTAAAAAATAAAATTTAAAATTTTTTTGAACCACACGTTAGGATTACACCTATACGTGCACAATAGGAGATCGCTTTTCTTGACCTAATTGAATCCAATCTTGAAATTGAACGACCAATTTATATTAAACTAGATAATCAAATGGTTGGAGATAATGAAGAACCATTTAGACAGATAAAAGAATATTTTATTTCTTCTACTTTTAATCCATCGACTTGTATCCACTTATCTGATATTTCGGTAAGCTATTATGAGATTAAGTCGACCATAATCCAGATGCTTCGATCTTTCTATGGAAACACTAATGAAGATCCTTATAAGCATCTAGATGAATTCTTAAAAATTTACTTCACGGTGAAAATTTAAAATTTTTCTGATAATGCCTTAGACTGACCTTATTTCTTTTTTCATTAAAGGATAAAGCTAAGTACTGGCTTGGCATCATAGGAAGATCAATCCAAACTTGGGCTGAATTGCAACATGAGTTTTTTAAGAAATTTTATCCCATAGATCGAATCATCACCATGAGATGAGCCATCACTAAATTTGCTCAGCTTCTAGGTGAATAAATTCACGAGTCATAGAAAAGACTTAAGAAACTTCTTAGAAAATGTTTATACCATGATCTATCTAAGTGCAAAATTATTCAAGCTTTTTATGAGGGTTTAGGAGACCAATATAGACAGATGGTTGATGCATCTTGTGGAGGTGCATTTATGAGTAAAAATAAGGATGAAGCTTATGCCTTATTTGAAACTCTGAGTAAAAATTCGATCAACCATACTTTATTATCTTTCTATAAAAGGTCGATCCCATACCAAAAATAGATAGAAATCTATGAGTTTAAACATCCAGAATATAGTTTTAAGGCAGACTTGAACCTGATAGCTCAGAAATTAGATAAAGTCGACCTTCTTGCTCAAAAATTAGATCAATTTCTAACCTTAGGTCAACGATCTCTTACACAATACACTTTACCTTCTAATTATCAAAAAATTTGTTCATTTGTGCTAGCCCAGCATATCATATGAGTGAATGTCCCACGACTGCATAATTTTCATCTTTCATCCAAGAATAAGTTTAAGCTACACCAGGTTACTCCAAGCCAGTTAATGATCCATTTTCAAATTCATATAACCCAAATTGAAGGAACCATCCTAATTTTTCTTAAAGATCCCAACAGTCTTAGGCCCAAATCCAAATTTCATTTGTGCAGAACTATCAAAATATGCCTTAATACCAGAATTATACCTATAATAGAGGTCAGCCTAGTCAATCTACCCAGCTATCATATTATAATTAGCTATCATATCTACCTTCTCAATACAATAATTTAGCTGTTGATAGGTTTAATCAACTGCAATAATTGATTATGACTCAATAGCAGTCTATTGCCAGGCTAGAAGCACAAATAGGATAGTTAGCTAAGTCTACCATGAGGAGAGAATCAGGTCAATTGCCGAGCCAATCGATAGCAAATTCGATAAACAACCCACCTAATATCTACCAACCACCTAGATCTAATTATCAATCCAATATCCTACTTAAGAATCCTTAATTTGAGAATGCTAAAATAATTTCTGAACTTAGAAGTGGTAGGATTTTTAATGATCTATACCAAAATCAGGTGAGAGAGGCTATAGTATTGATACTAGCTAAAATAAAAACTTAGAAGAAGAGGTTAGTGTTAAAACTAACTATATAGAAGAACCTAAGCCATGAATTGATACTGATACTAGTTTCAATTTGAATGTAAATAAAGAAAAAAAGAGAACAGATGATTTACCTGAGACATATAAATCTAAAATTTCATTCTTTTCAGTCCTAAAAGTCGGTTCTTCTCATAAAAAAGTAAAAGACATGTAATGAAGAGCCAATGGAGTTGTTTGAGCAAGTTCATATTAATCTACTTCCAGAACTGAAGCTGCCTTTAGTCACACCTAAATTTGAATGTATAGCATGAATGACACCATTCCAGTATCCATTGCATCGGACTTAACTCCGAACTTAAAAACTCAATTTATGATCATTTTAGAAGAATAAATAAAAGAAATTTTTGATAAAAAAGAGTCTAAGATTGGGGTTGCAAACTATCTTTCCAAAATTAGTAATGAATTTATCAATAAAGAAATTGCAAGCTATCTTCCTAAAATTGGCAATCCAAAATCATTAAAATTTATCAATCCAATATTCGACATGAGAATGGTAAGCTGCACTATGTCTGACTAAAGATAGTAGACTTAGCACTTGTTAGGAGGCAACATAATATTTATTTTTTTAATTTACTTTTTTTTAGGCCTATGCTGAATAAGTTGAAGGGAGAGCCAAATCTTTAAGATTCATACTAGATCATAAATATATTGAGTCAGGTGTATTCTTTTTTGTACTTTATAATATTTTTTATTTTTTTCTTTATTGAGAATAATGTCGATTAAGTTGGGGGAAGATTAATAAAATTTTTTAAAGTCCTCGAAGAAGTTAGTATTTAATATTTAGACACCTGGTTATGCTCAAGAATTGAGTTGAACCAAGCATTTTTTTTATTAAGATAATTGATACACAGACCAGAGAATTTGTGAGATACTGAAGGATCAAGTATTAAGAAAATTCAATAAAGAGTTAAGTTTAGAATATAAATAATTTTCTTTTGAGCATTTCTAATTTTTTCTATTAGCATCAAAGAAGCGTTTACTTTTTATGGGCTTGTATATGATAACTATACACTTCTTCATAAAAATTATTTTTTAAAATAAAATAGTTTTCAAGTATTTCTTACTGAGTAACAGGGCCTCTTTGCCTAAGTAAGCATTGAGTTTTGCGTCAAAAGATGAGAAGGGCAAAGAAGTTCATTGTAAAGCTAGTCTTGATTTCTAGTTTGTTTGATTCAAGCTAATAAATTTGAGGGGTATTTTATATATAGTGCCCTAAAGTCAACTGATTTTGGAGTCATTGGCCTTAAACTCGCTACATGGATCAAACAGAAAGCTTAAAAAGTTATGACACTCAATAGTTAGAGATGGATATCGAGCTAGGCCGCCCATGGGCTGGTCTAGCTTGGCATGATTAGGCCATGCTAGGCACAGCCTGCCTAGTACTATAGCGGGCCGTGCCATGGCATGGCCCAAACCTAGGGGCTGGGCTAGGGGTTTGGTGGCCCACGGCCCAGGCCTGACATGGCCCGTAGGGCCAAGCATGGCATGGCATGGCCCACATGCCATCCATATGGGCCGTGACTTGGCACGGTTCATTTGGCATGCTATATTTTTAAAATTTTTATTTTAAAAAATAATTTTTATAAAATAAAATAAGTTGGGAGATAAATAAAAAAAGATTATAGATATTAAATTTTTTTGTAAAAATAAAAATTATTTTGTAATGATGGAGGGTTTGGCATGGATTCCTATCAGTTTATTAATATAAATTAAAATTATACAAAAAAGGAAGGAAAGCTAAGCCGGACCTCCACTCCAAAATACAAAGAGGGTGAGAGAAGAAAATAGAGATGACTCACCCCAACAAATAAAAAATAAAAATATATAATTTTAGTAAATTAAAAATTAAAAATTAAAAATCAATCTTACTAATTATCTATTGTATTTGTATCATCCCCATCATCAGATCTAGTATCATGTCCTTTTTTATCCTGAAGTCTCACCTCTATATCCAGCCAATCTTTGAAGTAGAGCAGTATTTCAATTATCTCACTCATCATCTTACTTCTCTTT
Source organism: Cocos nucifera (assembly GCA_006176705.1). Taxonomy (NCBI): domain Eukaryota; kingdom Viridiplantae; phylum Streptophyta; class Magnoliopsida; order Arecales; family Arecaceae; genus Cocos; species Cocos nucifera. Next base: position 1,233,471 of record QRFJ01000110.1, on the reverse strand, counting down.
TCATCCAGAACGCACCGATCTACACTAAAAGTTGATTTCGATGCTACTGTAGATATTGATACAGCTAAAATATCATGTATAATTGCAGACATAATAGGATATTAATTTTTCACACTCTTCTACCAGACCAATACATCAAGATTTTTTATTTAATTTTCATCTAATATAGAAGAGATTTTATTTTATAAATAAAATTTTAATCAATTGCTTAAAAATAAAGAAGATGCATGTGAATGTCTCCTATGTGCAAGAAATTAGAAAATAGATGATGAACGAGAGAAACTAGAAGTTGGTTATGAAGATGATGTGAACTATCTAAATCCATGAATCTTTTCATCATATAATATAAAAGTATTATAAAATACCTGAATTATCTTAGCTTTAGATGCTTCGGAATCATAATTTATATATCTACCAATTTCATCAAGTAAAATATGTATGCCAATTAATTTGATCTGTGGATCAAATACAGCAGCTAAGTTATGCATGTGACATACGACATCCAAATATTAATTTTATTTTTTTATTTTATAAATAATAGACATTAAAGCATCATCATATCTATATTATGCAAATTGACCATAAATTATATATGCTTGTTGTAAAAATATACAAGAGATTAGAAAATAAATACCAGAAAGAGTATTTATAGCATTATAAAAACTAATAAAAAAAAATTTTAAATTTTTTTCAATCATTTTTAGTCAAAATAAAGCCTAATCCATGATCATTTATATATATTTAATAAATTTTTGTATGGATATGCATCATGAATCATTATATATGTAGAGTTCCAATGGGTAACTATATCAAATTTAAATTTTTTAAAATATTTACCATGGTCTAGATATAATTATTTAAATTCTTATAATCATACTCTTGAAATATGAATAAAAAATACTATATTTTTAATTTTTATAATTATATCTTGAACCATGCACATTCCAGCTTGAATAGAAAGATTCAAAATATGACATACATAAAAAGCATATGAAATAATTTTTCATTAACAATAAGATAAAAAGAGTCTTTCAATAATTAGATAGCTACATTATTAATAGATGCATTATCAAATTTAATAGATATAATTTTATTACTAATACCATATGCAGCTGCAGTTTGATAAATAGCATTAAAAATTTGTTGATCAGAATAGGGATAATCAAAAAAATAAAATGCAATAATATGCTTATTTAATTACCAATCATTATTTATATAGTGAGTAGTGATAGAAATAAAATACATACTACCTATAGATACAGTCAATATATCAGAAGTTAATGATATTTTTGAAGTTAAAGTAGAAAGAGTTCTAATTAAATTATTTCTAATTGCTAAATAATTAGTCTTAGCTACTCTTCTAAATGTACATCTATTGGTTCTTCTATAAGCGGGTTGTAAAGCTAATTGAACATACTCTTCAAAATTAAAAGATTCACATAATCTAATGGATAATTAATCTCTAACTATCTATTTTACAAGTATCTTTTGTTGATTTTCATGATTATAAGCAAAAGTTCTTACAAGAGCATCTCCTTATGTATTAAGGATGCTTTGAAGATGAGAATCACTTATTCTATGAGACTCTTGATGTCTCTTCAAATGACCAGCTCCTTCAGTATTGGCATAACTATATAATTTAATATATTTTTTATATTTTATCTTATAGACTCTATCAATCATAACTTTATCAAAATCATTTCACACAGTGCTAGTCCTCTTACAGGAAGAAGATCCAACTTCACCAGAAGAAGCTTCACACGGAGTAGAAAGAGTTTCTTCCTTCTCAGAATTAGGAGAAATGCCGACATGCCCAGCAGCGTTGGCAATACTCTCATCATCACAACTTGCCATCTAAACTAAGTAAATACTCTAATGATAATTATTTAGATAATAAACAATGTTAAATTAAAAACAAGCGATCAAAGGACTAAACGATGTTTTATTATGAGATAATTTTTTAGTTAAATAATCTTTACCATAATTTTAATTATTTTATGTGACGATGATAGTAAAATTCAAATCATTTTTATATGAACTATTCACATTAAGTAGATATTACAAAAGCACGAGCATATATACATAACAACCAATAAAGTTTAAGAATGATTATCAGGCAATGTATAATTTTAGATTATTCTTAATCTCACGAGTTGAATTTTATAATCATCATAATAAAAAATGATTAAAGTAATAGCCAAGATCATTTATAAAAAAAAAATTATCTCATAATCGGACACCATCTGATCCTTTGATCATTCGTTTATCATTTAACGGTTGAAATTAATCTATACTAAATTGACCAAGATAACGATATTCGATTGAAGTAAAACTTTGATAGTATACTACAAACATAACTAAGATCATCATTGCAGGCTTTCAGATCTATCAAAGATCTTCATCTATCAGATCATTGCATCGTCGTTCATGATCGTCGAAATTAAATTTTTTTAATTGATGAAGCTAGGACCATCAGATCGAGGTTATCTTTTGCGATGATACTCTAATGATCTTTTGTGATGATACTCTAATGATAATTATTTAGATAATAAATGATGAAGATGGGCATTAAATTTTAAAATTATATATTATTTAGAAAAAAATAAAAAAAAAATATATTGCAGTAGTTATAAATAACCGCTACCATAGATCGATGTATAGCAGTGGTTACAACAAACCGCTGCCATAGTTCAACCTACGACAGTAATTTTTTGTAATTGCTGCCATAGGTCTGATCTATAGCAGTGGTTTCGATCTATGGCAGCGGTTTCTTATAGTCGGTGCCATATATCGGACCTATAGCAGTGGTTTCTTGTAACCATTCATAAACTTCGATCTATGGCAGCGATTATTTATAACCACTGTAATATATTTTTTTTTTATTTTTTTAAATAATATATAATTTTAAAATTTAATATCCATCTTCATCATTTATTATCTAAATAATTATCATTAGAGTATCGTCGCAAAAGATCACCTCGATCTGATGGTCCTAGCTTCGTCGATCAGAAAAATTTGATTTTGACGATCACGAACGATGATATGATGTTCTGATAGATGAAGATCTCTGATAGATTCAAAAACCTACAATGATGATCTCAATTATATTTATAACATACTATCAAAGTTTCACTTCAATCGGATATCATTATCTTAGTAATTTTGATCGTTAAATGATAAATAAGTGATCAAAGGATCAGACGGTATCCGATTATAAGATAATTTTTTTTATAAATGATCTTGACTACTACTTTAATCATTTTTGATGGTGGTGATTATAAAATTCAACTCGTGAGACTAAGAATGATCTAAAACTATACATCGTCTGATAACCATTCTTAAACTCTATTGATTGTTATATATATATGCTCGTGCTTTTGTAATATCTGCTTAACATGAATAGTTCATACAAAAATGATTTAAATTTTACTATCATCGTCATATAAAATGATTAAAATTATAGTAAAGACCATTTAACTAAAAAATTATCTTGTAATCGAACGTCGTTTAGCCCTTTGATCGCTTATTTCTAATTTAACGATCGAAATCATTCCATACTAAATTGATCATGATAACGGTATCCGATTGAAGTAAAACTTTGATAGTATGCTATAAATATCACCAAGATCATCATTACAGATTTTTGGATTGATCAGAGGTCTCCATCTATCAATCATTGCATCATCATTCATGATCGTCGAAATCAAATTTTTTTGATCGATGAAGCTAGGGCCATCGGATCGAGGTGATCCTTTATGATGATACTCTAATGAAAATTATTTAGATAATGAACGGTAAAGATGAATATTAAATTTTAAAATTATATAATATTTAAAAAAAAAAAAAAATTATTTTCAATCTACGATAATGGCTACTAAAAATCGCTGCTATAAATCTATGGCAGTGGTTATAAACCGCTGCCATAGGGCACTATTGCCATAGATCTACGATAGTGGTTCAAAAATCGCTGCCATAGGTTAGGTTAAAAATTTTTAATTTTTCTTTCCTCCCATGTACGCGCTCTCTCTGTCCCCTCCTCTCCGTTGTTGGTGAGACTCCACCCATCCCTGACTGCGGCCACCCACCCCTCGCCCTCCCCATCCTGGGCTCCCGCCCTCCCCATCCCCGATTGCCACCACCCCTTGCCTTCCCATCCCCGACCGCCCGCCCCCTGCCCTCCCCATCCCGACCGTCGCTCCCTACTGCCCACCCCTTGCCCTCCCCGGCCGCTCGCCCCCTCCCTCTCCATCACCGGTCGTCTACTCCTGCCCTCCCCATCCCCTGGCCTCCCCATCACGGTGCCCCTTCGGGCCCCCTCTCCCTCTCTCTCTTTTCTTTTTCTCTTTCTCCCTCTTCTCTCTCTATCTCACTATCTTGCTATTATTTCGCAGGTTACCTCTAGCACCGTTGTCTTCCTCCAACGCCGTCGCCGACGACCGTCGGTGCTTTCGATGTGACCTCCTCTCTATGTTGTAGGTATATTTTTTATTTTAATTTTATAGTATTATTTATTAATCATTGGACTAGATCTGTTAATGGATCGGATTTGGATCGAAATCTGAATATTCAGATCTAGATCTAATTTTAATTACTGATACCGGACCCAAATCCGAATATCCGATAGATCCATATTTGAAGTACCAGACCCAGACTCTAATGGATCTTGGGTATCTGGACCCAATTTCAGGATCCAAAACTAAGAAAGGAAGAGGGGAGAGAGGAGGAGGGGGTCCGACCTTACCACCATCATCGCGAGGGAGATCGAGAGAGAGAGGAGGGAGGGAGGGGTCCAGCCTCGCGATAAGGGAGATCGAGAGAGTGAAAGAGGAAGGGAGGGGTTCGACCTCGCCACCATCGTCGGTGAGGAAGATCAAGAGAGGGAGAGAGGGAGGGAGGGGGTATGGCCTAGCTGGCGAGGGATGAGATCGAGAGAGGGAGAGAGGGAGATTGAGAGAGGGAGAGAGGGATTAGGGAGGGGGTCTGGCATTGCTGACGATGGAGATTGAGTGGGAGACGGGTAGTCGAAAAGATGAGGAGAGGGCGGAGATAGCCAAGAACAGGGGATGGCACACAGCTAAGTCGACTTGGATACGTAGTCGAGCTGGCTTAGGTCGAGATCGAGCCAGCTGGGGGAGAATCCGAGTCGGATGTCTCAGGCATGGAGCTGGCTGTCTTAGGCACGGAGCCGGCTTGGCTTCTGAGCGAGCCGACTCGATGGATGCAAACAGAATTTAATATGTCTCTCTAAGATTCCAACTTTAAGCCCTAAGGTGTCGCCATCATCTACTTCGTTCTTCTTTCTGATTTCTAGATTAACACCCAGATTTGTGCAAGAGATCGGATCCATGACTGTTGCTCATCCTTAATTATTTAAGAATGTAATTCATGTTGTAGAATTTATTGGATAACAATATTTGGATGTTTATATCTTATTACTTTTGTTTATTGCATTGCATAACGATAGATCTGTCAATTGATTAGTGTACATAATCTCCGACATCCATACAATTATATATAATTGTATGGATGAGAGAATTATGTACAATGATCAATTAATTATCCAATTTGGATGGTTTGAAAATTATAGATAATTCTATAGATAGTTGCAGTAATCAAATGATATGCTAAGAATTTTGAATAAAATTTTGAATAGTATTTTTCTTTTGTTCTTCCTGCATGGGAGAACTAAAAAAAAATGCTGTTAAAATTTCATTCGATCTCTATTGCATATCATTTGATTACTGTATTAAACCTATAGAATTAATGCAATTTCTGAATGGGATAAGACCTATCTTTACCTATTAGTTGATGATAGGATGCATTTATTGCATATTTATTTATAATGCATTAGTATATAATTTAAGTTCCATAAATGATTTAATTATAGTATCATCATTTTTAAAATAGATAAGGGTGGATGAAGTTATTGCCGTCCACAACGTCTCAGGCATCACCTAGCTTTGATACCAAATTGTAGATCCATGATATCGTTCGAATGCCAATCATCCTTAACATCACAAGCATGGATACCATATTGCAGAAGCCCTTGATCTTTAGTACAGACTTGAAGAAACCTATGACGTTCTTCATGGATAGCAAACCATAGATCCAACACCTAGATCTATGCTGGGGCACCTTCCTCTTTAGGTTTGAGGGAGGCGCCCCCTCTCTCTAGGGCTTCTTCAAGAACCCTAGGGTGGCAACTTTAGAGAGAAGAGAAGAACAGAGAATTGAGGAAGAAAAGATCCGTATTGATTTCATTTCTTTTTTAAAATTCTAATACAACCTATGTATTTATACATAGCCATTAGGTCTGACCAAAAATTTTCCTGGCTAACCCAATACATGAAAGCACTCACCGAGCCCATGCACACCCATGTCTCCCATGCTCTCATCCTCTAGATCTAGACCTGATCCATACATGAATTAGCCACCTTAAGACCTCTCAAAGCAGGCCTTAAGACCCTTAGGATCAACCCAGATCCTAGCTCAAAATAGACCCTCGCATAATTCTGCCCATGCACTGAGCCGGCTCAGTCTTAGCACTGAGTCGACTAAGTTCTACTGGGTTGGCTTAGTTTGAAACTGAGCTAGTACAGTTCTTTGTCGTGCCAATAGTCTTGAATGCTAAGCTCTCTATTTTGCCTGTGCTTTGAGACTTAGCCAATCCAATTTTGGACTGAGTCGGCTAACCTACAGAAAACTTCTTTCTTTAGTCTTGATTCTCTGACTTTGGTTTCTTACTTCATCTTATGTTCTAGATCTCTGAAGAACCAACCAAGCTCCTGAAATCTTCAGAGCCATCATCGTGACTCCTTCCATGGCCTCCCAGGACTTGGGAGCACCATCAATCCTCATAATCTCCATCTTGGTGCCCCAAGTCTTGGCAAATCCCTCGACAATGCCCTCCTGCACGATCTTACTGTCCTTGCGCACTCGACAGCATCTGTGCAAACATCATCTCTATCAATTCTCTTCAACTGTTGTGCACCTTTGAGGCCTTTAGGATGACCGCCTCCACCGCTGAAGACCTATGCTTGCTTCTTGGCACCATCCTAAAATTGTAGGATTCCTTCTGCTTAGTAGCTGCATCACTTTCTCTGAACTTTTATGGAGAACCTACAGCATTTCTACACCAGTACATACTGTACCATCTGACACAATCTCCTCAGAGCTACACCTGTCCACCTGTACATGCTGCTCCACCTGAAACTATGCATCACCGGCACTCTAAACTCATGCCAAATTTTTTCTCCACTTGTGAAGCCACCACTATGGAGCTCCACCTATATCCGAAGTCCATCTGATACCATACAAGTCGACTCTATCATCGAATCCCTCGAGGCTAACCACTCAATGTTGCACTGCTGAGTCTGCTACTACACCTCGAACACCATCGCTGCCCCTTTGAATCCTTCACGCTCTGCGGATCCCTTCAAAGCTATCTCGGATACTTCCACAACCTATAGGCACCTCCAAAACCCAAGAGCTCATCCAACTCTTCTGAATTCAGTGACTGAACCCTAGAAAATTCCATCCTAGTCCTTCTCTTCTGCCCCTACGCCAGCCATCACTTCAGTTGTGCTCGGAGAACCATCCTCCACCTGAACCGCGACTCTCCCTGGTGCTCCTACAGAAGAAACCTGATCCATGATACTTCTAGCTGCTTGATGCCCCTGACGCTCCTTAAAAACTCCTAGCTCTCCCTGAGACCTACGCCTGGTCTTCCTGAGATGTCCCTAACACCACCTACTGAGATATCTTCCTCGGCTGCTGCACCATCGAGCCTCTCTCAATCCTGTGCCTCTAGAAAAGTGCTACTATAGCACTCCAGTGCTTCCTAGCCTTATCTTTGCACCGCTCTACAGCCTCCCAGCCATGATCTGTTGGACCTCCATGGATCATCCATCTCCATCATCCCAAAGGCTCATGCTTTGATCGAACCACTGAATACATCTCCAACTACTTTTCCACCTTCCTAACATCGAAGGACGTATAGTCGCTTCTTTAGCCTTCCTTCGATCATTACCCTTTGAAAAACCTCTCTTCAACTATCCCACACTATCCATCTTCCTAGAGAATCCTGATGCTCTTTGCTGAGATACCTTCCTTGGCTGCTGCATCGTCGAGCCTCTCTCAGCCCTACATCTTCAGAAAAATGCTACTACAGCACTCCAGTACTTTCTGTCTGTCACATAACCATCATATACCCCGATCTTTTCACCAAGATCGATTAGCAAATCATGCATCTAATTCTTCCACCCTAAGAAAATTTCTTTCCGTTAATCCTCTCAACCTCCACTTTTAACTCGCTGCTTTTGATTGGCCAAACCACAGCAACAATAAGGTAGATTTGAGACATACCATGGAATCCTTATGCAGATTTTTGATTTCATCTTGTACGATTTCTCCTTCGCTTTCATGCACCATCAGGCTTTGAAACCTGGCTCTGATACCATATTACTATCCACAACATCCCAGGCATCATCTAACTCTGATACTAAATTGTAGGCTCATGATATCACTCGAACATCAATCATCCTTGACATCACAAGCACCGATACCATGTTACGGAAGCTTCTGATCTTTAGCATGGATCTGAAGGAACCTGTGATGTTCTCTATGGGCAGCAAACCATGGATCCAATACCTACATCTATGCTGGGGCACCTCCCTCTTTGGGCTTGAGGGAGGTGCCCCCTCTCTCTAGGGCTTTTTCAAGAATCCTAGGGCGGCAACTCTAGAGAGAAGAGAAGAAGAAAAAATTGAGGGATAAAAGATCTGTATTGATTTCATTCTTTTTTTTAAAATTCTAATACAACTTATGTATTTATACATAGCCATTAGGTTCAACCAAAAAATCTCCTAACTAATCCAATGCATGAAAGCACTTACCGAGCCCATGTACACCCATATCTCCTATGCTCTCATTCTTTGGATCTAGATCCGACCCATACATGAATTAGCCATCTTAAGACCTCTCAAATTAGGCCTTAAGACCCCTAGGATCAACCCAGACCCTAGCTTAAAATAGATCCTCACGTAATTCTTCCCGTGCACTAAGCCAGCTCAGTCTCAACACTGAGCTGACTAAGTTCTACTAGATCAACTCAGTCTGAAACTGAACTGGCTAAGTTCTACTGGATGCCGTGCCAGTAGTCTCGAATGCTTAGCTCTATGTTTTATCTGTGCTCTGAGACTTAGCCGACTCAGTTTTGGATTGAGCTAGATAACCTATAGAAAATCTTCTTTTTACAGTTTTGATTCTCTGACTTTGATTTCTTGCTTCACCTTATGTCCTAGGTCTCCAAAGCACCAACCAAGCCCCTAGAATCTTTGGAGCCATCATCCTGACTCCTTCCGTGGCCTCCCAAGGCTTGGGAGCACCATCAATCCTTACAGAAGTTTAGTAGGCTCTTGTCAGAATATAAGGCTGGACTTTAAAAATTTATTGATTTTGCTATAAAAAAATTTAGGGACCATGGATTGATCTAATATCCTTATAAAAGGTGTATGGATGGACCGTGGCTACCCCATCAAGATGTAAATGATCACCTCACTATTCATAGCTTTAAAGTCAGTTATAAAATTTGTTGGGATTAGCATGGTGAGGGCAGACCGCAAGAAGGCAATCAACATGATGGAGGAGTGGAACAAAAAGTTTGTGATATTTTTTTATTTGTTGGTCATAATGATGGTGCATCTACGTTCATGCCTGATCCCGTGGTTGGTGGAATGATAAATGGTGAGGATATAGAGAGGGTCCGCAAGTTGATGAAGGATGCTAATATTCCATTGTATCCTGGATGTGAAAAGATGGCAAAGCTGGAGTTCTTAATCCGATTGTATCATGCAAAATGTTCCAATGGGTTCAGTAATAATGAAATAAACTGCATATTAGAGATTTTGGGGGACATTCTTTCAGACGATGCATAAATTCTGAAGAATAATTATGAGGCATCAAAGATTATTGAATAGCTGAACTTTGCTTACACCAAGATACATGCATGTCCCAATGATTGCATGTTCTCTTGGGAGGGGGATGTTAACCAAAATAAGTGCATGAGGTGCGGTGTGTCAAGATGAAAATAGAATAAAGATGATACATCGACTCGTGTACCTCAAAAATTGATATAGCACTTTTTTTTGATTTCGAGACTACAAAAGTTGTTTATGTCGGCAAGGATATCGAAGGACATGAGATGGCATGAAGAGGACCGAACAAAAGATGATGCATTGAGACATCCAACCGATGGAGAGATATGGCAGAAGTTTAATGAATTACATTCTGACTTCACACATGAGATACATAATATAAGGTTGGGCTTGTCGTGTGATGGTTTCAATCTGTTCAAGCATATGAATATCATCCATAGTGTATTGCCAGTATTTATTCATGTTTACAATCTTCCACCATGGATGTATATGAAAAAATCCTTTGCTTTCATGATAGTGCTCATCCCTGGACCGATGGAGGTAGGTAATGATATTGATATTTATTTGCAGCCTTCTATTGCCAAGCTGAAACAGTTATGGAGCATTCAAGGTGTTCCAACTTTTGATGCTTTACTGAATGAGTCATTCTCCATGCACGCAGTGCTTTTATGGATAATAAATAACTTTCTAGCCTATGTCCTAATGTCGGGTTGGAGCACCAAAGGTGAGCTAGCATGCCCGATTTGTGAAAATATTATCCGATCTAGAAAGTTGACACATCAGAGGAACTTTAGCTATATAGGGCATCGATGTTTCCTCCGTCGAAACCATTCATACAAAAGGGATGCATGCTCCTTCGATAGCACTATTGAAGAAGGTGAGGCACCTAGCTGGATATCTAGAAGTGATGTACTTAGAGAGTTGGATGGTCTCAGTGTTGAATTTGAAAAAGATGATCCGATTGATGGTAAAAAGAAGAAGCGTCGATCAAAGAAAGATGACACACACTTTAATTAGAGGAAAAAGAGCATTTTCTTTGACTTGCTATATTGGAAGACAAACTTATTGCACCATTGCCTTGGGCAGTGTCGTGCCATGCCATGCCTTGGGCCATGCCATATCGGTAGACTGTGCCGTGTCATGCCATGCCATACCATATCGATAGGTTGTGCCATACTGTGCTATGCCGTACCATATCGATAGGTCGTGCCATGCCGTGCCGTATCTTGGGCCATGTCATGCCATACCGTGTCATGCCGTATCGATAGTTCGTATCTTGGATTGTATCGTGGACCGTGCTGGCTGCTAAGAGAATCCTCGATCGCTAAGAGAACCTCCGTCTTGTTACTTTTGTATACTGCATTGTATAGCAATAGATCCGTCAATTGATTAGTATACATAATCTTTGGTATACGTATATTTATATGTAATTGTACGGATGGTACTTAGGCATATCTTTGATTATTATTCAACATATTATATTGGGTTAATGTTCATTAACGTTGTAGGTCACGATGGCACTGAAATGCTATCTAGCTTTCACCCCTGCCTCTCGACGGATTACGCAGAGTTCAGCATCTTAGGAGTAGTCAGAGCATACTCCATCCACCTCTACATCGACTGTTTAGGGACCTCCACTATCGGCATCTACTTCATCGGCAGCATCTAGTACTCCACCAACATCTGAGCCTCTACCATCATCCACATCTCCGACACATGCTACTCCACCAGCATCTGAGTGTATATTTTTATTATATTATTTATTTATTTTTTATATAGTATTTATATACTTATATATTTATATAATATATTTTTATTGCATGTGTATCATCTAGTAAGATATTTCACAGTCCCACACGTATGGCGCCTGTGTGGAACTACCAGTATTAGGTGATGGTAAAGTATAATTCAGAGGAGAGGCCAGTAGGGGAGACATTATTCCCATAGAGCCCAAAGACTGGCAATTGATGGATGATACTGTCAGAAATCAGATGTGGGAGGAGATATGGGTAAGTGCATCTTAATTATATTCATGCATTTTACATATTTATACTACATTTGATTAGAATAATTTTGTAACTGACTTTTGATAACTTTGTGCAAAGAATGTACGACTTTTTTGATCACCAGAGGACTCGAGATGTCCGACTGAAGAAGATCGGAGAGTTGTATCGGAGCTACAAGGTCAAGCTCCATAGAGGATGGCTCGAGCACCGACGAGACACTCTAGAGAAGCTTGTTTCTTGGATATAGGACTGTCCTCTGAGTCAGTGGGAGAGGATGGTTACCATTGGAGGAGCCAGAAGTTTGAGGTAAAATTACTAACTTTTAAATTTTTAATATCCTTAAAATTATATTTAAATATTTTTTAAATATTTATTATTTATTTGAATACTTGTTAGGCTACCTTCCATCAGAACTGGGAGAATCGGACAGTCTAGGAGTATACGCACACTCTCGACCGAGAGTCTATGGCCAGTCGTGTGCATAAAGAGATAATAAATTTTAAATCTTACTAGATAAATTAAATTAATATTTTTTTAATATTTCTGATAAACTGATCCATTGTTATAGCTAATGAGAGATTAAGTGATGCCTAGCCATAGCGAGATCTTTTGATCCAACCATATGGATAAGAAGTGCAGATCGATGAACACCATGATCGAAAGAATTTTTGTAAGTATTAAATATATTAGTATATATGATTAGTATTATAGTATTTCTTATAAAATTTTATTTGTATTTATAATTATAGGATCAATTAGATGCGCTCGCGAGCGATGTCCCGGATACCTCTAGCCCTCATGATCATCTGTCTCAGGTCATGGGGCCTGAGCACTCTGAGAGGATCCGATGCAGGTCTGAGCATACGCCGACCAGCTATTGGTCAGAGGCGAGCATCTCTTCATAGACTTCCGATGTCATCAGTCAAGAGGAGCTTGAGGCAGCGTTGGCATGGGCAGATCATGCTGCGAAATGGGTAGATCGGGCTGAGGAGCGCGTATCTCATTTGAAGAGCATCGTGAGAGATATGGTGTCGATGCTCAGCATGCATTTTAGAGGTGCCTTTACGAGTTTTGAGGATATGTTGGCATGCATTCTAGCTTCAGCTCCTCCAACTCCGACTCCAGCTCATGCTCCATCTTTCGAGGATGATGATGATGTAGATTTAGAAAATTTTTGATGTATTTTTTTTAAAAAATATTATAATAAATTTTTTTCGATAATAAAATTATAGCATTTTAGAAATATTTTTATGTTTATAATATTTTTTATATTATATATCTCTATATTTGTCTGATAAAATATATAAAAAATTAAAAATTTTATATATTTTTAATTATTTAGAAGCTATGATAGTAGTTTTACAATCACTGCCGTAGACGTGCCAACCACTGTCGTAGGCTATGTGTCAATTGCTGCATTAGACCTGTGGCAGCGATTATGTAATTGCTTTCATAGACAAGTCTATGGCAGTGGTTCCATAACCACTGTTATAGATCAATCTATCACAACGGTTTCATAACCGCTGCCATAGACAAGCCTATGGCAGTGGTTTGAAAATCATTACAATAGACATCTATGGCAGTGATTTTCAAAATCACTGCATCAACCACTATCATAGACCTACGGCGATGACTGAAGTGGCAGCGATTATAGCAGTGATTTTTTGGACTATGACTGCGGTTACAAACCACTGCCATAGTCTATTTCTATAGTAGTGGAAGAAGAGGTAGAACGAAGAGTTGGAGCGCTGGAAGAGGAGGGCCAGGCCATTAGAGAGTCAGATAGCCAGAGAGATGGATTTATAGAGCTATCTTTAAACTACGACCTCCAAAAAAAGATGCTTTCTCCTCTTGTATAACTCTTGAGTTGCTAAACTATAATTGTTACTTGCTAAATATTCAATGGAAGAGAGAAGAATTGTTAGAAGAGAAAATAAATAGAAGTAGAGAGATTAGAGAGAAAGATAATTGATTTGATGAATTAATGTGGTGAGAATAAAAGAGAATGGCTCTATTTATAGAAGTCCCAAAATTTTTATTTTTCCAACATATCCCTAAATCTAGCCATTTTTGGACTATTAAAGGGATCAAAATAGTAAAAATAAGAAAAATAGTTGTTAAAACCTCTTAAAAAATTTTAAAAAATAATTTTAATCATTTCGAGCATGTCTGACCCATTTGGATCGATTACGGGTCATGCCTGCACTGCTTGTTTGGGCTTGAAAAAAAAAGAAAGCAAGCCTGATGGGCCAACGGGCCATGCCAGGCCTAGCCCATCAGTTCTCAAGCCTAGGACCATATCGGGTGAAGGATTTTGCATTTTCTTGCCATGTCGGCACGACCTGCTATAATGATTGGCTTGTTGGGCCTAGGCCAGGCCAAGCACGGCCCGATGTCCAACTCTATCAATAATGGTACAATATTAAAAAAAATATTAATTTTTCATCAAGAAACCAGATCTCATTGTCTAAATAAGCAATGATATTCACATAAAAAATGAACAATATGAACAAAAAATATTAATAAATAAAGGATAAAATTAATAATACATTTGCCTATATAAAAGTTAAAGGATTTAGGATAAAGATAGGGATAATTTAGAAAAAAAGTTTAAAGAAAGTTGAATATTCTTTACTTAATTTTTATATTGGTAAGGACTAATTATTGAAAATAGTGTTCGAAAGCCAATCATCAGTTTATTGATGATTGTGCTATTTCTTATACTTATATATAAATTAATAATAAATAAAATTTATTTTAGCATTTTATCATCATAAATTTTTATATTTTCTAATGAACTCTTGTGTTGTGGTAATGTCCTTAGGACTATTTAAAATCAACAAAGAAGAATTCATCATTTAGTCCTTAAACCTATTCGCGATCAAATAATACGTTGTTACTAAGGATGACAACATTTATCAAAGTCATTCTGTGCTCTATGAGTTGATTATCCTCTTAACCAATGAGTGTGGAGATACTGGTATGGCATGCAGGTGAGATATAAGGATACATCTGCACTGAACATGATCAATTCTGGAGTTTTTTTACTGTCAAGATTTACTTTGATGGAATATAGGTATAAATGTCCCTCCAACCTATGATCACCATAATGACTTTCAAATAACTCACTGTGCTTTGATGTCAGATTATCTGAATTTTTAATTCAGTGACGGAAGATTTTTGAGCACATTTAAGTACTTGAGAAGTCGATGCATATATCAAGATGGGATTGACCACTTTTGATTTTAGGAGCTATGTTTAATTATATTTTAATTTAGCAAATCTTTGATCAAGATAGTCCTAGTGAGGGGTCATAGGACTAATTGCTTTAAGATATGATTTGGATGTATCTTATAGGATTGACAGTTTAACTTTGAGTCATCCTCTTGGATAGAGATCAAAGGGATGCATTTATGCGGTAACCATATTTACGTGGATTTTGAGTATTGTGATTGTAACTATTCAACCTATCCAAACATCAGGCATCATTGCTAGATGGTCACTTTGATTAGTATAGAAATTGGTTTCTGTACTATCGGCTTAGGATCGAACCTATAGAGTCACACACACTAGAGATTCTTATCTGATTTGATGGCTGGTGAAGAGTCTGTCTGGACTGAAACTCTATGATCAAGAGTCCTACTGGATTGAAACTCTTTGATCGAGAGTCTTACTGCATTAGGACTCCGAGTTCTGATTGTTTGGAACTCTTGATCAGGAGTCCTAGTAGATTGGGACTCTGTGGTCAAGAGTCCCACAAGACTGAAACTCTTCGATCAAGAATTTTATTGCTCTGAGACTCTAAGTTCTACTTATCTAAAACTTTATGATCGAAAGTCTGGACTCTATGATCATGAGTTTCACTCATTTCAGACATCGAGATCAAGAGTTCCACTGATTTAGGATTTTTCGATCAAGAGTTTCATTTTGATGGGACTGTTGTCTG